>OU342746.1:13091823-13580887 GCA_910589775.1 Avena eriantha
CTACAAAGGAATAAGGTCTTTTAGAGCAATATAAGCTATGGAACAGGGCTTTCAAAATATAACCCGACGAAAAAATTACATGGTATAATGAGACATCAAACCATTAGAAAAAATGTGAAGAACATACACGGTAATTTAGTTTTACCCCTCTGTATTATTTAATGGCATTTCTTACACATTATGGCATGAATAACAGTACAATTCCACAGAAATCTAGTTACGTGATACACATGAAAGCTGACTCGTAAAAAATGATGGCAAATCAAGGTGAGCAAGAACACTGGCCCAAGCGGTCAAGCCTCATTCTAGAAACTCTTATCATCATCCATGTGAACAACATATGCAGCTTGTAGTTGTTGCAACAACTAAATCCGGTATTCTTCGATTTTGAAGTCAATATTCCATTAAAACTGGATGGAAGAAACTGTTCTCCCCTCGATTAAATCCAAACACCTTTAGTTTGATAAAATGAAAAAACGCTGGTAAGGTGGATTGCTGGAATGTCATTCATTTATATATAGTAGGTAATCAGTTCTAACAGCATCTGCAGACTGGGAAAGTATCGATAAAATCCTTATACAAAACCTCAAGATAAACGTAGTGACAAAATTATATGTAGGAGGTACTACCACACTGGCTAAATTGTCCATCACTCTGCTGCACCCTAATCTGCAGAATGTCCAGGTGAGGTAAAACTGATGTAATCTACAAAGGAAAATTGGGAGAAACAACTCAGAATATATTTTTTAGGGAGAGAAGAGCAGATGAAGAGACATCGCTGATCCATATATACCAAACACAAAGGAGGTGTTGTGTGACCATAGGAAAGCTTCCCATCTGATGTGCTTGGGCGGAGGGAGAGACGAGACATACCTGCACACCTAGGCATAATCACTATGAACATGGACTGGTTCATTGGGCACCAGCACAGCTGGTACACAAAATCTAGTACTCGGGAGTGGGGAATCCAAGGACCAGAGTAGGCGTTGATCTACTATGGTGCTGATCTTGCCCAACGGTGGATAATGACCAGTGTAGGCATTATCCAGTGATGTGGTGTCGATCTTGCCCAGTGAAGGATGGTGAATGATGAGGATGACCGCTTCCGTTAGCGAAAATACCAGCAACGACAACTGCTTCCAGCGTCCAACTCACCAGAACTTGAGGATGAGGAAATCCTATTGTGACAAAAATGGCAACATATGACAGGGAAACGGAGAAGGGGCAGATTGGCTCATTGACGGCACGAGTATGAGGCACATGCCCAGCCATAATGGTGGAAGATGCATCGATGCAAATTGTGAGGCGTATCGATAGAGTTTATAGCGGAAAAGTTCATCATGAACCTCTCGTATGCCTGCATCAATTTTGTTGTGCTGCAGTTTCTCGCGGAAATCCTGGGGAGAAGAGAGCGCGATCGTGGATATTGATTGAGGGTTCTTGATTGGGAGGAGGCGCGGCTGGTCACTTGGTCAGTCGATTTGGATTGTGTTTAGTGGAAAAATATCAATAGAACTTGCGTGGTTGCTGGTTGGATGGGCCAAAAGTTGTATGGGATGTTTGTGTTCAGTCAGGCCGCATTAGAACCACGGGATGTGATAATTTTTTTGTTTGATATACAGCTAAGATTGGGCCTCTGATCAGGTACGGTGCTCCGGCCAGTTTTAGTAGGTCCAACGACCATGTGGCGTAATTTGTGAGACAATAGAAAAAAAATTAAAAGAAAAAAGGGGAAAAATTGCTGATGTGGCATTTGCTGAGGTAGATAGGCTGTATGTTGAGAGAAATAGTTACTGGAATGAACTATTTAGTTATTATATATTAAACTTCAGCACGATCCTTGGGGGCTACACTACTTCGTTCTTTGGCATCCTATTGAAGCATAAACTCGGATTTCTAGTTCTATCCAACTTCGTGCTTGGGGACTAGAGGATATGAATAAATACAATAAAAGAGTCGAACTAGGACTTATGAAATGCTCGTGTTGCAATTTGTCGAGGATGTTGTTGATATCAGCAGAAACCTGCTCGATGAAAGTTATTGGGATAATAGGTGGGGGTAGAACTGCACCGACCTTCAGCTTCTTGTCGCGAAGACGGACTTGATCTAGCAGATCAACAAGCTTCACGTCCTCAGCTTCTTGAGCCTCTTCTTCAGCCGTAATATTTCTGGTCTCCAAACAGTGGAGGGCCAGCTTCTGGATCTCTTCTGCGCTCTTCCGGGTAAGGCCAAGTTTGGCTACACCAGGATTCTTCAGAAGATTTTCAGCAAAGACTTCAGCTGAGGGATCATTAGCCTTAGAGGGTTCACCCTTATTAGTATCCAAGTCACCCACGGTGATGTTGGTTTGTGAACAATTGTTCACTGGCTCTTCAGATTGAGCCACAATATCTTCAGTGCGCAGAGATGGAGCATCCTACGATACTGATGATGACTTGGGGTTTGGCGTCGGAGGCGCATCAGTGTAACTATAGTTAGCTTCTGTTGGCGTAGAACTTTTCTCGGCTTTGCTTTTCCTTTATCCTTGGTCAATGGCTTAGATCTGGATAATACCAGAACAAGATCGTTATTACCCGAAAGAACATAAAAATACAAGGTTTGATGGAAGAACTTACTTCTTGATGACTGGCATAGTTTGTGGGCCAGCTTGCACAACCGGAATTTTACGTTTCCGAGGAAGCACTTCTGGCATCACCTCGAGATCTTCATCGTCCTGAGGAACTGGATCCTCAGGTGGATATCCCTCGAGAGGAGCTAGCTCCGACTCGGGGAGGTCAGCGAGATGAAAGCCAAAATATCTCAGTATTGCACGTATAGATATATAGATGAAACAATTACAAGAAAGGTCAGTCAAAATCTTACTGGTTCAGGGGTTTCTCTTCTATGAACATGTCTAGAGAGATCATCGGAATTTTCCAATCTATTCGCTCTTTGATCAACCACCTGATCCGGGTCTCATATTCCTTGGTAGGAATCGGGTTCCGGCTGATTCTCAAAGTATCATTCTTGTTCGTGGTGACCGTATGCATTACCCGGTCCCCACGGTGCTGTAGAGGCTGAATCCGACGAGCTAGCCAGCAGTGGACTAAGTCGAATGCCCTCATGCCCTTATGCTTCATCAAAAATTCAAGCCGCCTCTTGGCACGGATGAAATTTTCATAAAGAGTCGGCGCCTCCGCATCCTAGGATTCCTGGTGGGCAGCGGAACCATCAACGAAAACTGGAAAACCCTTTGGCTTGCCAGGAGCTGGTTTATCGTTGTGATAAAAGAAAGTGGAAGGCCACCTCTTCACAAATTCACTAGCTATGACCTTAGGATAGACTCTATCTCTGCTAAGGACTAGGATAACGGTTCCGGTATTGCATGGAACACCGGCAGTGATAGAGTTTTTCCTAGTACTAAAGTAGTATCGAAATAAAGTAAGACTCGGTCTAATTCTGAGATAACCCTCCCAAAGAGAGACATGGGCGCTAAGCTCTAGAATCGAGTCGGGAGGAAGATTGTGGAGCTGTACGCCATAGTAAGAAATCAGCTCGAAAAATAAATCTGAGGGCGGAAAGCTCAAACCTCTATCAATATGAGTCCCGAAGTGGACCCGCTCATCATTGCGGGGGGCGGGAAGAGGCTCGCTGAAGCCGCTCCGACACTCGCTGACACGGAGAAGACCCTCCTCCTTGATGCCATGAAGCTTCTCATCATCCAAGACGCAGGGGATCCAGATCCTGCGATAGCCTTTGTCCTCCGCCACCACTGTTGATGCTGCCACGCCGGAGCTTGATGCGTCAGCCATCTCGCCGGAAGAAATTACCTTAGGTGGGCGGAACTATGGAGATTTTGGGGCAGAGATAAGGAGATGGGAGTGCAGATTTTTCTTGGGGACAAGAAAGGGAAGGGCTGAAGGGAATATGCCTGAGAGGCAATAATAAAGTGGTTATTATCTTATTCCTTGTTTATGGTAAATGTTTATTTTGCATGCTATAATTGTATTAATTAGAAAAATTATTACATGTGTGTTTAATAAACAAAATACAAAGTTCCTAGTAATATCTCTCATATAAACTAGCTCGTTGATTAACAAGATGATCAAGGTTTCCTGATCATGAACATTGGATGTTGTTAATAACAAGGTCACAACATTGGTGGAATGATGTTATGAACATTCATCCGAAGTATAGCATTACGATCAGAGTCATTATGTTTATATTGCTATAACATCATACGAAGTAATCTTAGTCCTTAGACCATGAGATCATGTTAATTGCTAACACCGGAAGAGTATCTTGATAACATCAAACGTCACACCATAACAGGGTGACTATAAAGGTGGGTTCAGTGCTACGAAGGTGTTATGTTGAGGCTCATGGATAAAGAGTGGGATTTGTCTATCCCGATGACGGATAGATATAATCTGGGCCCTCTCGGTGGTATCACATTGAAATAGCTTGCAAGCAAGTGATGTGATCACTAGAATGTTATATCACGGGAACGAGAAAATAGTGCATGTCGGTAACGAGATCAAACTAGGTATTTGGATGCCAATGACCGAATCTCGGACATGTAATATATCACGAGACAAAGGGATTTAGTTACGATGTTAAAGGTTCACACGATCACAAGAGTCATCGTTGAATACATAGGAGTCAGTACGGATCTCCATGTCCCGCCGCTGATTATTGATCGGAGAGGGATCTCGATCATGTCTGTGTTTTTCGTGAACCATAGAGTGACACAGTTAAGGGATACCGACACCATTTGGAGCAAATATGTTTTAGATAAAGATTTAAGAAAGCGCTAGAATAATTTCGATGGAAACTGGGAAATGTTGCAGGGAGTTTTATGTGAATTTTGTTAATTAATGTAATTAACAAAATTCTGAATAAAATAAATAAAATAGTTTTATTTAATGAGACCTTTCATTAAATTTGGTGGAAATTTAATGCATGCGTGAGTGGAATTTTGAGTGGAGGCTTTTTATGGGAGTGGGAGCTCCACCCACATGAATGTGGAAGAGGTGGGGGCACCACCATGGCGCCACGCCATGGCCCTTGGGTGCCCCCCTCTTCCCTATAAAAGGCCCCCTCTCCTCCTCAAACCATACACCTCCTCGTGAAGGATCTCTCTCCCCCTCTAGTTATTCCCCATGGTCTCGGATTAGCGAGATACATGTTCCTGGTGGCTTTATCTGGAAAGGAGTTGCTGCTTCCGTTGCTTTGCTGGAGCGAGGGATGGAGGTTGTCGGGGTATCGGACGTGTGTGTGATCAAGGATGCACCGCTGCTTTGTGGTGCTGGACTTGCTGGAGTTGGATCTGATGAACGTGCTAGAGCCGGACCTGCTGGACTTCATCACGATCTTGAGATCGGCAAGTGTACGATTACATCATCCACGAGTTCCAACTCGTTAACAAAGCTTTGTTGTCTTCGAGGGTTAGTTTTCTATGGATGTATATCCACCCGTTGCTTGTATATAGTAGATAGATCTTGGCGTATAGTTCCCGTCATAGGTAAATTTTTGTTTTCTATGTAGCGAAGCCAACAGTGGTATCAGAGCCTGATCTATGCGTAGGTGCTTTACACGGGTAGTACACATATGGTTATATGTGGGCAATGATGATCATGTTATTGCTTCTTTCATGTATTTTGGATATTGGTGGCATAGTGGGATGAAGCGGCCCGGACCAACCTTACATGTCATCGCACATGAGACCGGTTCCATGACTGACATGCAACTAGTTTTGCATAAGTGGCTGGCAGGTGTTTGTCTCTCCTACTATAGTCAATATCTTATTTACAACGAGTTGCTAATAACTTGGTTATCCTCATTGTGGTTCCATGTTCGTAGGTAAGACCGGTTCTATCTCTAAAAGCCCTAAGCCACGTAAAACTTGTAATGGATAAATTAGAGGCGTCTAGTTTAGATCGTTGCTGGGCTAGTGTCATGATATGGTAATGTTGTAAGTAGATGTATGATAGATACTCTTACAACACACTTAACGTGTGAGTTCCATAGACCTTGGCCTTACACACAAAGGAATGATAGAGATCATACCACGATGCATATGATAGAGATCAAATGCATGGACCATATCATCCCACTTTACACATTAGATTTTTGCATCTTATATTGCTAGTTTGGCGCTTTTTGTAGCATTGTAAGATGATCTCTCATTTAAATATCAAGATAAAATGTGTTCTTCCTTAAGTATGTACCATTCTATAGATCGTGTTTCGAGACATCACATGATAATCGGGTGTACTCGACTCTACGCTTTCATACAACAGGTGTAAGACAGTTTTACACACACAAATACTAAGGTTCTTACTTGGCGAGCCTAGCATGTACAGACATGGCCTCGGAACACGGACCGAAAGGTTAAGCATGAGTCATATAGTTGATGTGATGCCCATATTGATGCTCACCTTTGAAGCTACACCGACTCACGTGATGATCGGACTTGGTGTAGTAGATTTGGTTCATGTAATCACCAAAAAGGCACGAGGTATGTCGTTTTTGAGTGCGAGTTCATTTCTAATTTGGATTAGTCGAACTCAATTTTTCATAAACTAAATCAAAGTGAATTTGCATAATTTGTTGTAGTCATTGGCATCTGTTCACTACCTTATGCTTAGTTTTAATTGAGATAATAAAACTATAGAATTCTCGATATTTACTTCACGAACTGGTATCGTATTGTTTTGAATGTCAATTTAAAGTTTATAAGTCCTATTGCAAAGTTTCAGCTAACTCTATTTACTCCATGAAGTTTAATAAGTAGTATTAAATCAAGAGTAAGAATTCCAATGTTAGTATCTAAAGTATCATGTTTGCCTCCATGATTATTGATATTCAAAACTTGTTTTAATATCAAGATTATCTAGGAGCTGAAAATTGTTTCAGAAACCATCATGTGTGAAAGATATTGTGATATCCGAAACAATGTTTTTGGTTGCATCATGATAGAGTATAATTTAGCAAAATACATGTTCTCATATTGTATGAGAATTTGTGAAGGATGGATATGCGAGGCATCCGGATCTCCCAAAAAGGTTTTGGGAACTAACATTATACTCGTGATTCTTCCTTATAGGATATAGTAGCTTGATCATGAAAGTTGTCATGACAAGGATGAATAGAAGATGTAGTAAAATATTTACTACACTAATAGATTACTAAAGAATGGATTTTTGAAAGAACACCAAACATTTGATGATGGTGATCCACTTCAAAGTGCAAGTCCAAAGGTATTAGTATTTGACTATATACACGTTGTACTATGTGTCATGTGAATGACACCACTATTGATGTTGATGGATTCTTTTAAAAGAAAAGGAATTGTTGAAAGAGAATCTATAAAATATTTGGCAGAAAAGAAAAGGTTGGAGATGTCCAACTTAGGTATATAGAAGATATACATGTTATGATTTTATTCCTTGCTTGTTAAACAATGTGGTTCTGAGGTATTGGATACCGAATTGGTTGGTGTGAAGTGTCATACATAACAACACAATTCATGAACTGCAACAGCCTAAGTAACTGGCAAGAGAATAAGTGATGATGTTCATCAAAAACAAATAAAGTGTTATTGTTTTTTGTTGTCGTCAAACCTAGCCTTCAAGGTTGTTTTTAATAATTGTTATTTTGTTCCGGTATTACGAGAACAATGGTTGTTCAAATAATTATCGTATTCCATAATGGATGGATGAACTTTTACAAGTCTAGTTAGAGAAATCACATCCATAAACATTATTGCTAAAATGTCGTAAGACAAATCATTGGATGATCACTTATGAAGTGACATCGCTGTTTGAATTATATTGGAAAGTAAACATGATAAAAGTCCATGTTGATGGATTTTTGGAGTCTTTTGATTTTGATCAATTGACGCTTGTGAAACTTTCCTCGAGATAATTGAAACTCTGTCCATAGTCCAAAGAGGAACGGATGACTAACTTATTGGATATTATGCATGTTGATGTATATAGTCCATTATGTGTAGCCATATGCGATGGATCTTTTTGCTTCATATGCTTTCTCCAGAAATTTAAGTGAATATATCTATGAATTTACTTAATAAAGAAGAAGTATGAAACATTTGAAAAATGTTCAAAGACTTTCAAGATGAAGTGAAAAATCATTGTAACAAGAAAATAAAATAGTTTATGATTTGATCATAAAGGAAGATATTTGAGTTACAGGTTTAGCAAAACACCTAAGATTTCAGGATTATTCCATGAATTTGCATTTCCCGATACACCACAGGAGTATGGTATGTTCGAGAGATCAAATCAAACCGTGTTTGACATGGTAAGATCAAAGGTGTCATTTATAAAACTGCCATTATGTTTTAAGGATTAAAGCTTTAGAGACTACCGCTTTTACACTGAAAAGAGCACCATCGTGATCCGTTGAAATGACACCATATGAGTTATGGTTTGGGATAAAACCCGAATTGTCTTTTCTTAAATTTTGGTATGCTATGCATAAGTAAAATGTTTACAACCAAAGTCGGATAAGCACGTCTTTGTAAGTTATCCCAAATAATTTGTTGGGAATTCCTCCATAACACCGAGGACAAAAGAGTTTGTCGCTTGGAACATCAAGTTTCTTGAGAAGGAAATTTTCGTGAAAAGTTAAGTGGGAGGACAATAGAACTTTGATAAGGTTGTTGAAATTTATCTATATGTGCTAAGTAGCGTAGCACCGGAAAGTGTCCGGGTCGCAGCCACAATGCTCATGGCTCCCGTGATTACAAAGGGTGTGATCTTGGAGATTAGAGTTCCTATTGAACCTGTGGGCCGGTAAGAATCAAATAGTAAGATTTGAAACAGAAGTCGTTATTGTGTTGACAATGATGAACCGACTACATGCAAAGAAGCGATGATGGGCCCTGACTCCATGAAATGACTAGAAGTTATAGAATCCGTAATAGTATCCATACACGAGAAATCAAGTTTCTAAACTTGGAAGACCCTCCGGAAAGGTGTGAAGCCTATCGGTCATGTTTGGATCTATAAAGAAATAGACATGGATGTTTAACATCTATGAAATAGTCGACATGTCGGAAAGAAGTTTACGACAATGTTCAAGGAGTTGACTATGACAAGATTTGATCTTTCATAGCGATATTTAGTCTTGACGGATTAATGTAGCAACCACTACATATAATTTGGTATGTGGTAGTTGAATAAACAAAACAAGGTTCTTCTAATAGAATGGTTGCCTACGACGTGTACATGACACAGTCCGAAGGGTTTTTTTAACTCAAAGGGTGCTAAAAGGGCATGCAAACTTCAATAGTTGAAGTGAGCATAACGGAGTTGGAATCTTCACCATGATGAAAATGTTAAAGGAGTTTAATTTCATCGGAGATGATGAAGATGGTTGCATTTGCAAGAAATTAAGTGGGAGCGCTGAGACAAATTTCCAATACATTATGCAGAGTACATATTGTTGATTGGAAATGATGTATCTTTTATTGACACAACTTAAGAATTTCATTAAAATAGGATTTCGATGAAAGACTTGGGCAAAACCAGAATATTTGGCATCAATGTGTATATGGAAAGATTGAGGCGCTAATATGGTTGTGCCAGGCGTACATATATGAGATATTTAAAGGGTTCAATATGGAAACAACAAGAAAGTTTCTTGCTACATGGAAATGATTGTATCAAGATTCAAGTGTTTCGACACTTGGTGAGTAAAATCACATGAATATTTTGATCGATTATACCGTGATATGTATATATCCAGATATGTCCTATGCTCTAAATGTTATGAGCACATACCAGAATGATTCATAAGATGATCATTGGACGATAGTAAAGATATTCTTATGAGATTTGGAAGAACTAAGAATATATCATGTATAAGTGACAAATAGTTAAAGGTAGTTCATTGTAAAGTGTTACATTGATACTAGTTTTGTCACAAGATACAAATTAAATTTATCTCAATTTAGACTATGGGTGGCACAATGTAATGGAAAGGATTTTCCATGATGGATCTAGATGAGTTCCAAAGTTGAGACATTATGACGGATACTACAACAAAAAGGCTAAGTATATGACTGCTATAGTAGCAGCAAAGGAGGGCATTTATGTTAAGTAGTTTGTTATCAAACTAGGTGTGCTTCCAAGTGGGCTGATACTATGAAGATATATTGTATGACAATCATATCAACATATTTTAACCCGAACAAACTAAAGGTCTCACCAAAGGACCAAATTTATACAATGCCATCTCATTTGAGAATGAGTGATGCGTAGAGACGCAAAGACATGCAAATACACACGGACTTGAAACTATCAGAGCCGGAGATTGTGTTAACCACTAGAAATCGCGTATATGCACCAGAAAGCCATAGGTGTTCAATACGCAAAGTTTTTCAAACTAGATTATTGACTCTAGTGCAAGTGGGAGACTGAAGGGAATATGCCCGAGAGGCAATAATAAAGTGGTTATTATCTTATTCCTTGTTTATGATAAATGTTTATTTTGCATGCTATAATTGTATTAATTGGAAACATTAATACATGTGTGTTTAATAAACAAAATACAAAGTTCCTAGTAATGCCTCTCATATAAACTAGCTCGTTGATTAACAAGATGATCAAGGTTTCCTGATCATGGACATTGGATGTTGTTAATAACGAGGTCACAACATTGGTGGAATGATGTGATGAACATTCATCCGAAGTATAGCATTACGATCAGAGTCATTATCTTTATATTTCTATAACATCATACGAAGTAATCTTAGTCCTTAGACCATGAGATCATGTTAATTGCTAACCCCAGAAGAGTATCTTGATAACATCAAACGTCACACCGTAACAGAGTGACTATAAAGGTGGGTTCAGTGCTATGAAGGTGTTATGTTGAGGCTCATGGATCAAGAGTAGGATTTTTCCATCCTGATGACAGATAGATATAATCTCGGCCTTCTCGGTGATATCACATTGAAATAGCTTGCAAGCAAGTGATGTGATCACTAGAATGTTATATGACGGGAACGAGAAAAGAGTGCATGTCGGTAACGAGATCAAACTAGGTATTGGGATACCAATGATCGAATCTCGGACATGTAATATATCACAAGATAAAGGGATTTAGTTATGACATTAAAGGTTCACACGATCACAAGAGTCATCGTTGAATATGTGGGAGTCAGTACGGATCTCCAGGTCCCACTGCTTATTATTGATCGAAGAGGGGTCTCGATCATGTCTGCGTTATTCGTGAACCGTAGGGTGACACACTTAAGGGATACCGACACCATTCGGAGCAAATATGTTTCAGATAAAGATTTAAGAAAGCGCTGGAATCATTTCGATGGAAACCAGAATTGTTTCGGGTGAAATTGCTGAAACTAGTTCTGCATGTGATATTGAAATGTTGCAGGGGGTTTTATGTGAATGTTTGTTAATTAATGTAATTAACAAAATTCTGAATAAAATAAATAAAATATTTTTATTTAATGAGACCTTGCATTAAATTTGGTGGAAATGTAATGCATGTGTGAGTGGAATTTTGAGTGGAGGCTTTTTATGGGAGTGGGAGCTCCACCCACATGAATGTGGAAGAGGTGGGGACACCACCATGGCTGCCACGCCATGGCCCTTGGGTGCCCCCCACTTCCCTATAAAAGGCCCCCCTCTCCTCCTCACAACATACACCTCCTCGTGAAGGATCTCTCTCCCCCTCTAGTTATTCCCCATGGTCTCGGATTAGCGAGATACATGTTCCCGGTGGCTTTATCTGGAAAGGAGTTGCTGCTTCTGCTGCTTTGCTGGAGCGAGGGATGGAGGTTGTCGGGGTACCGGATGTGTGTGCAATCACAGATGCACCGCTGCTTTGTGGTGCTGGACTTGGTGGTGCTAGACTTGCTAGAGCTGGATCTGATGGACGTGCTGGAGCCGGACCTACTGGACTTCATCACGATCTTGAGATCGGCAAGTGTACGACTACATCATCCATGAGTTCCAACTTGTTAACAAAGCTTTGTTATCTTCGAGGGTAAGTTCTCTATGGATGTATATCCACCTGTTGCTTGTATCTAGTAGATAGATCTTGGCCTATAGTTCCCATCGTAGGTAAATTTTTGTTTTCTATGCTGCGAACCAAACAAGGGCATGTGTGGGAGAAGAATGAGGAGATTTTACCCCTTATAGCCTCGGCTATGCCAAGATTAGTGTAAACGGACGAAGGATTGCGCCAGGCATCATGGAGAGAACAGGGCTGCTTCCCCACGAAGGATACGCTGCCTCGATCTCCATGTATGAATTGACACGACGCCTTGGTTCCACACGAGGCGGACCCACCAACGGTCACATTGACAAGAATATTTGTCAGTGACAAGACTAGACCTTGCCTGACGTCAGGTTGTGTCATCGGCCAAGTTCCATCTTAGTTTCAAATCGAGCAGGAAAGTAACAGTGACATATTAATAGGTCTGACTCACTTCTGAGACTCAGATCTTACTTTTTGTTTTGGAGTTTTAGGAACCCTTCAAAATTCTATAGCCATTGAAGAATCAATCTAGACGATGAAATCTGACTTTGGATCTTGCAGGCTTCCGTGGGCTACTATTGGGGATATACTTTCTGAGTATACCCACTGTGACTCACTAACCAGGGTGGCCCACTTTAGGTTAGATCTATGCTTCACGGGCGGCCCAGACAGGGAGAGAAGTTGGAAGCCCATCTGACTACGGGAAGGCCCAGAAGTCTTATCGACTTAGGCATGTAGGAATACTTGTAGTCCAAGATGTACTATGTTACCGACTCTGTATGGTAACTGGATAGGACTCTCATGTAACCCTAGGACCAGATGACTATATAAGCCGTCCTAGGGATAGGACTTTAGGGCATCGACAACCACAACCTCAACTCGCACAGGCAAAACCTCTCTTGTAATCTATACTTCCAACTCTACCATATTACTAGATTTCTAGGAGGAGTAGGATCCGTACGCCGCAGGAGGATTCGAACCTGGGTAAGCTTGTGTGCTCACCATCCGGACGAACATACGTTTCACACCCCACACTTTCTAATGCCTCGAGGACCCCCTCATGGCATACTTATTTTCAATCCGATGATAGTTAGCTCTGGAATTAATGGAGGAGAGAGAGTGTTGAAGAGTTAGGTGAGTAGGAGGAAGGGGTCCTTAAATAGGCCCCTTAAAAACAAGCCATTTTCTGGATCCGCGACTCCACTGGTACTACCGGTGACGCACTGGAAATTTCGGTGAGGCAAGTCCTAACAAATCGAAAGTTGTTGAGGCAAGTCCTAACAAAGTACGAGTCAGAAGTTCCGGCTAGGTGTGGGAGGAACTTACCACTAGTACTATCGGCCCAACTTCTGATCAAGTTCCAGCAAACAGTACATCCCAAATAGAGAAGGTACTGATATGAAGCCAGGCTTTGTCGGAAATTGACCGGCACTAGGCCCAGAAGTTCTGGGTCGTGAAACCATGATCGGAACTACCGGTGGCGCACAACATAATTACCGATCACAGGTACCACATGCAGAAGACCATGGAAGTGATCTGGCAGTATTAGCCGGAAGTTCCGTTCGGAGGAGAGCGGAACTTCCGACCAGTACTACCGGTCAACTTCCGACACAAGTTCCATCAAATAGCACTCTCAAACAGCAAGGGTACTGAGTTAAAGCACACTCTCATCGGAACTTGGCGGGAACTTGTGTTGGTACTATCGCTGGCACCAGCGCCGCAAAGTCTTGCGGGCGGAACTACCAGTGCTTGAATGGTACTTCCAGTTAGGAGAAAAACAACTCAACAACTCAAATAGATCTTTGTTGCTAAAAATTGGGATGGCTGTGGAGGTGCAAATATGGTTTGTGCAAGAAACATGATTCCCCCACAATGTTCGGAGGTGGACCCCCTCTTGATAGTATGACATCCTAAACCAACAAAATAGAGAGAAATACAAAAAGAAGAACCGTCTTAAAGAGTACTTACAAAGAGGGTACATCAACCACAATGTGCACATATAAATTCTTGCAACTTAGGCACACAATTAGATCACAAGAGGAGTTGTCATCAACACCAAAACACACGGAGAAATCTGTTGGGCAATGCATAGAGCCAGGCCGAAAACAAAAACTTTTCTGCTCCGGCAAGGACTCCGGAGAGCCACCCCAAGATCTGGCCAAGGTCAAAGGCAATAGATCATACCTATCGACACGCAGGTGCGTAAGATAAGGAAGCGCGTGGTGGTGGTGTCGTACGTTCCCTTGTCTTGTCTGGCTTACGAAGTGCTCGATCCTAGGACCACCTCGTCGCCGTCTATGTGCTCCTTCTCGCCTCCGACTTCACCTCCCTACGTCACCAACGAGCACCGCATGTGTGGTGCCTCTACTATCTCACACATGTACAAGATGGAGCAGAAGCAAGTCGGATGCTAGTCTCGGTCTTTCCGCCGCAAGACAGGAAGGTGGAATTGCCAAGTCTAGCAAAACCCTAGCAAGCACCACTAGATTGGATTATGTTTTCTACCGCGACCCACCTTCCTTTATATAGGCGAGTAGGTTAGGGAACATAACACTTGTGTCCCTCGATCCTAGTCCCTAACCCTAGTCAAAGTGGGTCCAACCCATTGACACATGTCCTTGTCTGACAAGGTCCAACTTGCTGGCTTGTGATAGTCGAATCATCATATGCCTAGTTCCACTCTCTTAAGTGTGTGATCCTGCATGCTTAAAGTAAGCCGGACACAACTCAGTAATCATTCAGTCAGAGCAGTAGCTCTGTGACTTTCCAACTAGAGCTGATAATCGGTAGCAGCCTCTAGCAAGACTTGTCGACTTCCAGTTTACGCAAGTGGCCTCAATGTAACGATCTGTCTGGGTCGCTTTGCACGATATTGGTGATAAACCGCAGGGGAGATTTCATCATCCCAGGGCCAGTTTACTCTCTTCTTGTTGTAGTGCTAACTGATTCCCTCCGACTTCACTAAGTCGAACTACCTTGATCAACACTTGATCGAGTAGCGCATGGCCATGCTTATGAATCATATCACACGAGAGGGCCTAGCGAATATCTCTCCAAGATGGAGGGGAAAATTCTGTCTTGGATGATCTATGTCATGTAGCTTTGTTCGAAGTCAGCCCAAGACCACCCTTATGACTACCAGTTACGGTGAGCGTTAGATGGAGTCAAAGCCAGCTTTTCCACAACTCGGATCTTGCAATCCCCTCAAGTCTAAGGATTCCATTGTGTTAGTCGGAGCGTATGGCAGTGTGCTCATGTCCTACTAACCTTTGGATCAGTTCGACTATCGTATATCTGTTGGCTAGACAATGCAAGGCAGATAGCATCTCCATGCTCATGACACGTGAAACATTGTCATCTTCTGACTTACAAATTATTCTCGGCAGTGGGTTTCCCTCCAATCCTTAAATGACTAAGGAAAAAATGGCTAGAGCTATATACAAGTATATGGTTCCACACTTGCAACAATTGCAGTGACATATACAACTAGCTCTAAGTCGGATTCCGAGTTACAAATACAAGGCGGAATATGAGACTCTCGGGCATCATTCCTATCAGTCTCCCACTTGCACTAGATTCGAACACTCAAGCATCTCCATGCCTTAGGCATATCATGCCCATCGCTCTAACGTGCGCCTCAAACTTAGGTTGTGGAAGCGGCTTGCTCAACAAATCTGCAACATTTGCACCCATGTGTACCTTGCATAACTTAATTGGGATTTCTATTTTCGTGCCCTCGGTTCGTTAGTTGTACTCAGTTTTCCCTAGCCACTTAACTTTTCCTCACTTTTGCCCATCTCCTTCTACGAAACTCTCACATGGTCTAAAAACTCGTTGTCCGTCAACCTTGTCATTACGTTTTGACAAGTCAGGCCGCATTCAGCCGGGTCCCCTAGTGGACCCTCGCCATTACGTGCTGGCAAGTGGGGTTGCATTCTGTCGGGTCCCGTAGTGGACCCTTGCCATTACATGCTGATAAGTGGGGTCGCGTTCAGTCAGTTCCCATGGTGGACACCTCTCTCCAGTTATCCAAATCAGCATGGGACTCACATCTTATCCACGTGAGCGACGGACCCACAGCTTAACCAGGTTGGCATTGGAAGATGAGACCCCGAGCCAGCCCTGCACCTGTGTCGTTGCCTCCCCTTTCTTCTTCTTCTCCAGCGACAGCGACCCTCCTCTGGCGACGGTGGCTGACATGGGTATGATTACTCGGATGCTCATTATTCACTACCCTACATTGGGTAAAAAGCCTACGGCCCATGAAGATTTCAGATAACAGTCCAAGGAAGCAACTGACAAAGACTTTTAGTGTATTAGGAAAGAAACCACAAACCAACATTGTGTTGGTATTGTAATTATGCGTGTATGAAACCTATCCGCATACAAGTTTGAGACCCGGCCTATTATATATAGGACGGGAGAAGCCCAAGTGAGGGTACGGAAATCTAGTGGACAACTTGTAATAATGTATTTTCCCATGATTCAGGCGACTTTGATTCCATTGTTTCCCTGACATCCGACGAAATCCCCAGTGTTCTCTTTTCCGCAAAACCTCAAGTCCATCACCATGGGCATTGTTGAGGTTACCCCTCGTCAATTGGTGTCGTCTGTGGGAAACTTGAACGCTGGAAACACGGATTCGACGGAATGCTCTCCACCAAGCATCAACTCGACAAAAGCAGATCCACGCCCACCCACCCTTGTATTGGTACCCGCCAATTTTAACGGTGGATCCGATCTAATCATCAGAAGCCTCCACTTCCAAGTAGACAACATGCAAGAATCACACCCTTCGACCTTGATTGCATCAGAACCGTTAGTGGGCAAAGCTACATCCATAGCGGTACCAGTATCATCCGTTGGATCCTCCACGGACATCACAGCACAGATCGAAGCAGGAGAAGAAGGTAACCAGCCAATCCCACCACACGAAGCAAACCCGACAAACTCAGAACCCGAAGAAAGTAGTGAAAACATCGACTTTGAAGAAAGGATAGCAAAAATCTATCCTGAACTACGATCTCGGAGTACTACCAACACACCCACAGAAGCAAAAGACGACGCCATTAGGCCAAGCATAACACGCCACCAAGTGTAGATGATCAACAGAGATACCTCAACACCACACGATGAAAACGGTAACCCTATCCTCAACCCCGATGATATTTTATCAGATGACCATGCAGGAAACCATGACAATGAAGGAAAACATGGAAACGGAGGAGAAACAGTAGATAATCACATAGTCCACGGAAGAGGCAGAGAACCTTGCCCAGGAGAGAGACAAGGACTTCGGCTACCAGTGTCAGCATGGCAAAAAGCGAGGGAGGCAATTTCATGAGCAGTCTTAATGAGAGCGGATGCTTCACCTGAGGATCTATTGGCATACCAATATTTTCTCCACCACAACAAGAGAGACCTACTCCAGAGGCAAAGGCAAATCGATGAAAGAAAAAGATTAGCCGACGAATCCAGTTTACGATGAGCACAATTAAGCTCTACTCGAGGATCAAGGAGTGTAACAGGAGCAGCACCACCAAGAAGGCCAACATCTCGACTACAGAATATCCCTGAAGCAGAAAGAAGTGGAATCATCTGAGATCTCGACCTATCCTTCATCTCAATTGATCAAGCAGGAAACATCAAGGCAAAAATAGCCCAGGCAGCCATTGTGGCCGCGCAAACATATCTGATCACCACTCAACCCGCACCCAACGATCCACGCGCGGCCCTTCACCGCTCCACCCTGATGAACCTCGGCATGGTAGGAGCCTCACTCGCGGAAGCAGAACAAGGACTCACACAAAGATCTCCACACCATCACAATAGTCCTCGGCACGTAGGACACAGCCGACGATCTCGATCACCACACCAGGCGCATCTCATAGGTTCCAAGCTGCAAAGCAATACAAGAAACGACAACACCTAGCATAGGAGCAGCGGACCCAGAGATGAAAGCCGCAGCCGATGATATCAGGATGGATACGACGAATACGATCATGAGATATGCAGGGCCAGCTGTTTCACGCAGAGGATTCGCAAGGCCTCAGTACCCAAGGACTTCAAACTTCCACACGACCAACATAAATATGATGGACTACAAAAACCCGAAGCTTGGTTAGCAGACTATTTAGCCACCGTCAAATTACAGGGTGGCTCCAGAACTACCGCAATGCAAAGTCTACAACTACATCTCACCGGCGCCGCAAGATCATGGCTCAAGAAGTTACCCGAAGATTCAATTGGTAGCTAGAATGATCTTGAATATAAATTCACCCGACACTTCCATTCTACGTTCAAATGATCGGCATCCTTTGAGCAGTTACGAGCGTGCAAACAAAAATCTAGAGAGTCAATAAGAGCATTCATACAGCGGTGGAATATTATCAAAAACTTAGTTGAATCCATATCCGATGAAAGGGCCATTGACGCCTTCAACGACGGCCTCCGTCGCCGAGAATTCATAGAAGAACTCGGACGGGTTAAACCAAAGACAGTATCACTGCTAATGGATATAGGAAACCGCTGGGCTGATGGAGAGGACGCGCAAAAAAATAAGCATGCACGATCACCCAAGGAAGATAGGGATAAACGCGGCAATGATAGAAGAAGAAGGAACAATGATGGAAACACGAGACCAAGTTACGTCGCAGCAGGCTTTTCGGGTGAAGGTAACAACAGAAGCAACAACCGCAATGGCGGATACCGCTAGAACTGGGACGATGTTGGAGGAAGCCAGTCCGCATAGCGGTATCGGCCAAGAGCACGAGACCCACCTATCTCCGCAATGCAAATGCTGGAAGGACCCTGTAATATGCATTTTTACGTCGACTCAGCAGGTAGACGACAATCCAATCACCTGATGAAAGACTGCCAAACATTCCTGAAGATGCAGGAGTTGTGCAATGCAATGGCAATCGAAGCAGCAAATCGAGGATACACATCTACGCATGGTGCACTAGCCATTGGTGCACCATCACCACCAATGGCACCACCACATAACACAAACGATCAAAAGAACGAGTACCCCAGATCAAAAGGAGCAATGTCTATGATTCAGAAAGTGCGTCCATCCAATAGCAGTCAGAAGCTCATCACAAGACAAATCAATATGACGGAAACAACAGCATCAGCTACACCCGAATATCTCCATTGGTCAGAGCAAGAAATCACATTCAGCAGAGCCGATCACCCACTTCGGGTCCCACGACCGGGTCACTCAGCCCTGATAGTCGAAGCACAAATTGGTGGGTTCGATATGAGCAAGTTCTTCATGGATGCATGAAGTAGCATAAATCTGATCTACGCAAAAACATTGAGAACAATAGGCTACCCCCTGGATAATCTCGCCCCAACAGAAACATCTTTCCACAGAATAGTACCAGGTAAAGCAAAAATCCCTTTGGGCAAAGTTTTCCTTGATGTTGTTTTTGGTTCCAAGATAAATTTTAGGCGAGAAAGACTTGAATTTGAAGTCATGGATTGGCCATCACAATATCATGCAATCCTGGGACGACCAGCCTTTGCACGGTTTATGGCAGTGCCGCACTATGCATATTTAGTAATGAAAATGCCAGCACCAAAAGGAATTATTATGGTACAAGGAAGCTTCACACGTGCCAACAGTTGTGATCGTGAGTTCAACAAAATTTCTAAATCTTTTGGGATGGCAACAGAGTTTGAGCAACTCAAAAGTTCAGCAAACACACAACCTCTGGAAGTAACACGTGTCAATCCCGATCATGCTTTTGACACGGCAAAAGACACAAAAGAAGTACAGATCCACCCTGCCGACCCGACAAAAACAACATTCGTGGCTTCTAACCTTGATCCCGCGTAGGAAAGCGTGCTCATAGAGTTCCTCCGTGAGCACTAGGAGATTTTCGCATGGCTACCTTCTGACATGCCAGGAATCCCCAGGGAACTCGCTTAGCATGCATTAAATCTAGACCCAAAGGCGAAGCCAGTAAAGCAACCGCTTCGACGCTTTGCAGAACCAAAGTGCAAGGCCATTGGAAAGGAGCTCCATCTCCTAACTGATGCCAATTTTATCAAAGAACTAACAAAGTCAGAGTGGCTCGCAAACCCAGTATGTGTTCCAAAGAAAAACACTACAGAACTTTAGATGTGCATCGACTTTACTGCACTGAACAAACATTTCCTAAAAGATCACTTCCCATTGTCATGAACCAACCAAATCATCGATGCAACTGCAAGATGCGAACGTCTTTCTTTCTTGGATGCTTATTCAGGATACCACCAGATTAGGATGAAGGAAGAAGATCGAGATAAAACAATGTTTATCACGCCTTATGGCGTATTCTACTACACAACAATGTCGTTTAGCCTCAAGAACGCTGGAGCAACATATCAGCGGATGATGCGGAAGTGCCTGGGAAGTCAAATAGGCACAAACGTGCAAGTGTATATTGATGATGTCATAGTTACCACAGGTCAATGATCTGCGCTGATCAAGGACCTAGAAGAAACATTCAGAAATCTCGACAGGTTTAGCATCAAACTGAACCCGGAGAAATGTTCCTTTGGAGTCCCGGTAGGGCAAATCCTCGGATATTAGGTAGCAGCTAGAGGAATCGAAGCTAATCCCGCAAAAACAAAAATACAAGAAATTCTCACAATGAAGAAGCCAACAAATCTACGTGGCGTACAACAATTGGCGGGACGAGTGGCAGCACTAAGTCGTTTTATCGCAAGATTAGGAGAAAAAGCGTTGTCATTTTACGCCCTCATGAGGAAATCAGAAAAATTTGAATGGACGGAAGAAGCTCGGCATGCCTTCGAAGATCTTAAAAGAACACTTTCGACGTCCCCTATCGTCGTGTCGCCAAAAGAAAGGGAACCTTTACTCCTTTATATTGCTTCCACACATCAGGTGGTCAGCATGGTCCTGGTCGTAGAGGGACCCAAAGAAGGGAAGACCCACGGCGTACAGAGGCCAGTTTACTTCCTGAGCAAGGTTTTATCGCCATCTAAACAAAGGTACCCATCCACACTACCAGTTTACTTACCTTTGTATAAACTTGCATATAAAAAAATTATACACCTTTGAACAATTTGAAATCGCACTTAGGACATGATAATGTTGTGCTAATAAAATCCTTATCATTTATCATTTCCATGGAGTGAAATATAATGTATAAACTTGCGTATACGAAAATTATAAACCTTTGAACACTATGAAATCACACTTATAAGCGTTAATGATGTGCTAAAAAAACTTTGAGAGATTATTATTTTCTCCCCCATTTTCATAGAGTGGAATGTAATGCATAAACTTGCATATACGAAAATTATACATATTGGAACCCTTTGAAATCGCACTTAATACGTGATAATGTTGTGCTAAGAAAATATTGAGTGATTATCATTTTCATAAAGTGGAATGTAATGCACAAACTTGCATATATGAAAATTATAAACCTTTGAACACTATGAAATCGCACTTAATACATGATAATGATCTGCTAACAAAATTTTGAGAGATTATCATTTTCTCCCCCATTTTCATAGAGTGGAATGTAATGCATAAACTTGCATATACAAAAATTATATAGATTTGAACTCTTTGAAATCGCACTTAATACGTGAAAATGTTGTGCTAAGAAAATCTTGAGTGATTATCATTTTTATAAAGTGGAATGTAATGCACAAACTTGCATATACAGAAATTATAAACCTTTGAACACTGTAAAATCGCACTTAATACATGATAATGATGTGCTAACAAAATTTTGAGAGATTATCATTTTCTCTCCCATTTTCAAAGAGTGGAATGCAATGCATAAACTTGCATATACGAAATTATACACATTTGAACTCTTTGAAATCGCACTTAATACGTGATAATGTTGTGCTAAGAAAATATTGAGAGATTATCATTTTCATATAGTGAAATGTAATGCATAAACTTGCATATACAAAAATTATACACCTTTGAACTCTTTGAAATCGCACTTAGGACATGGTAATGTTGTGCTAATAAAATCCTGATCATTTATCGGTTCCATGGAGTGAAAAATAATGCATAAACTTGCGTATACGAAAATTATAAACCTCTGAACACTGTGAAATTGCACATAATACGTGATAATGATATGTTAACAAAATTTTGAGAGATTATCATTTTCTCCCCATTTTCATAGAGTAGAATGTAATGCATAAACTTGCATATACGAAATTTATACACATTTAAACTCTTTGAAATAGCACTTCATACGTGATAATGTTGTGCTAAAAAAATCTTGAGAGATTATCATTTTCGTAGAGTGGAATGTAATGCGCAAACTTGCATATACAAAAATTATACACCTTTGAACACTTTCCCTTCAAATTATATTCAAAATCATTTGTTTATGGAGTTAAAGTACCGGTGGCAAACTCGTTATTTTGCATGGATAGAGGGGTTCCCCCCGAGAGATATAGGGGTTATTCTATCCGCTAGATCAGAGAGGATCAATGGTTGGTGGGCATGATCCATGTGACAACTATCTCAACCAATCAGAGTGTAGCAGCCAAGATGAGCACATGCGTGAGAGTTTGTGACTAAGAGAGAGGGTAAACCTGAGTAGAACTTAAAAACCAAGGGCAAAACTGACAAAGGGATTCAAAAAAAGAGATTTAAAAAATGTAAAATGCGTATTTTATACAATAAAATACATCTTGGCATACATCAAACTATTTGCAATTCAAATATACACAAGTTTGACAATTATTGCCTCATTCAGACAAACCATGTTTTGGAGAGGGATGTTTTGGGAAGAGGATTGAGTAGAAAGCCATGAACCTTCATAGATAGCAGGTGATATGATAAATGGTGATTTAGGGTAGAACTTGATTTCTATACATTTTTATGGTGGTAGACTACCTGGGTAGACGCCACTATGTTTTGATCTTTTTGAATTTGTTGTGCATAAAATGACTCAATTAGCTAGCTAAAACCCATTCGTTGACTCTCTATTGACTAGCCACCGGAGGGTAAAACTGAGTATATTGCAAATGATAGTGTTATTACTGGATGGCAAAACTAAGTACAACCAAACTACCAGTGTTACACTCAAGGGTATAACTGAGCACAACTAAGTCGCTAGGGTTAGACACGAGGGAAAAAACGTGACACACGGTACGCGTCTCGCGGTGCACGGGGTGGTTGCGGACACATGTGGCCATGCATGGTGTAGTAGCGTACGCGGTTATGTGGTGCACGGTGGTGCAACGAAACGTCCATTCCCTTCTCCTTTATAGAGGTCTCCTCACTCTCACTCATCACTCACTCGCTCACTCACGCAACCGTCTCCACTGTCCCATCACCTTCTGTAAACCCCCAAGAAAATTCCAACCACACCGGCGATGGAGAAGAACAGCACGGTGGCCATCGTCGTCTCCAAGGCTACCAGCGTGGAGGCCCCCGTCCCCGTACAGGCCCCCCATCGAGGCATCGACAACATCTACCGTCCCCGCTTCCGCCGTATCTGCCGGTGAGGAGGCCCCCGCTGATCTTGGGAAGATCCCGCTTGGCAGGGACCCCTATGAGGAGGATGATTACATCAGGCTGGAGAACCTCTATGACACCAGCATCATTGACCCATGGTCGGAGGTAACTAGGGTTTTCTCTCCTTCCCTTGTTCTTCCCCCATTCCCATCATTCGATGCTAGATCGTATGTTATTAGGGTTTGGCTATTCGTATTTTCAATCGTTGGATGCTAGGAATTTTACTAGTAGCTAATCCTCTTGTGTTAGATCTCATATTTGTATGAATCCCCCTGTTCATATTCGAATCCTATTTTATTTGTCCTCCGATTTGCAGTTAAGGGATTCCCTAGTTAGTACTAGCGATGATCTGTAGTTGGGATCAGTATTCGATTTGGTTTGAGATTTGGGGATTGGGGAATAATCAGGGGATCTCAATCAGTTAATTTATGCAAATAATCAATCCCGATAATCAAGGTATCTCAATCATGTCCTTATTGCACTCTACTTTTTTTCCAACAAGAGGATAGCAGCGATGACGAGTCCAAGGACACCAAGACTCATCAGGTGCTGAGGAGCTGAAGTCCGAAAAGTACGACAACTTATTTGTTGGTGACGTCAACATGTGCTCCTTATGCACCAGGAGGAGCCTCGCCACCGACTTCAACTCCCGCGTGAAGCATGTCGAGGACGTGAGTACCTGCGGCGAGTCCGTGAACGTCCATGGCTTCAGAGCCAAGCACCAGGCGCTCGATTTTCACCTCCGCAACCTCCAGAAGGTGGCCATCAAGGAGGGTTGTATTCCCATGATCAAGCCCAAGGCGCTCATGGTCAAGGGACTAGGCAGCAAGAAGTGGAGGAGGCACCAGAGGGAGGAGGCGTAGGCCATGAGGACCCACTGATCTTATCATGCTGCTGCTGTAAAGCAGCTTCTTTTGTATTGTCTATGTTGAAATTGTCCGCTGCTACTGCTGAGCAGCCTAATTGTTGAACCTCATTAAGTACCATACTATATATATCCTATATTAGCTGCTTTATCTACATCTACTATATATATCCTATATTAGCTGCTTTATCTACATCTGCTTTGTTTATTGAATGTATTTATGATGCTGGTTAGATTTGCTGCTCGAGATTTGCTACCAGATTGGGAAAAACGAGGGCCAAAAGGAACAATGAATGAAGAGAGAAGATGCTCCAGATTCGCTACCTTTTTAGGCAAAAAAACACAACTATTGGTGAGAGAGAGGGGAAAAGGCGCTCTTAAAAAGGCCAATCATAAAAATAACAAAACAGAAAACTTCTAATTTAGGTGAGAAGGCGCACGTAACCACCAAACGTGCCCCTCATGGTCCCACACCACGTCCCCCATAACACGTTCCCAACAAGCTGGCCCCACGCAGTCCCACATGGTGTGGCCCCACACGTCAGCATAACGCATTCCTGACAAACCAACCCTACGTGGTCTCACACCGCGTGGCCCCACACGTCAGCCAACAGTCAACCTGACGGCAGCTACTATTCGAGATCTTTGATGAGTATCCGATAAGGAGATGGGCAAAATTTAGGAAAAGTTAAGTGGCCAGGGAAAGCTGAGTACAACTAATAAACCAGGGACACGAAAATAGAAATCCCAACTTAGTTTCTCCGCGATCGACGAACTGCCGAATTAGGTGAAATTTCCTGAGTATGTGCTTGTTCTTCTGATGGGGATATGCCGAATGGGGTATGCCCAGCAGGATGTTCCCATTGGGCCAAAAGGTCTCACGAGTGGGCCTGCAGGACGGCGACTGGAATGCGACTAAGGGGAAGGCCCGGCGACTGGAGACTAGAGTCCTAGAAGCGTACAAGAAGCCTAGTCGAATTAGGTCAAAAGCCTCTGAATCCATATCTTGTTCGGATGTAACTTGTAAACCCTAGCGAGGTGCCTCATATATAAACCTCCCTAGAGTATCCTGAGGACTTACGTTCCATCATACACCCCTTCAAGCAACTCGCTGCTTAGACGCCGAGCTCGCCACCCCTGTAACTCTCTCTCCAATAATCTAATCTAGCAAAAGTAGGTCTTTACCCTCCGGGGGGCGAACCTGGGTAAACCCATGTGCATCCGCCCCCATCTCGCATCGCAGATGGCCGCCAGCTCTCGCCCCTGATTCAATCAATCGCTGCCTACTGCAGCGACTACCATGGCCATTTCCATGACAGTGGCGCCCATCGTGGGGCCTAGCAGGACTGGCCTGAGTTCTGCGGTGAGACCCTATTCGCCGATCGATCGGCCGCTCGCCACCGGCCGCATGATCGCCATCGGCGGGATCTTACAGATCCTGCCCATCAGCTACATCCTGGCGTCACGCCCGATCACTCACGGCATGGTGTTGCCGGTCGGCTCCATCAACCTCTTCGTCGGCTTCACCGACAAGGTCGACCCAGCTGCGACAGTGATCGTTGGCAGGTCGCCGCCGCACCGCGATCTACTCTCGGAGGAGCAGGTCCGCTCCATCAGGAGCCTCGTCATCGAGTATGACTCGGCCGCCAGCAACGCGGCCGAGACCAATGCTGCCACGAATGACGACGCCCTAAACGACGATGCCGACTCCGCGACCCCTGCCTCGGCCGACGGATCTATCACCGCGGCATCACGAGAGGACTCCATCACGCGGGTCTCCAACCCTGAGGATTTTGAGGACTCCTCCATCCTCAGGATCTTTGATTCCGATTCCGGCTCGGTGTCGCCCGAAGACTTCCGTGCAAGATCCAATCGCTTTAACGCGATCTACATGGCGGGCAGCACGGTCGCCCCGCCAGATCCATTCTCCACACTGATCCCGCCGACTGCCATGGCCACAGAGGTGGAGGAGGCCCGCCTGTGACTCGTGGAGGCGCAGCGCAATGAGCTCCCTGAGCGCGAGAAATATCGCCTCGAGCGGGAAACGGCGTGGGAGCTATCGCTCTATCACCAGCGCCGCATCAGGACCTGCCTGAACTCCAACGTCCAGGGTCGCGACGCCACAAGCCTGCGACGCCAATGGACTCCCACTCTACTCCACCCTGATGGACAACGTCGTCTCGACCGACGCCGCGGTTGCCAACCTTGACGTTAAGGGAGACGACACGCTGCAGATCCAGTACGCCAAGGCCCTACTCGCCAGGGCCGTCGAGCAACAAGTCGTGGGAGTCAACCCACAGGGCCGAATGTATTCCCGCTCCTCAGCAAGCAGAGCAGCCTCAAGCAGCCACCCCACCATCGCCAACACCGTGACCTGCCCACCAACGCAACCACTGGCGAACCAGTCGCGGGCCTCCAACTCCACACTCTCCACCAACGAACCGCGACCGGTGAACAACACGGTCGCCGCCAATGGGCAGCCCATCGACGCCTGCATGCACATCGTCAACAACCAGGCCTGGCGGGCGTGCCAGGCCAACGACTTGAGGGACACCCTCAGTAATCGCGGCGACCCTGAACCCAGGGGCTCGCTCAGCCGAGTCGGCCCCCAATGCTTTGGGCCTATGATCAGAGGGGAAAAGTACCCCGCCAACTTCAAGGTGCCCAAAGAGATCGAAAAGTACGATCCAACGTACGACCTAGCAGTGTGGCTGGACACATAACTCATGGCGAAGGGAATCGCCGGCCACACCGACCTGTTTGCCGCTCGCTACCTCCCCCTGATGATGGAGGGTGCAACCAGACAATGGATAAACACCCTCCTCGCTGACAGCATCGAATCCTGGGAGGAAATGCGGGATGCCTTCGTCAGGCACTTCGAGGGCTCCTACACCCGCGCCACCACCATCGCAGACTTGGAGCGCTGCATCCAGGGACAACGCGAGTCGACCCGCCACTGGATTCAAATGTGGCAAGAACTGTGGATCAATGCTTCCGGCATCCACCCGGATACGGCGATACATTGTTTCAAGAACGCGTGCCGGTATGAACCCCTAGTCGCTAAGATCAAGCGGGTCTGCCGGACGCTCGACAACATCCCCGACCTCCTCGAGATCGCCAAGCGCTACGCGGAGGAGGACCCCAACAAGGACTCTGACGACGAGTCGGGAGGAAGACGTCGCACCAGCGGCCACGACAGCGGGCGACAGCACGACATGCGCTATAGCAACACCCGCATCACCGGCAAGCGCCGCACGGACGGGCGAGTCAGTTTTGTCGCTAATGCCGGCTATGGCCAATGCGATCCCAAAAGCTACCGCCGCGACGAAGGAAATTACCGCGACAGCGGAAACTACTGCGCCAACAACGTGGCGAGGCCGAAATTCGACCCCGCCGCCCTGCTCAACCAGCCTTGCGTCTACCACATCAGGGAGGGGAAACCCGCCACCCACACCACCGCGGACTGCCACTCTCTCAAAGAGATCGAAAAGGCAAGGCGAGCAAGGGAAGACCCCAACAACAACCCACCTCAGGACAATAGAAACGTCGGCGGCTTCAGCAACACCGTCGGCTCGCTACACACCTTCACCGGGCTTGGCACCAAGCACGAGAGGAAGGTGCTCGCCAACGCAGTCGCCGTCAATGCGGTGACAAAGGTCGACGTCCCACGCTTCCTCAACTGGTCCGAGCAGAGCATCACCTGGAGTCGCCAGGACCACGCTCCCAAGATCGAGTACCCAGGGCGAGTCGCCCTGGTGTTCAGGCCCAAAGTGGCCGACTATTGGCTGCCCAAGACACTGATGGACGGCGGGAGCTCCATCAACATCATGTATCTGGACACGTTCAGAAGGCTCCAGCTCCTGGAGTTGGCAATCTAGCCGACCCTGACAACCTTCCACGGCATCGTCCTCGGTCGGAAGGCATACCCGATCAGAAAAGTGACATTACCGGTCACCTTTAGCACACTGGCAAACTACCGCACCGAGCGAATCGAGTTCGAGCTGGTGAACTTCCACAGCCCCTGCCACTACGTTCTAGGATGCCAAACGTTTGCCAAATTTATGGTAACCCCCCACTATGCGTACAACATGATGAAGCTCCCAGGGCCGAGCGGCATCATCACCGTCCACGGCGACCCCGATATGGCCGTGGAATGCAAGGAAAAAGGCCCTGAGCTCGCCGACACCGTCATCGCCGTGGAGACTGACCATGCGGAGGAGCTCGCGAAATACGCGGGCAACATCAACAAAGATGACCCCACCGTACTAAAAAATCCAACCGCCGTGAACTCCACGTTCGAGGCAACCACGCATACCCACACCGTCGAGCTCGTCCCGAGCGACTCTAGCCCGACGGTCGCCATTGGGGCGCATATGATCCCCGCATAGGAAAGCGAGCTCATCGAGTTCCTCCGTGAGGACCGCGACATCTTCGCATGGAAACCTTCTGACATGCCAGGTGTCCTGAGGGAACTCGCTGAGCACAAACTGCACGCCGACCCCAAAGTGTGACTGGTAAAGCAGTTGTGGCGGCCCTTCAATGAAGAGCGTCGTCGAGCAATCGCCGAAGAAGTGCAATGCTTGTTGGCGCAGGCTTCATTCGGCCAATAAAACACTCCAAGTGGTTGGCAAACCTAGTCCTGGTCCTGAAAAAGAACAACACGTGGAGAATGTGTATCGACTACACCAACCGCAACAGCGCCTACCCCAAGGAGGAGTTCGTCCTACCGTGCATCGATCAGATCATCGACTCGACCGCGGGATCGGAGTCACTGTGCTTCCTCGACACTTACTCTGGCTACAACCAGATCAAAATGGCGGTCGAGGATGAGGAGAAGACGGCGTTCATCACGCCATTCCGTGCCTTCTGCTACACGACCATGACATTCGGCCTCAAGAACGTCGGCGCCACATACCAAAGGTACGTGCAGGAGTGCCTCGTGAACCAAATTGGCCGCAACATTCACGTCTACATCGATGACGTGGTGGTAAAATCCACCCGCCAAGATGACCTGCTCGCCGACCTGGCCGAAGCCTTCGCAAACCTGCGGAGGTACAACATCAAACTGAACCCAGGAAAGTGCACCTTCGGCATCCCCACCAGACAGCTAATGGGATACGTTGTCTCCAAGCGAGGCATCGAAGAAAACCCCACCAAGATCGACACCACCGCGTGACTCAGAAAACCCAAGTGCATGCGCGACGTCCAGAAGTTGGCTGGGCGAGTCGCGGCTCTCAGTCACTTCATCCCCCGGCTAGGCGAGAAGGCCATGCCCCTCTATCGCCTGATGCACAAGAATCCCAGGTTCCAACAGGACGCGGAGGCGGACGATGCACTCAAAGCACTCAAAGAAGTGCCACTCGCGGCTCCACTACTTGCCGGTCCAACCGACAAAGAGCCCATGCTCGTATGCATGGCGGCCTCCAATCGAGTCGTCAGCACCGTGATGGTCTTCGAACAGCCAGAGGAGGGGAAGGAGCGCCCCATATAGCGTCACGTCTACTACATCAGCGAAGTCCTGATGGACTCACGACAACGCTACCCGTAGTACCAGAAACTGCTGTACGCGGTATTCCGAGCTCAGCGGCGACTCCCCCATTATTTCCAAGAGCACCCAATCACGGTGGTCTCATCCGCACCGCTGCAGGACATATTACGCAATCGCGAGGCGACTGGGCGAGTCGCCAAGTGGGCCGTCGAAATCAGCGTCCACAACATTAAATACGAGCTCCTCAAAGCAATCAAATCACAAGCCCTAGCTGATTTCCTCGCAGATTGGGAAGAAGTGCAGTAGCCAGAGAAGCTACCATATCTCCACTACTGGTCGCTACACTTCGACAGCTCCAAGAACGCTGATGGCGTAAGGGCCGGGGTCATACTGACTTGCCCCAAAGGGGACAAGCTCCGATACGTGCTCCACCTCAACTTCAAGCCCTGCACCAACAACATGGCAGAATACAAGGCCCTCCTCCACGGCATGCGGGCCGCCAAGGAAATGAACATCAACCGCCTATGGTGCGACAACGACTGCGACCTAGTCGCCGGCTAGGTCGCCGGAACATGCGACGCCGTCTCTCCAACAATGACCGCGTACCGCCAAGCGGTAGACCAGCTGGGAGGACACTTCGACGGCTATTCCGTCGAGTGGATCGACAGATGCAAGAACAAGGAGGCATACGCCCTTTCCCGCATCGGGTCGACCCGACAAACGCCACCAGCAGGCGTCTTCCTCGACATCATCCACAAACCTTCGGTCAGCCCACCGAAGGAGATCGACATCGGGATACCACTACAACCAGAGCCGGCCCTAGTCGCCATGGTTGTGGAGCCTAGCGACTGGCTGGCACCATACGTCGCCTTCCTCGAGCACAAGATTCTCCCAAGCAACGAGACGGAGGCGCGAATGATCATGCGCCGCTGCAAATCCTTCATCATCATCAACGGCGAGCTCCACAAACGCAGCGTGACTGCCGTGTTCCAGCCCTGCGTACAGCCAGAAGAAGGCCGCAAGATACTCCAGGACATTCACGCCGGCAACTGCGGCCATCACGCCGGCGCCAAGTCGCTGGTCGCCAAGGCCATGCGGCACGGCTTCTACTGGCTTGCTGTGCACGCCGACGCCACCAACATCGTCCAACGATGCGTCGGGTGCCAGAGATACGTTAACCAGACGCACCTCCCTGGGTCGGCACTCAAGACCATCCCCATCACATGGACATTCGCTGTATGGGGCATGGACATGGTAGGACCATTCAAGAAGGCTCCATCCGGCTTCACCCACCTCCTGGTCGCGGTCGACAAGTTCACCAAATGGGTCGAGGCCAAGCCGATCAAAAAGTGTGATGGCAAGACAGCCACCAAGTTCTTACGCGAGCTCATCTACCGGTATGGCTACCCGCACAGCATCATAACCGACAACGGCACCAACTTCGCCAAAGGGGCCATGGCAGAATTCTGCGAAGAGCACGGCATACGACTCGACCTCGCCTCAGTCGCCCACCCAGAGTCGAATGGCCCAGTAGAACGCGCCAACCAGAGCGTCCTCCACGAGATCAAGCCATGACTCCAGGTGCCCCTAGAGTGCACCCCAGGATGATGGGTCGAAGAGCTCCCTTCAGTCATATGGGGGATCCACACGTCCGTCAATCGCTCCACCGGGTTGACACCCTTCTTCATGGTGTACGGCGCCGAAGCCGTAATGCCAATAGACCTGGAGCACGACTCACCTCGAGTCGCCAATTACATCGAGGCGACGAATGATACCGCCGGCCAAGACAGCATCGACCAAATCGATGAGGCATGCGACCTGGCTCGCTCCCGCACATCCATCTACCAGCAGGGACTCCGCCGCTACCGTAGCCTCCGAGTCTGGACTCGCACCTTCCAGGAGGGCGACCTGGTCCTATGACTGGCTCAATACAAGAAGGGCATGCACAAACTCTCCCCCCCATGGGAGGGGCCGTTCGCCATAGGGCGAGTCCTCAGCAATGATGCCTACTACCTCATCGATATACGAGGTGACGGCCAGCTCGAGGTTGGGAGGCCATGGAATATAAACCTCCTCCGAAAGTTCAATACATAGAACTGAAACATGTACTCAGCTGACATATATAATGAAATTCATTCGGTTCACAAAATTGTGTCTACTCGCCATATCCTTGTGCCACTCACACTCGTACAATTAGCAATACTCTACCCATGGAAGTCAACCTTTGGTCGAGCGATTGGCACGGCTGAGTAGTGTGGCCCAAGAACACCAAAAATACTCTGACCTTGGGGCGTCCACGAATACGCCAATCCAGAGCCACCATCGGAGTCGCCTAGCTCGACTGGCCCCCCGGGCCAAGATGACAGGTATACGCTTCTCACAGCGACCTGTCCTTCCCATCCTCATGCAAAGCGACTCGAACAGTTAAGTACCACGCACGGGGACTCCGCAAAATGGAACCCTCACGCGGCTTGGGAACACACCATGTAAGAGAGCTGCCTTGGACTCGCCCAGCGACTGGCTCTCCGAGCCAGGGAGGAGACACGTTACAAACAACGCATTAGCAACTTACAATAGGCACGCCCCCAAAACGGCTAAGTAACATGCTCGGGGACTCGCCTACAAACAAACCCACTCATGCTCGGGGACTCGACCCTTTAGGAGGCGCAAGGGACAAGCAAAACACCATAAAAGAAAACACATATGTATACAATCGAGTTATACCCCATTAAGGGTGGACGCGCTCGGGGACTCGCTCAAGCAAAAATAAACACACCACACAATCACGGTCGCATTGCGGGTCGATTGACTCCTCTTACTCAAAATATTGTTCATATTACAAAAGTCGCCATTTGGCATATATTACAAACTACCCAACGATACTATCTATTTCGCAGGCCTTGACGAAGAAGCATCCCCACCATCCTTGACACGAACGAAAGGCTGCCATGGGTTCATCGGGTAGGTCGTCAGTGACTTCGACAACACCGACCGAAAGGGTTGCTCCGACTTCATGTCGCGATGCTCCGGCTCGGGGTCGCCAGGCGCCAATACCGTCTCCTGGTATGGCAGAAGGTCCCCCATCGCCAACACCCGATCAGCAAAAGGGGCAGCCTTGGCAGTCAGCTTCAGCACCTCTGACATCTCCACCGTGCCAATCACCGAAGGGTAACCGCTGGTGACGTCGTCAAGGTCGAAGTCGTCGGGGAAATGGGCGAGATCCAGGCTCAATGTCGTGGTGGCCCCGCGCCTGAAAGCCGAGTGTGCCATCCACTCCACGATGCTAGGCACCTCCTCCAGATAGTGCCACACTTCTGTAAGTCCCGTAGGAATAACCTCGGTGGGGATTGTCCCTTGAAGGACTGTTTGGACGCACAATGCCGAGGTAATGGCCGCGTTCACCATGGCAGTCACACACTACAAGGCATTGAAGGTCTGAACCACCGGGTCGCTTTGCCCTATCATAGCTGCAACATCAGACGTCGGTGACACTATGGATCTCCCCACTCGGGGACTCGCCAAACGTATTAAGCAAAAAACGGAGACTCACCAAGAAGCTTGCGGCAGTTCTCAGTGATGTGCTTCTCCAGGGCAGCGTGATCGTTCTGCAGCCCCACGATGATCGAGTCCGCGACCTTGCGCTCCTCTTTAGCCATAGCGACTGCAGCCTTCGCTCGATCCTCAGAAGAAATTGAGGCCGCTTTCGCCTCCTCCAACTCCTGGATTAGCGAGGCAACTCACCTGTTCGCCGCGTCCAGCTCGGCAATTGGAACGTACCCTTCACGGGCCTTGGAAATCATAGTCGGGAGACCATCTGAAAAGAAAAGAGATAAATCATCAACACGCCAGCACACCAACAGTTCACAGCTGAAAAAATGAATCAAATACTTACCAACAGTCTCCTGGAGTCGTCGGTTTGCTTCTTGCACCACGCGCAAATCTTGCTCTAGACGCTCCTTCGCGGCCTGTTGATCGGTCGACTCCCTCTACAAACCCTGCAAGAGTAACAAAACTTAGTACTTACCAAAAACAATATTCAGTTCCTAGCCACTGAAATTCAGTGACTAGGAACTCGGGAACTAGAGAGTAGAAGAAATTTCGTGCCTAACCGCTGAAATTCAGCGACTAGGAACTCGGGGACTGGAGAGTAGAAGAAACTCAGTGCCTAGCCGCTGAAATTCAGCAGCTAGACACTCGGGGACTGGACGTACCTGAATGGCGGTGCCAAGCTTCTTGTGAAGCTCTCCGGTGTCAGTCGACGGGACCGTGAAGGAGGTGCACCCACGACGGGACCCAACGTCTTCATCAACGATCTCCGGGCTCTGTGGAGACTGGTTGTCTGCCACGCCTGGAAATCCCCTCGCCATGAAGCGTGGGAACGTTGCCGACACTCTAGCCGGGGCACTGGTCGTCGGAGCCGGCGCTTCCGTCGCAGGAGTGACCATGACTGGCTCTGACCGTGCCGCCGCCACTTCTTCGACGACTGCAGTGAGATCTCACTCCTTGGCACTATCCATCGCCAGGACATCGTTGGCACCATTTTGCCTCTTCGCGCCCTCCATAGTCGCTGCATCTTCAGCATATTTCCTCTTCTTGGGGAGGTCGCCCTATCCCGTGGTGGCGACCGGCAGAATCTTCGCCACTAAAGGGCAACCAATCTTCTTCGCTCTAGACCTGCCAAAAACTCCAAAGTCAACACAGGGACAGCACAAAAACGAGACGCGACTTGGAATGGAGAAGTCAATGCTTACTTGGCGACTGGGAGAACGTGCAGCCCGGTGTTGATGTGGGCGGGCTTGTCTAGTTCCGGGCCCAGCTTGCGCGTGAGACCCCTCTCAAAGACATCTGAAGCCCATGACACCGCGGACTTCCTTGATGACGAATCCGTGGTCGCCGGCATTTCCAGCTCCGAAGACGCGGCTGCCCTTGAAGGTTGCGGCGATTTTGACGCTGCGGCCTCAGCCGCCTCCTGGCTTGGCGCCCTCGAAGCTTCAGGCGCAATCATCGCCAGAGGAACTTCTACTGCCGCCTCGGTATCCTCATCCCCCAATCCCTTCATTTGAATCGCATCCTCCGGGATCTTGTGCGAAGAATCGGGGGCGTCATCATCATCGGAGTCGTCATCAGACTCGAACACCACCGACGACCTTGGCGGCGACGCTAGCTTCTTCGCTGGTGACTTTGGTTTGCGCGCGGGCTTCGCCAGCATGGCTGTGCGCCGAGACGTGTGCCCTTGCACGATCTCGTCGCCCCCTTCATGTTCATCGAGGCTGCGACTCGCCTTGAACTCGCGCTACTTCTGCATGCGGGTCTTGCGAGCCGCGGGCGCTGGGGGAGGAACCTCCTCCTCCTCGTCGCTTTTAGAGGAATCTCCCTCGGAGGCCTCTTCGAGCTCCCGAGGAACCTATTTGTCAAGCCGAGGGAGCCAACCCTCCAGCACCTAGAACAACTGAGAACAACCACCAATGAGTATCGAACGATGCGACTACGAGTTACATTGTAGAGATTGCGACTGGAAGAAAACCTTACTATGGGGGCTTCGTTCTTCACGGGAGTATATGGGGCGAGCCCGACTGATGCGGTCATGAATTCCGCATCGGTGATCTTCTTCAGAGCGGCCTCGTAATCTTCGGTCTCCCACGACTCTTTGCTGGTCCGGAAGGGATCGTGTTTCCCGCTATACTCATACATCCAATGTGGCCGAGCCGCTAGCGGAACCAGACGCCGCCCGAGCCAACAGTTGTAGAGGTTGATCGAAGACAACCCCTGGTCCTTCAACCTCTGGATCTGGTCCATCATCTCCGCGACGGCCATCCTCTAGTCTTCGGGGAGTTTCTTCGGCGTCAGTCGGCAAGGCTCACTCCTTTTCGCGACGAACTCCGGAAGCGCCACTTCACCGGAGGGAGTGGATTCCTTCACGTAGAACCAGCTCTTCTTCCACTCGCTCGCGGCCTTCTTCGGCAGTTGGATCTTGACAAAGTTGGCCTTCGGCTTCAATTGGAACGTGACGCCGCCGGCCGCTAGCATCAAGCCGCCGGACGCCTCGCGCCCGATGCGGCCGTGGAAGAGATCCAGCCACAGCGGGAAATACGGCCTGTAGCTGAGGTAGCATTCGCAGAAGGCGACGAAGATCGCCAGCTGCTCGATGATGTGCGGACCGTGATCCTACGGCTTGATTGCGTAATACGCACAGAAGCGTCAGAAGAAGAGTGAGGTGGGAAACCCCAAACCCCTCTCTAGGTGGCTGGGGAAGCAAATGAATTCGCCGGCTCATGGCTTTGGCTCGGTCTCGGAGGGAGTGGGAACCCGCCAGTTCCCCTTGCGGAGAACTCTGACATCCTCGAAGGATTTGAGCTGGGCCGTGGTGCACTTGGATTTCCCCCATGAACCTTTTGGAGGTTCCATTGGGTGTCCAAATTGGATTCACCTACTCCGACTACCAAAGGGCCACATGCGTCTGATTCAACGATGGCCTCGGGGACTACTGATGGGGATATGCCGAATGGGGTGTGCCCAGCAGGATGTTCCGATTGGGCCAAAAGGTCTCACGAGTGGGAATGCAGGACGGCAACTGGAATGCGACTAAGGGGAAGGCCCGGCAACTGGAAACTGGAGGCCTAGAAGCGTACCAGAAGCCTAGTCAAATTAGGTCAAAAGCCCCCGAATCCATATCTTATTCGGTTGTAACTTGTAAACCCTAGCAAGGTGCCTCATATATAAACCTCCCTAGGGTATCCCGAGGACTTACGTTCCATCATACACCCCTTCAAGCGACTCGCTGCTTAGACGCCAAGCTCGCCACCCCTGTAACTCGCTCTCCAATAATCTAATCTAGCAGGAGTAGGTCTTTACCCTCCGGGGGGCCGAACCTAGGTAAACCCATGTGCATTCAACCCCATCTCGCACCATAGATGGCCACCAGCTCTCGCCCCTGATTCAATCAATCGCTGCCTACTGCAGCGACTGTCGTTGCCATTTCCACGACATCTTCTGGTGTGCATGTGGCTCCTTAGCTTGTGCATGTGGCTCCAGGCCCCAGTACACATCTAACGGACTGGATGAGCCTAGATCAACTCTGAGTTTGATCAGATTTTTCTAATCCAAACCCCTTCTTTTGTCGCCTATGAGGCAACAACATACTCAGCTTTCGTCGTAGAATCAGCCACCGATTCTTGCTTGAAACTTTTCTAGCTCATTGCATCTCCATTCGCTATGAACATATAGCCAGATTGCGAGTGTGAGTCATCTAGGTCAGTCTGAAAGCTAGCATTTGTGTAACCCTTTACACTTAGCTCTTCCTCACCACCATAGACTAGGAACTCATCTTGAGTATGTCTAAAGTACTTAAATATATTCTTTTCTAATGTCTAGTGGCTTTCGCCAGGATCCGACTGATATCTTCTCGTTACACTTAGAGCATAGGAAATATCCGGCCTAGTACATATCATCGCATACATGATCGATCCTACTACCAAAGTATAAGGGATCCTCTCCATCCGACTTTCATCAGCCGATGTTGGGCATTGAGTCTTACTAAGTCGGATTCCAAGCGCCATCAGTAAGAACCCCTTCTTAGCTAAATCCATATAGAACTTCTTCAATATCTTATCTAGATATGTACTCTGACTCAAACCTGTGAGTCTCCGGGATCTATCTCTATAAATCTTAATTCCCAGTATTAATGTCGCTTCACTCAAGTCCTTCATTTGGAAACATCTTTCCAAAGAATTCTTGGTTTATTGCAACACTAGAATGTTGTTTCCGACTATCAATATGGCATATACATACAGTAATAGAAAAAGAACTGAGCTTTCACTAAACTTCATGTATACACAAGAATCTTGTTCGCTTTTGATGAAGCCAAACAATTTGACCACTTCATCAAAACGAATATTCTAACTCCGATTTGCTTGCTTCAATACGTAGATGGATTTCCAAAGCTTACAAACTTTGCTAGGACTACGCTGGGTTGACAAAACCCTCGTGATGTATCATATACACGTCCTCGGTTAAATTTTCGTTAAGGAAAGCCGTTTTGATATCCATCTGCCATATCTCCCAATCAAAATATGCAGCTAGTGCTAACACTATCCTCACTGACTTAAGCATCGCTATTGGCAAGAATGTATTGTCATAGTCAACTCCTTGAACTTGTCGGAACCCCTTTGTGACAAACTGTGCTTTATAGATAGAGATATTTCCGTCTTGGTCACCTTTCCTCTTAAAGACCCATTTGCTCTCGATGGATCTTGCACCATCTGTCAGATCAACCAAGTTCCAAACTTGATTATCATCCATGGACTTCAACTCAGATCTCATGTCTCCAAGCCATGATTCATAATCAGTACTTCACATCGCATCCTCATAAGTACTCAATTCATCGCCGTCAAGCATAAGTACGTCTCCACATAGTATTGGTGATCTTCGTGGCTCTCATGCATTTGCCGACTTAGGCACAACGTCTAGCTCAACCTCCAAGGTTTCTGACTTGTCCTGAGTTGGTGAATCCCAAATATCTTTGAGATGCACCCTATTCTCACTATCTTTCCGGTTTAGAAATTATTTTTCTAGAAAGACACCATTTCGAGCGACAAACACTTTCACATCTTCTCAGTTGTAGAAATAGTAACCCAAAGTTTCCTTAGGGTAGTCTACGAAAATTACCTTATCCGACTTGAGGCTGAGCTTGTCGGATTGTAATCGCTTGACAAAAGCTTCACATCCCTAAATTTTGAGAAAAGCCAAGGCCGACTTCTTGCTCGTCCACATCTCATGTGGTGTCTTTTCTACTGATTTAGATGGTACTTTGTTTAGTGTCATCGCTATTGTCTCCAGACAAAACCCCCAGAATGATAAAGGTATATCCTTCTTACTCATCATCAACCTCACCATGTCTAACAAGGTTCGTTTCCGCCTTTCCGACACACCATTCCTTTGAGATGTTCCCGGCATGGTGAGCTATGGAACTATTCCACAATTCTTGTGATGGTCATCAAACTCATGGCTCATATATTCGCCTCCACAATCTGATCGCAGAAACTTAATATTCTTGCCGAGTTGATTTTGAACTTCACTCTGAAACTCTTTGAACCTTTCAAAGGTTTCCGACTTAGATTTCATCATGTAGACATAGCCATATCTACTGAGATCATCCATGAACGTGACAAAATACTCATAACCACCTCTGGTTGTCATGCTCATTGGACCGCATACATCAATATGTATCAGTTCCAGCAAGTCAGACGCCCTCTCACAACTCTTAGCGAAAGGTGCCTTGGTCATATTTCCTAGCAAACAGGATTCACATGTTTCGAATAGCTCCAAGCTAGACGAATCTAGGAGTCCATCACCATGGAGCTTCTGCATGCATTTGCAGCTGATATGACCAAGGCAACAATGCCACATATAAGTAGAACTAAGATCATTCAGCTTTAACCTTTTAGCATTCAAGTTATAGACTGATTTACAATCAAGATCAAGCACAAAAAGTCCGGCTTGGACAGCTACATAGCTATGAAACACATTATTCAAATAAAAGGAATAGCCATTGTTCTTAATATTCGACTCATAACCCTGCTCCATCAAACATGAGGTGGAAATTATGTTTCGGCTTAGTGCAAGAACATCATAACACTTATTTAGTTCTAGTACAAATCTTGGAGGTAACTGGAGTTGCATCATCCCTACAACTAACGCAGCAACTCTTGCTTTATTTCCAACTCTGATGTCAATCTCCCCTATCGCCACGCTCATATGCCTTACTAGTCCCTACATTGAGTTGCACACATGAACAACCGATCTAGTATCATATACCCATCTGCTGCTAGGAGTGTTGGCAAGATAAATGTCTATAACATTTACAACAAGTGTACCTGAGTCAGAAGTCATACTTCCACTCCTGGCTTTATCCGCCTTTTACTTGTCGTAGATCCTCTTCTAATGACCCTCCGCCTTATAGTAAAAGCATACTATACCCAGAGGTTTTGTTGGGACTTGGATCCAATGTGTCATCTCCCTTTGGCTTGGCTTTCTTAGACCAAGATTTCTCCTTGATCTTGGAAGCTTTTTGCACCATCAACACTTGACTAGTGCCGCCTCTCTTGATGTCGGCCTCTACTGTCTTGAAAATCTCATGGAGTTCTGTCGGTTTCTTATCCATACCATGCATATGGTAGTTCGAAATGAACAGGCCATAAGCACTAGGAAGAGAAGTTAGGACAATGTCGGTAGTAAACTCTTTGCTCAAGGTAAACTCCAAACGATCCAACGACTACACATATCCAACCATCTTGATCATGTGCGGTCCTAGTGGATCTCCATCTTTTAGCTTGCACCCAAGCAAGGCTCTGGAGACATTGTACCTCTCCTTCCTAGCCTGCGTCTCAAACATACTCTTGAGGGAAACAATCATATCGTATGCCTCAACATTCTCAAACTGATAGTTCCGGCTCCATGTGAGTGAGCATGAGACAGCTGACATTTCTTGACTCATCCTGGCCTTGGAAAAAAGCGGTTCTTACAGCATTAGGCTCATCATTCCCTGACTCGTCTGGAATTGGATTGTCCAGGACATGTCCCTTATTTTCTTGCTTGAGAATGATTCTCATGTTACGATACCAGTTGGCAAAGTTTGTTCCATTCAACTTGTCCTTCTCAACACAACACAAAACTGGAAATCTAAACGGTGCTAGTTTGTTCCATCTACAGCCGAAAGATGCAAAATACTTAAGATAATATACATGTAACAGGAGACGGCGGATTAAACTCTTTAATCATGCACATTGTTGGGGATATGCTAAATGGGTATCACCATAGCACATCCATAATCCGGATAACTCGGGTGGACCACAGTTGGTAGCAAGGCCTATGGCCTGCTGGGCGGCCCAGTTAGACGGATCCAGAAGGGAGGCCCATACCGGATAAAGGAAGGCTACACAGAAGTCACCGACATACTCGAAGCCTTTGAGTGCAAGACATGAAAGACTAGTTAGTATTAGTGTAGGATTATTTACCTTGTTCGGCAAGGTCCTTTCCCTGTAACCCTAGGTTCTGGTGCCTTTATAAACCGGACACGTGGGAGCCTTTAGGGCACAACCAGTCATATTACTACGTACAACGTGCAACACCTTGCACAGCGAACCTACCTCTGTAACTCGGCGTATTGCCATTATAGTGATTTATAGAAGGAGTAGAGTTCTGCCACCATTGTGGGACTTGAACCTGGGTAAGTTGTGTTACCTCATACTCGCCAACTCTCTGTGTTACCCCACATCTCTAAACACGCACTATGAGGACCCCTCCATGGTGTACTCGTCGGCCATACCATGACAGTTGGCGCTCACCGTGGAGCAAGAGGTGCTTTAAGCACTACACTGGGCTAGGTCCAAGCTCTTCGCAGGAATCAGCTACACCGTAGCCATCCGACATGTTCTCTTCTCTGGCAACATCCCGATCGTCCCTCTAGATGAGTTCTAGGTGTCATCGAAGACAAACCCTACACACTGCTCTGTCATCCCCTTTGGAGACATCCACATCTTCATCGGTGAAACTGGCTCGGATCCTAGCTCCCAGGAAGTCGGAAACTCGTCAAGCCCTGCACGGACCACCTACAGGCAGGACACGTTCACAAAAGGATCTGGATTGTGCCTCTCTAGAGTATGGCGACTCAGATCAGGAAAATTCAAGGCCCACCCAAACCACCCATGTGTAGGATATAATGGTGGAAGGACCCCGTGAATCCGCCCAGCTTCCCCGAGCGTTTGAGACACGGAGGTCACACTTTATCGGTGTCGCCACCATCTTCGATCTGTCCAGATGAGTTAAGAGGGATCGGGAACCTCCTCGTGAATACCTTGCCAGATGGATGAGGGTGAGGGAAACCCTAGAGGGGGACCGTGCCGATGAACTCGTGTACCACTTCGTGGAAGAGCTCACGCCTAGGACACTCCTCCGGTATACACTCAGGAGGCGGCAAGCTGCCGGATTACTCACCCTCGGCGAGATGGTCTCAATCATCAATGAATACGCAGACGCAAATGAGAGGCCGACATTATCGTCGCCGCCGGAGGAGGCAACCAAAACAACGGCCCGTCTCCATCACCCTCAACCTCCGCCATCGACAACACTGAAGCCAACTCCGACTCCATCCTTGACGGGGCGGTGGCTCAGACGCTAACTCGGAGGAATACAAAGCTGTTACAAGGGAGATCGAGCAGGAGATCGAGAAGGAGGAGCACGTCGAGAAAGCTAACACTTCACGTCAGGTGCTTGTCACCGTTCGGAACGTGATAGAGGAAGAATAGCAGGAACCAGAACGTGAAAGAGCTCCGCCCACCCCTGTGCTCACCAGAGTAGCAGCGGCAAAGAAGGCCGCTGAGCCTCCGGCTCCAGCCAAAGCCATGACCCCTCCGGTTATACCGCAGCAGGCGCAAGAACTCCCCATAGGCCCTAGTACTACCAAAAATTCAAATCAGCAGCCACCACCACCGTCAACGTCTGCAGCTGGCAACCCATTGGCTACTCCTGCGGACAGGGCAATATATGGCCCACTCCTCATCGAGCCTATCACCGTCGCCCATATCTGGAACATTATGGAGTTAGACTAGAAGCTTGCAGAAATCCTCGTAGAAGCCAAGTGCATTGCAGAACAGGGCGCCCAGCTGGACAAGGACATGCCCAAGGCGCAACAATCCATCAAGGTGGGAAGATCTATGGAGGCTGAATACAAGCAGCTGCTGAAGAAGCACAAGGCTAAAAAGCACCAGCTCAGGTCGTCTAAGATCCCGGCGTTCGACGCAAGTTGGGATGGGATGTGTCCAAGCCGGCAGAAGCAACCCCATATATCGGTTCAGAGGGGAAGCAAGTGATGCCAACGCCCGCCCTCAACATTGTCATTGCCAAGACCCTCCTTGAATAGGATAGGTCGCCAGAAGCGATGGCTCAGGTCTATGACCTCGTAGCCAAGGCTTGCAAGCAACAGGAAAAGGCTACCTCCTAGAGGCTTGAGTCCAGCCCGGAGCTTTGCTAGTCAACACTAGACAGCAGCCGACGGCCAAGATCTCCCTTCACGAAGGATCCCACACAGGCTCCATAGAGTGAAGAGGGAGGGATGAGCGCAACAGGGCTAATGCCATACCTATTTCTTTAGACAAGGGAGACAAGGCTTACCCTCGTCAATCGCCACCACCCCCGCCATCCCGGCGTCATGAGGAACCACAATCGCGCCACCGAACAAGCATGCCACCCCCTAGGCGTCCCCAGGCTGTTATTGTTATACGCGACTAGGGTGAGCAACCCTGGCTTGCCGGAGAGCGCAGCGGCAACGACGAAAACAGGAGCAGATCCCACAAGGAAGCACCGCATACGACAAGTAATCGCGACTGGCGTGAGGAGTTGCATGGAGGGAGTAGCAAGAAAGCTAACCTACCACCACCGCCGCCACCGTCGCCACGAACTAGCCACCATGGTGGAGGACACGGTGGGTCCCATGGATCGCACCACAATTCTCCTCCCCATGGCGGGAAAGGGAAGCACCTAAACGTATTTATAATTTTAGATGTTCCATGCTTCTTTTATATCAACTTTCTTATGTTTTGTTCACACTTTGAGGTATTTTTATACATTTTATGGAACTAACCTATTAACAAGATGCCACGGTGCTAGTTGCCTGTTTTTTGTTGTTTTTGATTTCAGAAAAGCTAGTAAAGAAATATTCTCAGAATTGGACGGGACAAAAGCCAAAGTCAATATTTTACCCGAAGCAACACGGAGACTGAAGGGGAAACGAAGTGGCGCACCAGGGCGGCCACACCTGGTGGCCGTGCAGCCTAGGGGGCACGCCACCAGGAGGTGTGGGCCCCCTAGAGCTCCACCGACCTTGCCCCTTCGCCTATAAAAGCCTCCCAGGACGAAAACCCTAAGGACCTGATCAGAAATCCACGAAAGAGTCTGTAGCCGCCGCCATCTCCATCCCTAGATCAGGGGGATCCGAATCTCTTCCCGGCATCCTGCTGGAGGGGAGAGATCACCATGGAGGCCTTTTTCATCGCCATGCGAGCCTCTGGAGTGATGTGTGAGTAGTTGACCCTTGGACTATGGGTCCATATAGTAGCTAGATGGTTGGTTATCCTCCTTTGTGCTATCATGTTTAGATCTTGTGAGCTCCGTTCATGATCAAGATCATCTATTTGTAATCTTACATGTTGTGTTTGCGGGGATCCGATGGATATTGAGATACTATTTCATAATGATTATTGATTCTATAATGTCTACGTTATTTGTGATCTTGCACGCTCTCTGTTGTTAGTAGCTATCTTGGCCAAGTAGATGCTTGCAACTCCAAGAGGGAGTATTTATGCTTGATAGTGGGTTCATGCCTCTAGTAGTCTGGGAAAGTGACAGAAATCTCTAAGGTTGTAGATGTGCTATTGCTACTAGGGAGAAACCAGCAATCCTTTGTCCATGGGGCAATTGTATTGTTTACTTTACACACTTTACTTAATCCAATTATCTGTTGCTTACAACTTAATACTAGAAGGGGTTCGAATGATAACCTGAAGGTGGATTATTAGTCATAGATGTAGTTGGATTATATGTATAATGTTGTAATGCCCAATCAAATCTCATAGGAATCAAGATGTCTAGTATATGCATTGTTATGCTTTCTCAATCTGTCAATTGCCTCGCTGTAATTTGTCCACCCAACATGTTATCTATCTTAAGGAGAAACACCTCTAGTGAACTATGGACCCCAGTCCATTCTTTTACCATTGATATACCATCTACTGTTTACCATTTACTATTTACTTTCTGCAAGCAATTACTATCTTCCACACTATACATTTAATACATTTAATCCTTTGTTTTCAGCAAAACCGGTGAGATTGACAACCTCATTGTAAGTTGGGCAAACTTCTATGGTTGTGTTGTGCAGGATTCCAAGTTGCTAGCAACACCTTGGAGTTGTTTCCTTACTCCTACTGGTTCAATAACCTTGGTTTCATAACTGAGGGAAAACTTGCTACTGTGTTCATCATACCTTCCTCTTGGGGTTCCCAACGAGCTCTACGTATTTTGAGCCATCAAGCCTTTTTTCTAGCGTTGTTGCCAGGGAGTTAAGGACAGCTTCACAAGGGGAGTCTCTCACAACCAATCTCTTTACTTTGTTTTTTGTTTTGGTTAGTTTATTTCTGCTTTGTTTGCTTGTTTCTTTTTATCAAAAACACACACAAAATTAGTTGTACTAGTTTGCTTCCCTTTATCAAAAACACAAAAAAATCTTAGTTCCTATCTCAGTTTGTATTTCTGTTGGCTTGCGTTAAACTTAAAAAATGACTACTCTTGAAAACACTAAGTTGTGTGACTTCACTAGCACAAACAATAACGATTTCGTGTGCACACCTATTACTCCACCTGTTCCTGAAGCTACTTTCTTTGAAATTAAACCTGCTTTGCTTAATCTTGTTATGAAAGAACAATTCTCTAGTGCTGGTACTGATGATGTTGCTGCTCACCTTAATAACTTTCTTGAACTTTGTGAGATTCAAAAACATAGGGATATAGATGGAGATATTATTAAGCTTAAATTGTTTCCTTTCTCTTTGAGAGGAAAAGCTAAAGAATGATTGCTATCCCTACCTAGAAATAGTATTGATTCTTGGATTAAATGCAAAGATGCTTTCACTGGAAAATACTATCCTCCTGCTAAGATTATATCTATGAGAAGTGAAATAATAAAATTTAAACAATTTGATAATGAACATGTTGCTCAAGCTTGGGAAATAATGAAATCATTGGTAAAGAATTACCCACTCATGGACTGACTTCTTAGATGATTATCCAAACCTTTTATGTAGGACTAAATTATTCTTCAAGAAATATGTTAGATTCTACTACTGGAGGCACCTTTATGACCATTACTTTGGGCATTGTAACAAAGCTCCTTGATAATATGATGGTTAACTATTATGAATGGCACACTGAGAGAGCTCCACAAGGTAAGAAGGTAAATTCTGTTGAAGAAACCTCCTCCTTGAGTGATAAAAATTGATGTTATTATGTCTATGCTTGTTAATGGAAAAGCTTATATTGATCCAAATCATGTTCCCTTAGCCTCTTTGGTTGCTCAAGAAGAGCAAGTTGATGTGAAGTTCATTAGAAATAATAATTTTAGCAACAATGCCTATAGGAACAATTTTGGTAGTAATAATTATAGGCCATATCCACCCAATAATGGTAATGCTTACAGAAATTTCTACAACAACAATAGAAGTCCACCCTCTGAACTTGAAGTCATGCTTAAGGATTTTATTAGTAAACAAACTGCTTTCAATAAAACTATTGAGGCAAAACTTTTGAATGCTGAAAAAATATTATCTTTGTCTAAAGCACAAACCTCTTTGATTAATAAAATGGTTGCTAAACCTGAAACTATGGAAAACCCCTTTGCTGCTACTAATGCCATACAAGTTAGGATTGATGAAAATGTTAGACTGTTAGCTTAATTGATGCTAAGTGGGAAAGAGAAGATGAAATTGCTAGAAACAGTAGTATTTGTATTATTACCACCACCAATGTTGATGCTAGCAAACCACATGAAGTCTCCATTCCTTTTGCAACAATGCCTAAAACCAATGGAACCTTTTCCAATAAAAATGCTGAAATTCTTCGAAATATGGGAGACAATATCTCCCTTGGATGGTAATTTTGATTTTGATCTTGATGGTTGCAATATTTCTGAAGTAATTATGTTCCTACAAAAGCTTGCTAGAAGTCCTAATGCTAGTGCTATGAATATGGCCTTTAATAAACACATTGCAGATGCTCTCATAAAAATTAAAGAAGAAAAATTGAGACATAAAGCTTCTATTCCTAGGAAATTATAAGATGGTTGGGAACCCATCATTAATATTAAAGTGAATTATTTTGATCTCAAAGATTTATGTGATCTTGGTACTAGTGTCTCTATTATGTCTAGAAAGATTTATGAAATGCTTGATTTGCCACCATTGGAAGATTGTTATTTAGATGTCCAACTTGATGATAATGCTAAAAAAACTCATGGGGAGTATTAATTATGTTCTTATTATGGTTAACAATACTTATGTCCCGTTGATTTCTATGTTTTGGATGTTGAATGCAATGCTTCTTGTCCTGTTATTTTGGGAAGACCTTTTCTTAGAACTGTTGGTGCCATTATTCACATGAAGGAAGGCACCATTAAATATCAATTCCCACTCAAGAAAGGTATAGAACACTTCCCTAAGAAGAGAGAGAAGATACCTTTTTCCTCTCCTATTAAAACAAAATTTGCTCTTAATGCTTCTTCATTCGAAAATACTTGAATGTTGCTCTTATGCCTAGCTGAAAGGCGTTTAAGAAAAGCACTATTGGGAGATAACCCAAATTTTCATTCAGTAAGTTTTTATTTTCTTGAGTCTTAGAAGTTATTGATTTAGTAATAACCTCTCCTTATCCTTTTTGTGTGGTTTTTGTGCCAAGAATAACCTCTAATGAGAGAAAGGTAAGACTTGGGAAAGTTGCTGTCCCGAAACAGATTTTTGTGCTTCACTATAAAAAATCGTGAAAATCCCTGTATGCCCGATTGAAGTGTAACTTTCTATGCTTATTCCCCAGGTTATTATCTAACTTTTGTTAGTTTATCACTTTTCGATTTAAGCAAGAGAAGGTCTTTGAAAAAATCAGTTTTTACCTGCTGGTCTGTTTTGACAGATTTCTGTCATTATTTGCATTTGCCTCTTAATCTCTTTCTCTTTGAGTTCTCTTTGATCACTTGAGCTTTTAGAAGGAATTGCTACAGTAGATTGTGTTTTAATGGAAGTTTTACTTGTGTTCAAACTGAACCTAAAAACTTATTATCTTGAATACACTAATGTTGCTAATGAAGATTGTGTTTTGTATGAAGGAAATTTTAAGGTGTAGGAAGAATAATGTGATGAGATGAAGTATGGACAAAATATCAAGCTTGGGGATGCCACCCGTGTCACCCCAATAAATATTCAAGAAGTACAAGCATCAAAGCTTGGGCATGCCCAAGGCATCCCCTTCTTCATCAATAGAAATCTCAGGTTTTCTTCCAAACACTTCATTTTTATTGTTTCATGCACAATTGTGTTGTTCTTGGAGCATGTTTATTTTTGTTTTTAGTTTTGTTTTTTTGTTTTGCTTAAATAAATTGGTTGGACCCCTGCATTCATATGTGGTTTCAAATAACTTGATTGGGGATTGGAAAAGAGTAGGAAGCTTTACATAAGGAGCTTGTTTAGACTGTGGCCTAGACTTTATCTTGTCATATTTGATTTAGCTTTGACTTTATGCTTAGTGATTATTATTGTAGCATGACTTGTTCCAAATAATTGAGATTCTTAATGTGCCTTGAAAGAATCATGCGTTGTTTTAGCATACAAAAGCATAATATTGTGGTATTCTCCTTTGATGCTTTATTTGGGTTGACTTGGCACATGCTTACACCATGTTAAGACTATGACCCAGTCACCTTAGCCTCTATGATCATTTAGTTTATGACTTGTAATATCACTTTATGCTTTAATTAATAATATTTTGTCGCTTTGCATGATTATGGCCATTATTTCTCTCTTAGTTGGTCGCTCCTAGACTTTTGCTAGCCTCCACCTGTACCAAGTATGAGTTCTACTCATGCATCCAACCCCAAAGAAAACCAAGTTATTCCAAAGAGTCCACTATAAATTCCTATACATGGTGTGTTACACCATTCCAAGTATATTCATGCTTTTATCTACCTTCCAAATTAAACTTGTTATGTGAAAAATAGTGATTAAAGCTCTCACAAACTTGATGGCACACTTTACTTTCTTGCACTTCATAAACTTGAACCATTCTATCCATCTATATTGCTTATATGCTTGCACTTTATAAGTTGTGAATTAGAAGAACCATGTTTTCATAGGGAACGCTTTCAACATTGCACTTATTATTCAGTTGATATCATGTTCTTTTGCTTATGGATCCCGGTGGTGTGAAATAAAAGGGGAGCTTGTAAGCTCATGGAGTTTGTATGTGTGTTAGAGAAACGCCTGGGCGTCTAGCCTAAGCCATGCCTAATCATGGAGGAAACTTGCAGCATAACCATAGTGAGCATTCTATAAAGCATCCTCAGTAAAAACCTATGCAAATAGCAAATAAAAAGATCGCTGAGATGCTCATTGTTTGTTGCCTTGTCATTTTGATATGGGATAGCTCCTGTATCATGGGGCAAAGGGTACCTCGTTGGCGGTTCCCTATGATACACATGTACTTACAATGACAAGAACTTACTTGTGACTAAAGTTGAGTAGCATGAGGTTCGATACTCGTAAGTAAGGGGCATGAGATTTTCAAGTTATAACTTGTCAAGCTTATCCTCATATTTGTGTCACTTTAACCTTAATCACCTCAAGATGCTTATGATAGGGGCAATGAGAGCTGAAAGCTAATAAGTACCATATTTTTTGGAAGCTCTTTATGAAACTTGAATCTCTACTTCCCTTTGTAAAGGGCCTTTCTCTTTAATTTTATGTTGAGTCTCCATCTTCTATCTTTATGCACCAATTGAGGGAGCATAGTGGTCATTCTTGGTTTAATGTGCATTGTCCCAAAACTTGTTGATTGATTCATAACTTTGATATTGCTTGTTCTTAAATTATTTGTATCTAGTAACCCTTATGAACTTTGAAGGTGTCCTATGCATTTATGTTTTGCTATACAATGAGGGACAAGCTGAATACCACTTTTATTATGTTTTATATATGTGAAACAAACAAACATCTTTCAATGCATTGTTATTCATGATCTTTTGTTTGCACCTTTTCATGCTACAACATAGTTTCTATGTCTTATTGTTAGAACTCTATCTTTCATGCTTATGTTTAGAGTACTTTGATCCCAGCTATCAATGTTTTACAAATATCTTGATCAAGATTGTGATGGTTCATGTCACCTCAAAAATTATTCTTTTTATCACTTACCTACTTGAGGACGAGCAGGAGTTAAGCTTGGGGATGCTTGATATGTCATAAACGTATCTATAATTTTTGATGTTCCATGCTTGTTTTATATCTACTTTGTTATGTTTTGTTCACACTTTGAGGTATTTTTATACATTTTCTGGAACTAACCTATTAACAAGATGCCATAGTGCCAGTTGCTTGTTTTCTGCTGTTTTTTGTTTCAGAAAAGCTAGTAAAGAAATATTCTCGGAATTGGACGGGACAAAAGCCAATGTCAATATTTTACCCGAAGAAACATGGAGACCTAAGGGAGACGAAGTGGAGCACCAGGGCAGCCACACCTGGTGGCCATGCGGCCTAGGGGGCGCGCCATCAAGGGGTGTGGGCCCCCTAGAGCTCCATCGACCTTGCCCCTTTGCCTATAAAAGCCTACTAGGACGAAAACCCTAAGGACCCGATCATAATCCACGAAAGATTCTGTAGCCGCCGCCATCTCCATCCCTAGATCGAGGGATCCGAAGCTCTTCCCGGCACCCTGTTGGAGGGGAGAGATCACCCTGGAGGCCTTCTTCATCACCATGCCAGCCTCCGGAGTGATGCGTGAGTAGTTCACACATGGACTATGGGTCCATATAGTAGCTAGATGGTTGGTTCTCCTCCTTTGTACTATCATGTTTAGATCTTGTTTGCTCCGTTCATCATCAAGATCATTTATTTGTAATCTTACATGTTGTGTTTGTGGGGATCCGATGGATATTGAGATACTATTTCAGATTGATTATTGATTCTATCATGTCTATGTTATTTGTGATCTTGCATGCTCTCTGTTGTTAGTAACTATCTTGGACAAGTAGATGCTTGCAAATCCAAGAGGGAGTATTTATGCTCGATAGTGGGTTCATGCCTCTAGTAATCTGGGGAAGTGATAGAAATCTCAAAGGTTGTAGATGTGTTGTTGCTACTAGGGAGAAAACAGCAATCCTTTGTCCATGGGGCAATCGTATTGTTTACTTTACACACTTTGCTTAATGCAATTATCTGTTGCTTGCAACTTAGTACTAGAAGGGGTTCGGATGATAACCTGAAGGTGGATTATTAGTCATAGATGTAGTTGGATTACGGTCTATGTATAATGTTGTAATGCCCAATCAAATCTCATAGGAATCAAGATGTCTAGTATATGCATTGTTATGCTTTCTCAATCTGTCAATTGCCCCGCAGTAATTTGTTCACCCAACATGTTATCTATCTTAAGGAGAAACACCTCTAGTGAACTATGGACCCTAGTCCATTCTTTTACCATTGATATACCATCTACTATTTACTGTTTAATGTTTACTTTCTGCAAGCAATTACTATCTTCCATACTATACGTTTAATCCTTTGTTTTTAGCAAAACCGGTGAGATTGACAACCTCACTGTAAGTTGGTGCAAAGTTCCACGGTTGTGTTGTGCAGGATTCCAAGTTGCTAGCAACACCTTGGAGTTGTTTCCTTACTCCTACTGGTTCGATAACCTTGGTTTCATAACTGAGCACAAATTTGCTATTGTGCCCATCATACCTTCCTCTTGGGGTTCCCAACAAGCTCTACGTAGTTTGAGCCATCGCATACCTGGGCCCATGTTGTTTTGGACCAGTAATAAGGGACACAACTTACCCCAAAGGTCTCCGGATTGACAAGACCTTCAAGCCCTATGATGGCACTGCCAGGCTAGCCACATGGTTGCAGGACTACAGCGAGGCGATTCACATCGTAGGGGTAACCCTAATGTCTTCGTCAAGTACCTCCCATTGATGCTCATCGGCACCGCCCACCAATGGATTGATGACTTGCTAGAGAAATCAATATGCAATTGGTTGTACATGCATGAAGAGTTCACCAAGAACTTTGAAGGCACGTACAAACATCCTTGTACTGTCGGAGACCTACAGCAGTGCATACAGGAAAAGGATGAAGCCTCACGTGCCTACCTCTCTCGCTGGCTGGAAAAATTCGTCTATAGGGGTGCACGAACAAACCGCTATGGCCGCCTTCATCGGCGGTCTAGAAAAGGGAACTTTGCTCCAGCATACGTCGAAGCGCATGCAAGATAACAATGAGCTCAACCTCAATGCAATGATCGCCATGGCTAGCGAATTTGCCGCTGCCGATGACGACGCGTGCGGATTGTTGCCGGCAATAGCAATCCCTACCTAGGCCAGAAAAACAACAACAACAATCGGAATACTCCGCCTGAAGAGAAGCAGATAGCCGACATTGTCGCCACAATGTTTGCTAGCAAAGGCGGGGGCGAATAGCATTTTTGTGCCTGAGGAACTAGCCAGGGTCAGCAGAGGAGTGATGCTACACCCTCAGCTCCTCGCGTTCCCCAGACATACGAAGAGTACCGTGACATGATGTGTTTCATCCACCTCGACGCGAACGGAAAAGACACCCACACCAACCGCCAATGCAAGTTTGTCAACGACCTCAAGGAAGACCCTGAGTCCGGCTACAAACAAAGTCGAAAGAACAATCCTAGAGGAAAGGGCAAAGGGAAGAAGAAGGTGGAGGAGGAGTCCAAGGACTCAAGTGATATGGATGAAGACGTGGAACTGAAGTCCGCCGACAAAGGTGATGGCAAGGGCGAGAAACCCTTCGAAAAGAAAGCCCCAGTCTACCACACTTTCCTTGGTACTCCCACCATCCGGGCCCAGAATACCTCACTAAGGATACTGATGGCTACCCTCCCTCCAGTGTCCCAGTACGTCAGGTGGTCAGAAGTTCCAACCACTTGGGATAGGAAGGATCACCCAGATCTTATCCCAATAGAGAACCAGTATGCCATGGTCATCAACCCTTTGAATGATGGCACAGAGTTTACCAAGTGCCTTGTGGATAGTGGAAGCAGCATCAACATCATGTACCTAGATACATTGCACAAGATGAACTTGATGGAGACCCAGCTAAGGAAGAGAAACACCGTGTTCCACGGCATTATCCCTGGCCGACAAGCAAATTCCCTAGGCTACATCACCCTTCCGGTCGCTTCTGGCGATGTCAACAATTACCACTAAGAACGCATGACCTTTGAAGTAGTGCCTTTCAAGAGCGTGTACCACGTCATATTTGGCCGCGACATCTTCCACTCCTTCCTCGCATGGCCATGCTTTTTCTACAACAAGCTCAAGATACTCGGACCGAATGGCGTCATCACCGTTGACTAAAGCTTCACCAAGGCAAGGGAGTGCAAGCTCAGCGAAGCCGCCTTCACCAAAGCAGTCCTCTACGGTGAGGAGTTCAAGGAGATACAGAACCAGGTCGATGCCTCGGAGATGTCGGCTTCAAAGAAGCAGATCACTGCTGCCAAACCCGCAGTCAAGGACGCCATCAAGACCAAGCAGGTGGGGCTTGTGGAAGGAGATTCCTCCAAGACAACCGCCATTGGCACGTGTCATTGGATTGATGACAAGTACGCCATGAGGGGGTCCTCGAGGCGTGCGGAAGAGAGGGGTGGGAGACGTACGATGTTCCAGGACGGTGAGAACACAAGTTTACCCAGGTTCAAATCCGCCGGCTTTGGACGGATCCTACTCCTGCTAGCAATCCAGTAATACGGTAGAGCTAGATATGGGTTACAAGGGTTTCGCCTATGCGAGTTGAGATTGTAGACTATTGTGGGGTGCCCTAAAGGCTTGTCCCTAGGACGGCTTATATAGATATTCATCCTAGGGTTTACAGGAGAGACCTATCCGGCTACGACTAAGAGTTGGTTATAGAGTACATCTTGAACTACAAGTAACACTACATACCTATGTTGGTAAGTCTTATGGGCCTTCCCGTAGCCAGACTGGACTCCGTCTCTTCTCCCTGACTGGGACGCCCAGTAAAGCTCTAACCCAAAGTGGGCCACCCTGGTCAGCGAGGCACAGTGAGGATACCCGGAAATTATATCCCAAACAGCAGCCCCTGGAAGCCTCCAAGATCCAAAGTCGGATTTCACCATCTAGCTTGTTTTATCTTCGGCTTGCAGAATCATAAAGGGTTCCTGAAACTCTCAAAACAAAGGGTAGGGTCCGAGTCTCAAAGCGAGTCGGATCTATGAGTTTATCATTAATGCTTCCAACTTGAAATTCAAACTAAGTCAGAACTTGGTCTCTGATGTAACCTAAGAATAGTCAAGGTCAAGTCACGTCACTAACGGCATTCCTGTCAGCACGACCGTTGGTGGGTCCACCTTTAGCGGAACCGAGGCATCATTTTAATGCATGCGCGGAGATCGAGGTAGCGTAATCCTTGGGAGGAGGTTACCTTGCTCCTTCCATGATGCATGGCATGGTTACTGTTTACATTGCACAAATCTTGGCACAGGCAAGGAATATAAGGGGTTAAGATCTCCTTTTTCTTCCTTACCCTAGCCATATTCTTTCTTCTTATTCCTCCTGATGCCACCGCGTAGAGCTCCTCTACCTCCCTCTCCAAAACACATTGCGCCACCCATCCTGTGTCACCGCCGCCCGCACAATGGCTGAGGCTTCGTCTTCTAGCATGGCGGCAATAACAGCGATGGCCTCCGCAACGGTGGAGAAGGAGAACTTCCACGAGGTCTGGATCCCCTACGTCCTTAACGATGAGAAACTCCGCATCGTCGAAAAGGAAGGTCCTCTGCGCCAGCGATTGGCGGCGCTGTTTTGGTCAAACCATCCTCACCCCAACACCGACGAGTGAGTGCACTTCAGCACCCACCTCGATAGAGGTTTGAGGTTTCCTCCCTCAGATTTCTTTTCTATGGTCATAGATCATTATGGAGTTCAACTCCACAATCTTCCCCTGAACTCAATTTTAGAACTGGGCTCTTATGCTTCTTTGTGTGAGGGGTATCTCGGAATTAGGCTGAGTCTTGTTCTTTTTTGGTACTATTTCGGTACCCGGAGAATTCAATCACTTCCGGGAATCCTTATATTACCAGAACTCTTAGCTTTTCTATTAGGAGAGAACGAGTCTATCCTAGGATTAAAGCTAGCGAGTCTGTGAAGAAATGGCCGTCCACGTTCTTTTACCATAAGGACAGACCGGCTCCCAGCAAAGGAACTACTTTGCCGACTTTCATTGATGGTGCCGCCTCAAGAGTCCTGGGACGCAGAGGCTCTGGCTCTCACCGACGATCAGCTTCTTGCCAAGAGGCAGATCGAATATTTGATGAAGCACAAGAGTCTGAAAGGATCCGACTTGATCCACTACTGGTTGGCGCACCGGATCCAGCCTCTCCAACATCATGGTGATCGTCTCATGTATTCAATCACCAAGAGCAAGACGGATTCTCTCCGGATCTTCTCTAGATCATATTAGGACAAGGATTACGAGTCCCAAATCAGATGGTTGATCAAAGAGCGGATCGAGAGGAAGATTCCGGATATTTTCTTGGACATGTATACGGATGACGATCCCGTGACACCAGTAAGTTCCCAGCAGTTACTATTATACTCGAATATGTGCTTATTTGTTACAATATTTCGCAATACTAAGACAATTTTTCTTTCAGCTTGCTAACCTCCCCGAGTCGGAGCTTGCTCCTCTCGAAGCATATCCTCCTGAGATATCTCAGCAGGAAGAGTAACTTGTTGTGATGCCGGAGGCACTTACTCGGAAGCGCAAAGCTCTGACTATCTCCATCGACACAAAGGAAGTGCCCATTGTGAAGAGGTAACTTTACTCACAAGGTTTTATACTTTGTTTCTTATTCCCTCCAAAGCATAATGATTTTGGTCTGTTACCCTTCAGAGCTAAACAGCTCATCAAGGGCAAGGGAAAGCGAACTTCGGCAAAGCCCCTGCGCTAGTCAAAGTTAAATTTGACTTCTCCTGCCACAGAAACTCTGACTCCCGCCCCAATGTCTTCTACAACACCGAAGATTACTCCACCTCCGCATGTTGTGGAAGATCCGGCTCAGCATGCTGAGCCAGCGATCCTTTAATCACAAACCGACGTCACCATGGGTGACTTGGCCACTAACATGGGTGAACCCTCAAAGGGTAATGATCCCTTAGCAGAAGTTTTTGCAGATAAGCTCGTGAGCAATCCGGGTCTTGCAGAACTTGGCATTACTCAAAAAACTGCAGAAGAAATCCAGAAGCTGGCTCGAGAATGTTTAGAGAGCTAGAATATCACTGCTGAGGAAGAGGCCCAAGAAGTAGAGGATGTAAAGCTCTCCGAGCTTCTTGATCAAGTTCGTCTTCGCGACGACAAGCTGAAGGCCGGTGTGGCTCCGCCACCACCAGTGATCCTGCTGACTCTCGCCGAGAAGGTTTCTTCTGAGGTGAACAAGAGTCTAAAGAAGCTGACCCATGAACATTTTGTAAGTCGGAATTCCAATTTACTCTTTTACTTCATTATATATCATATCCCCTAGCCTCCAAGCATGAGTTGGATAGGAAATCCAGATTTATGCTTTCATAGGTGCCAAAGAACGAACTAGTATAGCCCCCAAGGCTCATGCTGATATTTAACTTAGTTAAAATATTAGCCCGAGTATTTAGTAGACTTCTGACTCTGGGTACTATTCTGACTTACAGAAAGTTAATGTTTATAACCAGGAATTATTGAAGAATATTTGCAATAAACAGAGAGAGATCAAAGCTCTCCGTCTAGAGAATGCTCACTTGAAAGTTTCCAAGGATGAAGCTGAAGGTAATCATTTCAATCCTCACACTTTCTCTTTTGACTTCATAGTCGAATTATGATTCGACTCTTCTTTGTGTGTACGGCACTGGTCCAATACTCATGTAAAATGATTGAAGAGGCCGAGAATTTCAAAACCCTGGAGGTGGAAAACACTGACTTATGGCGAGAGCTAAATGAACTCAAGGTGGATCATGAGTGTAGCATTGCCAGTGTTCTTGAGTCGTCCAACATGGCCACCAAAGAGCGTGATTGAAAGATCACAATCCAGGATAAGAAAATCTTGGATCTCAGTGATGAGTTGGCTAGGGAGAAGGACATCACTCAACCTCTCCAGGATGAACTCCAAAGTCTTCGAGCGGAGAAGACCAAAGTTGACGATGTTATCTTTGGTAATTTTCCTATCTCTGACCTTTCTTTCTTTCTGATTCCTAGGAATCTGGATATATGTCTGACTTTGCTTTTGTATATGTAGCTCCTTTGAACTTACTGGATTCTTCCTCCACCGAGTCTCGCACCAGCCGGCTTACCAAAGTCAACAACTTGCTTCACGATTTCCGCCAGTCAATGGAGGATATTGGCGAAGTTCTGAAAGTCCCGGACATGAACAGAATGTCTGCCTTTAAGGTGCGAGATAAGGCGAAGGAGATGCCCCAGCTCATCCAAGATTGGAATATGTCATATGCGTGAACTGTGGCACAGAATTCCCTTACCATGGTTATGAGCCACCATGGAACCATGGAGATCTGGCAAGTAACCAGGGGTTATTCTACTGTTGATGAAGACGGCATGCAAGGAGAAAAACATCAAGGAGATTATGGACTCTTGCGCCGGCTATGGGTATCGTGTAGCTGATCTGACCAGCTACGACACTCCATTCTTCACTCGCGTGGAAACGCCTCGTCTGCCTCTAGAATTGACTGCTGGAGCCTTTGACGACAAACAGACCGAATCCGACATGCTCGTCACAGAGAGATACCAAGGTGGAGGCGATGTCATCAGTGATCCGGCAGATGCTCCTTCTTCACTTGTGGCATAAGAGATGCCAAAAAAACAATGTGTTAATCTGAGAAACAAATTTTATTGTAATAACTAGAGTGCTTTAATTTGATGTGCTAGCTAGTAAAGATTTCAATGCTTTTACTTCTTTAGAACTTCTAGCTTTTTTTATACATGTGCTTGAAAATTAAATAAGCACTCAAGGTAGTTTGCACTTATCATTTATCTGGCTTTCTGGCTCGTCCCTTTCATGAATCGGCAGACCTTCAGCATGGAAACTTTGCCGAGCAACAGAGCTTAATTGCTAAACCAGTTTGAACTCAGAAAGAAAGCTGGCTTCCAGTACCAACAATTCATTACTTGGAAAATACCCGCATCCAGAAATCAGAAAAAAACCAAAGTACAAACAAAAAATTATGTTTATACCCTAAGGTATCATTTTTAGAGCCAAAAATCTAACCAGAACAAACATGAGCATAAAGTACTTTCAAGTATTCTGGGACTTTTCGACTTATGTCATGATCATTCGGAAATAAGATGGTACTATAAAACTTCTTAGAAAAAATTGAGGCAACCAATACTTTATTTCTCATTGAACATGTACATATATATATGATTAGAAAGAAAGATAATTTTAAGAATAAAAGGGACATAGCTGAGCAATATTCCAAGGTCAGTCTAATTTATCCGGATTTGTACTGCCTCTAGCTCTCTTTCTCTTCTTAGTAGCAGGTCTTTCTTTGACTGGCCGCATATTAGTTAGGTAGTAGGAATCATTGTGCAATACTCGACTAACCAAAAAGGGCCCTTCCTTTGTCGAAAGTTTGTGCTTTCTTTGTTGCACCATTTTGTGCTTTCTTTGTTGCACGAGTCGGAGAACCAAGTTGCCTTTATTGAAAGAACAATTTTTGACTCTCTGACTATGATACTTGTGTAACTTCTGCTGATAGGTTGTTGATCTCTTCTTAGCAATGACGCGAACTTCTTCGATTAGATCGAGATCATCTTGTCGAGAAATCTTAGCATCCCCTACGATATATGCAGCAATGCAGGGAGAAGTATGGATTAAATCACTTGGAAGAACTGCTTTTGCGTCATAGACCGAGAAAAAGGGTGTGTATCCGGTTGACCTGTTCGGAGTTGTTCTCAAGCTCCAAATAACAGACAGCAATTCGTCCACCCAAGCCCCCATAGCACGACAAAGTGGTGCTTCGAGTCTTGGTTTGAGGACTTGAAGGATTAAACCATTTGCCCTTTCGACTTGTCCATTGGCTTGTAGATGTGCGACTGATGCAATATCAAGCCGGATATTTTGATTGTTGCAGAATTCGGCAAGCTCTCCCATTGAAAAGTTACTCCCGTTGTCTGTGATAATACAATGTGGATAGCCATATCGGATTATCACGTCCTCGATGAATCTTCTGGTTGTGGCTCCATCACAACTAGTGACGGGTTTTGCCTCAATCCATTTTGTGAACTTATCCACCATCACTAAGAGGTGAGTAAATCCACTTGGAGCCCGTTTGAACGGTCCTTCCATGTCAAGCCCCAAGACCGCGAAGGGCCACATTATATGAATCGTTCACAGCTGATCAGCTAGAAGGTGAGCTTGTTTAGCGTACTTTTGGCAGCCTTTGCACGTATTGACCAGGCGTTCCGCATATGCCTTGGCTGTGAGCCATAAAAATCCGTGTCTATTAGATTTTGCCATGAAAGATTTGGTGGCAGCGTGATGTCCGCATTCGCCTTCGTGGATTTCTCTTAGTATCTCCACCCCTTCTTCCGGTGAAACACAGCGCTGAAAAATCCCAGATACACTCTGCTTATAGAGCTCACCATTTCTTATTGTTTAGGTTTTTGCTCGTCGGACGATCTGCCGGCTTAGGACCTCGTCTTCGGGTAATTTTCCGTCTACCAAGAAATCTAGGTAGGGTTGAGTCCAGCTGGGAATTACAGCAAGAACTGCTACTAACGGTGAGTTGGATTTTGTCGGATACTCCTCATCAACTCCTGTGATAGAGGGAACTCTAAGGTGCTCCAAAAAAGCGCCATCCGGGACCTTTTTCCATGCAGAACCTATCTGAGATAGTGCATCTGCTTCCTCATTTTCTGTTCGAGGGATGTGTTGAACTTCAAATCCTTCAAACGATTTAGCTAATTCATCCACGACAGCTCTATATGATGACATGTGCTTGTTTGCATTATAATGATCCAAGACTTGTTGTGCAACAAGATCTGAATCCCCATAACACATGAGATGTCGGATACAAATATCCTTCGCAATCCGGATTCCATGCAACACGTCTTCATATTTGGCAATGTTATTTGTTTTTGTGAAGTGAATCTGCAACACATAGAAAATTTTATCTCCTTGGGGTGATTTGAGCACCATGCCAACCCTTGAGCCCCCGGGCGCTTTAGACCCATCAAAATGCAAGGTCCAATATTCTGACTCTGGTAGGGTCATGTTCTCCGTTGTCTCTGTCCAATCAGTGACAAAGTCACCAAGGATTTGGGATTTGATTGTTGTGCGAGGTTTGGACTCAATGTCGAAAGCTGAGAGCTCTATTCCCCATTTTTCGACGCGTCCAATGGCATCGCTGTTATTGATTATATCCCTCATGGGAGCTATGCTCACCACGGTAATCTGATGTTCCTGAAAGTAATGTCGGATCTTCCTAGATGCAAAGAACACACCATAGGCTAGATTCTGATAATGCGGATACCGCTTCTTGGATTCAGTTAGGACTTCGCTTTGATAGTAAGTTGGATGCTACACCAGGTGTTCCTGATTTTCCTTCGGCCTTTCCACCACCATGACAACACTGACGACCCTATTTGTCGTAGCCAGATAAAGTAGCATTGGTTCTAAGGTTCTGGCGCTGCAAGGATAGGAGCGGACAAGAGTACTACTTCCAGGTCTTTTAGTGCAGCTTCAGCTTCATCAGTCCAAACAAATTTTTTGGTCTTTTTTAGGAGCTTGTAAAGTGGTGTGGCTCTTTCTCCGAGCTGACTGACAAACCGACTGACTGCGGAAATGCAACCAGATAGCCTTTGTACGTCCTTCAGGCGTGTTGACCTGGAAATGTTTAGTATAGCCTTAATCTTGTCGCGGTTCACCTCTATGCCCCTCTAGGACACGATGAAGCCTAACAATTTTCCGGTTGGGATTCTGAAGAAGCACTTCTTCAGGTTTAGCATTATGTTGTATTTGTGTAGATTGGCGAACGTTTCCTCCAAGTAGGAAATTAAGGTTTCCTTCTTTTTGGACATCACCGCAATATCATCCACATATGCGTGCTTAAGTACGATTTGATCATGGAGGCAATGCTGCATAGTGCGCTGGTACGTAGCTCCTGTGTTCTTGAGCCCAAAGGGCATCGTAACAAAGCAGAAGGTTCCGAAGGGGGTTATGAATGAAGTTTTGACTTTGTCTGATTCCTTCATCCGGATTTGGTGATATCCGGAATATGCATCGATAAAACATAGGAGTTTCGAGCCTGCCGTAGAATCGATAACTTGAACAATTTTAGGAAGAGCGAATGGATCTTTGGGACAAGCCTTGTTCAAGGCGGTATAATCAACACACATCCTTAAATCATGGTGTCCTTTTTAGGGACCAATACAGGGTTGGCCGACCAATCAGTATGGATGACCTCTTTTATGAATCCGGCTAACTCGAGTTGGGCTAGCTCTTTAGCTATTGCTTTTTGCTTTTCATCGCGGAAACATCATCAGGACTGTTTGACGGGTTTAGTGTTTCGGTGTACATTTAGAGAGTGCTCGACAAGTTCCCTAGGTACTCCAGTCATGTCAGATGGCTGTCATGCAAAGATATCTTGATTGGCTTGGAGGAACTTGACGAGCGCGCTTTCCTATTCGCGATCTAAACCTACACCTATCTGAGTCACCTTGGAGGGGTCATCATCCTTCACTAGCGTCGTCTTCGTCTCTTCTGATTCCTTGAACTCTAGAGTCGGCTTTGTCACCTCCTTCTTCGTTGCGGGCATCTCGGATGGGTCGATGGTCTTCTTGATCTCCTAGTACTCCTGGGCATGCAGTACGGCTTTAGCAAAGGCGGCATTTCCGTCCTTGCACTCTCACGCTTTCTTGAGGTCTCCCCTGATGGTGATCACGCCCTTGGAACCTGGAATTTTCATCATATTATAAATGTAACACGGACGAGCCATGGAATCCTAGTAAGCCGGCCATTCGAATATAGCGTGGTATGCACTCTTTAACGGGACCACTTCAAAGGAAAGTGCTTCCGTCTAGTAGTTCTTTGGAGTACCAAAAGTAACATCCAAAGTGATCTCTCCTAGGGAATTTGCATGTCTTCCTGGGACAACTCCGTGAAAGATCATAGAGCTGTGATTCAGCTGAGTTTCCGAGATCCTCATCCGACGCAGCGTTTCGATGTAGAGGATGTTAATGTTGCTACCGCCATCCATGAGGGTCTTGGAGAAATCATAGCCATCAATAAGTGGATTGACGACTAAATCATACTTTCCTCGCCTGTGCAACTTAGGCATATGATCAAGGCGGTCAAAGGTGATTGCTACTTCCGACCAATCCAAGAATTGAGGGACAGCCGGAACAGCTGCTTGAGCTCATGCAAAACTGCTTTCTTGACCTTAGTTGGTGGAGACCCAAGGAAAGTGACATATAAGTGTCTTTCTTTGTTGGGAAGTTATTCTTTCCATCCGACTTGGGATTTGAAGGCTTTGCTCCTCCATGTCAAAATCTTCCTTGGTCTCTTTTTCTTTTTTGGGAATCTTCTTTCCCTTCTTTCGCTTGGCCCAGTAGCTAGCGGATCCGTCTTTCTTAATGTCGTCATTGAAACGACACTCGGCATTTGTGTGGGATGAGCCCTCGTTGGCATCTAAGTGATGCACACACGGATTTTGGCAATGTCGGCCCAAGAGTAGATTTTGCCAGGTTGTTGGTATCCTCTACCTTGGACTCTTGATGTTCCATGACCGCGACCACGGCCGCCTCCGTTCCCTCCTCGTCCTCCAGACCCGAAAGTGGCGTTGACAACTGCCATTTCCGTGGTGGGTTTTTCTTCCGAGGTGTTCTTGCGCTTCTGAGTTGGTTGCTTCAGTTGTTTTGCCGACTGTGGTATAGCCAGAATGTTCAGTAGTCCTTCTGCATCATCGTCGGTGTCTGCATATTTTCTCACCGTCTCTATCATCTCTCCCAGATCAGTGACCTTGTTGCACTTCAAACGGTGACGTAGTAAACCAATTGGGAGTCCTGCAATGAAAGCTTCAATTGCAGTTTGATCATTTACTCCTTCATAGGAGTTCTTGGTCTCGATCCATCATCCGAGATAATCTCGGCAAGTTTCTCTGGTTTCTGGGTGCAACGCTGTAGGTCTCCTACCGTACAGGGCCTCCGATATGTGCCTTCGAAGTTCATTGAGACATGGTCATGTCGTCTTCCTCAGCATAAGTGGGAGATACCGGGCCGCGACCAGGCTGTTTCCGCCTTTGGTGATGCAGCAAGCTTGGAAAAAATCCTGGAGCCAAGTATCTGGCCGAGCGACACCGTCGTAGAGCTGGATGTGTCTTGAGATAGCAAATCCTTCTAGGAATCTTGTTTGTCGGATGCACAGTCCGAAGAATTTTGGACCCACATAGACGTTTTCTGACTCGTAGCGCCACGCCTCTATGTTAGAATTAATCTGGTGTCTTTCATCACTAGGTGACAAAGAACGTTGTCGTGGTTGTTTGATGTGGTTGCGGTGCCTTGGAGCCGGACTTCTGCTCCCGCCACCACCTCCTCCACCCCGACGCCCTCCTTCGCTCCCGCGAGGGTCGGTATGATGGATACTTGGTGGAGAGGGTGGCGCAGGTGGATTGTTTCCGGCTGAACACCAGCCTCCGTATGGAACGTCATTATTCCGGTTCTAGGGAGGGCCTTGGTTGCGACGAGCCCCCTTCCGGCTTGTCTCAGCATGGTGTCCGTCGTTCCTTTGTCCGTCATTTCCGCCATTGTGGCGAGTTCCTCCTCCCTACATTGCTCTTCTTCGTCTTCCCTGTGATTGTTCGACTCTCACCGGGGAGGGTGTCTCAGAACCAGTGTCGCAACTGCATCTCGCTCTATGGTTGGAGCAACATTACTCCAGTCTCGTGTGGTTCTATGCCATTGCCCTAAAGATTCAGTTCTTGAATAGTTTCCCTCTTGACGGTCCAGCCGATACTACCGTCCCGGGACACATCGGGGCCTTATATCATCCCAAGCCGGATCCGTGCGACATTGGTCAGATTTGGAGACCAGTTTTCCGCTTCCGGACTTTGCGACTTGTTGTTGCTCCAGACCCTTGGTCAGTAGTTTTACGCCTAACCAGATTTGGTCTGGGTTTGGATTGTTCGCCAAGAAATCTCGGGCCACGGCAGTGTTTTCCACTGGTGTTCTATACACCAGATCTCCCTTTCTATCATGTCGAGGTTCTCCCAGATCTCCCTCAAAGAGGATCTTATGGATTTTTGGATATGTGTTAGCCCACACAGGGTCGTTCCGGATCTTCTGGTGCTGCAGGGAGTTGAACTGCCCCGCAGATGCGATGCGCTTCTTCTCTTCCTTGAGGTTATTAGCCTCATCCAGGAGTACTTGGCATTGGGCTTGGGCCCTTTCTTCCAGTTCTGTAGGTGTAAGCTCTGCAGGGGTAGGGATTGGCATAGTTAACGCATCTCCGATGAGTTTATGAGCACCAGAGGTAAGCACGTGTCCATCCACCAGAATTTCCTTTGGCTCGTCTGGGATTAGGGCTCCATTCTAGTCTTCTTCATATTCTTTGGCAACTGCTTCCTCAGCCGGAGGATCTTTTGTTGGAGTTTTCTTCTTGTTCTTCTTCTTTGCCTTCTTGGCAGCATCGGTAGCAAAGATGGCTTTGGGTCCATTTCCTAGAGTCAAGCTCTGATCAATACTTTTGGACATCTGGACATCGGAGTTAGCTCTGAGATCCATATCATCCTGCGCTTTGGGAGAGTTTTCTGCAGATTCTTTATCCATGGCTTCTCCTTCTTCTACAGCTTTGGAGTTGATTTCCTCTTCATACTATGCGGAGAACTTTCAGAAATCTGTCGACGTCATTAAATCATCCGAAGATGCCAGTAAGTCAGTGGATGTTCTGATCGCCTCCAGCACCGAGTCTTCATTGTTCCTAGCATCGGCAGAGTCGGATCCAGATCTAACATATCCGACAAAGTGTGATGTGTGCATCCTGAGGTAGTTTCGGCTTTCCTCGTGGGCTTCCTTGAAACACTCAATGGTCTCAAGGATTTCATCCATGCTGGCATATTTCATCATAATGCACCTCAACGTGTACCTTAGGAACGGCTGTCCCGCTCCAGCACTAGCAGAGCCAGATCTGGAGCCGACATTGCGTTGATCCTCTTGAACTTCGATCTTGCTGGGAAGATTGATCTGGGATCCAACCTCACTAGGGAGATCTGCTCCAGATTCGAAATTCATAGGAAGATCGGCTTCAGGCTCGTTGTTCTCCACTATCTCCATATCAGGTGTGGGCTGGGTGGGATTAGGGTTTTCTGGAATCTGGAACTCAGCCGCCTCCACGGACAAAGTGGACCCAGAAACTTCTTCTGCCTCCATCATCACCGCTAGGGTGGGTTGGGCAGGTTCAGCAAAACCGAGATAGACATCAATCTCACCAAAAGACATGACTGTGTAGCTAGTCATGGCCTCCCTAGTCGGAATCTAGGTCTCATCGAGAAGAACGAGAGGGACATCGCTAGCGTAGAGGACACGATCGACGGTGATGGTTTTGCCGATTTCGATTCTTGTAGATTCTGCTTGGAACGCAGATCCAAAGCTCACTAGCCCCACGGTGGGCGCCAACTGTCGTCGGATTGATGACAAGTACGCCATGAGGAGGTCCTCGAGGCATGTGGAAGAGAGGGGTGTGGGACGTATGGTGTTTTCGGGATGGTGAGCACACAAGTTTAACCAGGTTCGAAATAGCCGGCTTTGGACGGATCCTACTCCTACTAGCAATCCAGTAATATGGCAGAGCCGAATATGGGTTACAAGGGTTTTGCCTGTGCGAGTTGAGATTGTAGATTATTGTGGGGTGCCCTAAAGGCTAGTCCCTAGGATGGCTTATATAGATATCCGGCCTAGGGTTTACAGGAGAGACATGTCCGGCTACAACTAAGAGTCTGTGAGAGTACATCTTGAACTACAAGTAACAGTATAGGCCTATGTCGGTAAGTCTTCTGGGCCTTCTCGTAGCCGGACTAGACTCCATCTCTTCTTCCTGACTGGGCCGCCTGCGGAGCAAACCTCTAACCTGAAGTGGGCCATCCTGGTCAGCGAGGCATAGTGAGGACACCCGGAAAGTATATCCCCAATAGCACGGACCTGGATGCCAAATAGTAAAGCGCGCTCATCGAGTTCCTCCGTGAGAATAGGGACATCTTTGCCTAGCAACCTACCAACATGAAAGGTGTACCTAGGGAACTTGTCGAGCACAGCTTTAATATTGATCTTAACGCCAAACCGGTGAAACAACCTCTATGACACTTTGGTGACGAAAGACGAAGGCTATAGGCAAAGAGATAGCTAGGTTACTTAAGGCTGGCTTTATCTAAGAAGTTATTCACACCCGATGGGTGGCAAATCCTGTACTTGTCCCCAAAAAGGGAACTAAAGAATTAGGAATATGCGTTGAGTACACCAGCTTGAACAAAGCATGTCCGAAGGATCCGTTTGCTTTGACCAAGTCATTGACTTGACGGCTGGCTCCAAACTTCTATGTATTATCGATGCTTATTCAGGATACCACCAGATCCGGATGCGAAAGTTGGACCAATTGGCCACTTCGTTCACCACACCCTATGGCATGTACTACTATGTCACGATGCCCTTTGGGTTGAAAAACACTGGTGATACCTACCAATGGACGATGCAGCACTTCCTACACGACCAAATAGGTCACAACGTACACGCTTGCGTGGACAACATTGCGGTGATGTCCTAAAAATCAAACGACCTAATCATCGACCCGCAGGAAACCTTTGATAATCTTCGAAAATACAACATGATGCTTAACCCAAAGAAGTGTGTCTTTGGGGTACCATCCGGAAAATTGTTGGGCTTCATCATTTCGCATCGCGAAAGTGAAGTCAACCTAGAGAAGGTCAAGGACATCCTCGACATCAAGCATCCGACATGCCTGAAGGACATACAAAGGCTCACGGGCTACGTAGTAGTAGTAAGCCGGTTCATCAGCCGACTTGGGGAGAAGCATATGCCACTCTACAAGTTGCTCAAGAAGGCGGACAAATTTATATGGACAGACGAGGATGACACATCACTTCTGGAGTTGAAGAGAATACTCTCCTCCCCACCAATACTTGCAGCACCGGTATCAAGGGAGCCTATGCTAGTTTACATGGCAGCAACCGACTGAGTCATCAACATCGTCATCATGGTGGAAAGCAAGGAACCAACGTAGGAATACGGAGTTCAATGACATGTTTACTATGTAAGTGAGGTCTTGACGGAATCCAAGCAGCATTACCCGCACTACCATAAGATAGCTTATGGAGTTTTCCTTGCGTCACGTAAGCTAAGGCATTATTTCCAGGAGCACCCTGTCACAGTGGTGAGAAAAGCTCCATTGTCTGACATCATCAATAACAGCAACGCTACAGGGAGAGTGGCAAAGTGGGGCATTGAACTTGCCGCCTTTGAAATCACCTATAAGAGACGTGACGCTATCAAATCACAGGCATTGGCGGATTTTATTGCAGATTGGACAGAGATGCCAAAAGACACCCCTGTACCAGAGCCAGAATTTTGGGTCATACATTTTGACGGATCCAAGTTACTCAATTCCTCAGGGGCTGGTGTATTACTACAATCACCAACTGGGGAGAAGCTAAAATACATCCTGCAGATCCACTTCAACGGCACAAACAACATGGCGGAATATGAGGCCCTCATTCATAGACTTCATGTGGCCAAGGATATTGGCATCAAGCGCATAGTTTGCTGTGGAGATTCCGACTTGGTTTCCTAGTAGGTAACTGGCACCTGGAACACGCAGAACCCTATGATAGCGGCATATCGAGATGAAGTAGATGAAATAGCCAAGTGCTTCGATGGCTACGAAGTTAAGTACATCAAAAGGGGGAAAATGAGGCGGCCGACCTGCTGTCAAAGCTTGGGTCAGCTTGCCGACCAATTCCACCAGGCATTTTCCTAGAGCATTTACGGACCCCATCCATGAAAGGAGCAGACCCCGACAACCTGGATGGAGTGGACTCATTTGTTAATACAGTAACAGTGACCCCTCCGGCTTGGACGAAACCGTTCATGCATTATCTACAAGAAGGAAATTTGCCCTCAGACGAAGTTGAAAGTCGGCAGAAAGTACGCAGAGCAAAAGGCTACGTCATTATTGACAGATAGCTATACAAAAGAAGTACCACAGGAGTTTTCCTTTGATGCATCTCTCGGTAGCAAGGTATTGAAATCCCTAGAGAAATACATCTCGGAGATTGCGGGAATCACGCCGCTCCCTGATCATTGGTGGTCAAAGCTTTCCGGCAAGGATTCTACTGGATTACTGCCAAAGAAGATGCCGACAAGCTGGTACAAACCTATCTTGGGTGCTAGTTTTATGCAAGACAACCCAGTGTTCCAGCAGAAGAGTTGCGAACAATACCAATAACTTGGCCGTTCGCAGTCTGGGGGCTTGACATGGTGGGGCTGCAAATAACACCTTGTGGATTTACTCACCTGCTAGTTGCAGTTGATAAGTTCACAAAATGGATTGAAGATAAACCCATTAGAAAGCTCGATGGGGCAACAACCCTAAAATTTGTCCGGGATCTAGTGGTGAGATCTGGTCTCCCACACAACATGATCACCGACAGTAGCAGAAATCTGTTTCTCGGAGAAGTTGAGGAGTACTGTCATGAAAAAGGCATCCGCCTTGACCTAGCATATGTGGCACATCCAAAGTCAAATGGGCAAGTTGAAAGGGCCAATGGACTAATTCTGCACGGAATCAAGCCATGCTTAGACGCACCGCTACGTAGAGCAGCTGGAGCTTCGGCAGAGGAATTACCATCTGTCTTGTGGAGTTTCCGAACAACACCCAACAAATCCACTGGCTTGACTCCTTTATTCATGGTTTATGGAGCAAAAGTTGTCCTTCCATCCGACATCCTTCATGATGCACCCAGAGTTGCCACCTATATAGAGGATGAAGCTGAAGAATCTAGACGCTTATCTGTGGACCTACTTGAAGAAGAGCACATGCTGGCATGCTAGAGATCCGCCATCTACCAGTAGAAGCTACGTGGCTACCATAGTCGCCACGTTAAGCATCGCTCATTTAAAGAGGGGTATCTGGTGCTTAGACTCAAGCAAGAGAAATCACACAAACTATCCCCACCTTGGGAAGGACCGTTCGTCATAAGCAAAGCATTGCTCAATGGTTCCTATTACCTCGTCAATATTCATGAGTTGAAAGATAGGCCAAGCGCAAGCAACGTGACTCTGATGATGATTACCCGGAGATAGATCGTCCATGGAACATAGCACAGCTATGTCCCTTCTACACTTAGCACATTTATATTATGTAATAAGTATCTTATATGATCAATGAAATAAAGCATTTGGTTCACTCATATTTTGTGAGTCTTTTACCTCCTCTAGTTTTTCATTTTTGGATCATATAAACCCTTTATGCGCAAGTTTGCATTTGCACTTGTGAAAATTCTGCCTATGGGCATTAGCATAAGTTTTCTGGTCTACACGTGTTCTGGAGTTTTTATGTGGATTCCAGAGTAGTGACTTCTCGGCACTCAAAGCCAGCGATTTTGTTCTTAGGTTCTTGACAGTGCTATTCAACATCATCACCTGAGAGCATAGTTCTGTGCTGCGAGTCTTCCGTCTCATGAAAGATCAAGCATACGAACCAGAATAATGGATAAGCTCGCACTTTCTCAAAAAATATATACATGCTGGAAACAGATAAGTAACCAGAAACTTGAGTACAAGTTTTTCCGCCTTACAAACACATAAGTTTTTCCGCATACACACTTCAGAGATACATTTAATACAAATATTGTTTTTATGGCTCTGCTGCAGGGGACTTCCTTATGGCATCATCAGCAACAGGAGAGCCAGGAGAGATCATCAAACTCGAAAGGAGATGGGCTAGACTCAGAAGAAGCCATGACCTCGTCTAATATCTCAGCAGGCACGAAGACGTCCGCCTTGACCATCTTGGCAACCCTGGTGTCGTAGCGTGTGAGGGAGTTCCAAATAGCATCGTTATCGATCCTCATCCATCTTGGGCATGCCAGAGGTCACCAATTCGATGTTGGTGTTGTCATAATGTGCTTTGACCAAGGACAGGGTCATCCTTGCACCAGCCCGGACACACGAGGCTTTCCAGTCATTGACTTTCTCGGGCGCTCGGTGCAGGATTTCCGCATACTTGGCCGATGAGTCTGCCGCCTTGATGTTTATCCCCAAAGGATGGGCTATCTCCTTGGCCTACGTGATGGCGGTGTTGATGAAGTTGCCGGCAAGAATCATGCATTCTTTTGGATCCAGGAAACCTTCACCCATGTTGGTTAAACCAATGGGGGTTGTGTTTTCGTCAGAGACAAAAGTCCATGAGTACAAGTAATATAATTGCACATCTTACAAAAGTTGACAGAGTTAGAGGAAATTTACCAAAGATGTTGGTCTCCTCTTTCTTGCATGTCTCTGCCTTGATGTCATGCTCCTTCTGAACAGTCTTGAACATCTCAAGGTTCCTATCATTCTGCTCTTTGGCAGCTTAGTTTTGTTCCTTGAGATGAGCAATTTCGTTCTTCAGGCGCTGCATCTCGGCATTAGCAGACTCTTGCATTGCCTTCATCACCTCCTCATGGCCCTTGATAGCATCAGCCAGGTCTTTCTTCAAGATTTTGTTCTCTTTGTCAAGCTCCTGAATATGCTTGGATTGCTTGACGATGCTCTTGGCTTTGGCAATGGCTTCTGTTAGATGAAAAATACAAAGCATTATGAGAAGACGGCAGAAATGAATCCATGAGGAAAAGTAAGGAGCTGTTAAAAGAAACAGACACTGGCTATTTTTGATATGTTGCTTCAGGAATGTTGTTTTACCCTATTCAAGGTCCAGTTCCTTCCGCAGGGTAGCAAACCTCTCATTGGCGGTATTCCTCCATCTATTCTCATTTTGCACAAGAAATTAACATGCTTAGTATCTCTAGAGCATCTATTCGGAACTATTCAGTTTCAACTAAATGCTTAGGGGCTATTCTAAACTAGAAACTCGAGGGTTACACGGACAAGTTCTACACTTAGTTCTTTGGAGCACTTAGGCCAAAACTATTGATTTTACGCCTAAGAGCTGGGGGCTATAGTGGGATACATTACAAAGTAAAAGAAGTGAAGTTTAAAGACTTACAATGGCAATAACTTTAAGATTGTTGGCCAGGTGAGCATATGAATCATGGAAAGTCCGGGCATTGTTATAGATAGCATCTGCCTGCTTGATGAGGTCACCAGGCTCAACGTCGGAGGAGTCACAGCCAAAGGAGTTGTAGAAGCTGGAGGCATGGATGACACCCTAGCCACCTGCTGCGTGATCATGGCAGTTGATGGCTCAGGGGCTCCCTCCTTGTCCGTAGCTGCTGCTGCTTCTGCATCCTCTCCCTCTGCTACATTTTTCCCTTTATTAGTGGCATCCTTAGCCGGAGCTTCAGCCACTTTGCAGGAAGTACTCTCCTGCGTCGCCTGTCCACTGGGAGCAACGTTCGCGGTGGCAGACTCTTAGGCATCAAAGATTGGATTGATATCTATCTCCATGTCAGAGGCCTCAGGAACGACGGGGAACGAAGGCCCATTGGGGCCCGTAATGGGCTTGGCGGCAGGAGTAGGGGAGCGGTAGCAGAAGAAGACTTGGCCTCCAGGTCCTTGGACAACATATCACGAATATTCTTTGACCCTCCAGAATCTTTGGAGGATCACTTCAGGCTAACATCGGCTTTCCTCCTGAAACGTATGAAATATAAGTACAGGAGTTGAATAGGGTGCGAGCTAGAGTACAAGCCGGAGAATGAATACACTTACTCTACAGCAGGAGCCTTAGTCAGGGGAATGCCGGTGGATTTCTTCTTCTCCGCCTCTAAGGCAGCGGTGGATCATCTGGAGACTCCACTCTACAATTTCTTCTTCTTCTTGGCCTCGGCAGTAGCGTCATAGGTGGATCTCTTCCGCTTACGCGCTGCCGGAGCTAGATGATCCTTGGGGTGTCATCATCGGATACCACCTGTATATCCTTTATCCTAGGATCATAGACCTGGGAGGCCATCTGATCCGCCGCCAAGGTCGCTAACTCCAGTGTAAAAGGTGTGTTAGACTGATAACTTCAAGACGGAAAGGCCTTAGAGTATATACATAACGAGCAACAGAGGAAATAGAGGCTACCTCTAGGCACTTGCCGCCTTCAAACATGTCGTAGGTGATCTTGAAGCCACGCTTCCTGTCTTTTACCTTGACTATGTCCTTTAGCCGGAGCTTGATGGAGTCAGTGGGGAAGTTGTCCTGCAAAATACTCATAGGATCCTTCCGACTCTGGTGTACTTGCACATCAACTCAGAGCGGTGCTGTAGAGGCTGGATCCGCCTAGTGAACCAGCACATGGCTAGGTCCAAGCCTGTAAGATCTCCGTCCATGAGCCATTGAATCAGCCTTACGGCACGATTGGCCTCATTGTCAGATGGAAGGGAGGTTGGGGTCCTCCAAGCGGGAACTTCGGCAACGGCTCCATCGACAAAGTCAGGATACATCTCAAGACAATCAGGCAGGGGAATATCTCGGCCATAGAAGTATGTGCACTACCAACTCTTGCATGACTCATGACCTACGATGTCGGGGAAGCGCCGGCTAGGCCGGATCTTAAAGCTAATGGTTCCACAAGTCTGCAATTTGTCCTTAGGACTCTACAGACTCTCTCTTGACGGTCAAAAGTATACAAACAGATCTAATCTAGGTTTGATTCCTAGATATCCTTCGCATAAAGCTATGAAGTTGCTAAGGGAGAGGATGCTATTAGGACAGAGGTTGTGGGGAAGTACCCAGAAGTGCTGGAGTATGTCCAGGAACAAGTTGGAAACTAGCAGGCTTACGCCTCGTACCAGCTAGGCTTTAAGACACACCTTCTCTCTAGCTTGGGGAGAAGGAGTCACCTCGCCAGTCGGCGCTGGCCGCCAGACCAAACCCTCCGCCGCGGGAAGATACCCCTCGGTAATGAGTTCTTGCAGATCCTCGGCAGAGAGGTCGGAGCCCCTCCACAGTACTTTGTGGGAGTCATTGTCCTCTTCAGCAGCTTCTGGCGCCGCTCGTCCTTGGTCATCACCGGTGGTTTCCAACACGGAGGAGACAGGGACGATGACCCCCTTCGGTGGGACCGTCACTCCCTGAGATGGCTCCGTTGTAGCGTCGGGAGTCATTGTTGTTGAAGGGACAGAGTTGCTGGAGGCAATTGCGTAGCTAGGAGTGAGTGGAGAAAAGAGGAAGCTTTTTCTAGAGTTTTCCGATGAGGAGCTCGAACAGGCGCGCGGCTGGAGAAAGACGAACACGTGGGTGAGAATGCAGGTAAAAGAAAATAACCTAGCCACAGTCAAAATATATAGACCCAACGTCAAGATTCGTGCAAAGGGATCTGATGGACGGAGCTTGCCGATGTGGAGGCGAACGTGCGTGGTAATTTCGCCACGTGCTCCGTCTTTGTCGCTTTACTATTTGGGATTTCGCGCGTGTAAAAACATTTAATGATTAATTTCTTGAATTTTGTGAGTTTCGAGGTAGCGTAGGCTATACCCTACACCATCCTCCTAACAGTTGCAGTGAAGAGGTCACATCTGAAGATTCCATCGAAGACGGAAGTCATCCACTTCTGGAAACGAAAACTCAAGGAATCTCCGCCTACATTGCAAAGACAGAGAGGATTGCAGGGTTCTTTGGGAGACCTTTGAGATAATTCTTGATGAATTGTAGAATCACATAGACGGAGCATTCAAGATTAATAAGCAAGACGGCATAAGATCTCGAAGTACTCCGGGGGCTACTGTTGGGGATATGCTAAATGGGTATCACCATAGCACGTCCACAATCCGGATAACCCGGGTGGCCCATAGTTGGTACCAATGCCTATGGCCTGCTGGGAGGCCCAGTTAGATGGATCCAGAAGGGAGGCCCATGCTGAATAAAGGAAGGATACGCAAGAGTCACCGACGTACTCGGAGCCATGGAGTGCAAGACACGAAAGACTAGTTAGTATTAGTGTAGGACTCTTTACCTTGTCCGGCAAGGTCCTTTCCCTATAACCCTAGGTTCTTGTGCCTTTATAAACCAGACACGTGGGAGCCTTTATAGCACAACCAATCAGATTGCTACGTACAACATGCAACACCTTGCACAGCGAACCTATCTCTATAACTGTAGCATCCCAATTGTCTAACAATTGTAATGCTACATGGTCTAGTAATATAATAGCTACTTCCTATATATAATTGTTGCATCATAATTATATCATGCTCATGTCATCATGCCACCTTGCATTTGAGCATCACATAAAACCTTTTTCCATTTGGTTCTTCTCTCATATGCATTATTAATTGTATTTTCCTCTTGATATATTGGATTGGGTTATTGATATATTGTTTAATGCCCAAGTTGAGATGGGGGCATATCTTTTGTTTAACTCCACCACCTTTCTTGTCACCACCCCATAATTCCACCATCCTACTACATATGAGCTTGCATCTTATTTTGTTTTCATCTCTAGCTCATATAGGTTGGGATGGATCTACTTCTACTCCACATGGAGCATCCCTCTAATTCTTTTTGCTTGGCCTTTATTCCATATTTTGGTAATGCATGAGAATCATGCCTTGTTAATTATTTTGTTCTCACAAGATTAAAACATGGCAATTAATGCCTTTGCATGGGCCATGCAACCATCACCACCATGTGTTCTCCTTGGGTTTTTATTTGATTTTTTGAGTGGATCATCTTCTTGAACTCTCTCTTCCTCTCAATCCTTTCCACCTTGATCGTGTATCCTTGCCATGTGCATCAAGCTCCCCTTCCTCTTTTTCTCTCACAAGTGCATGTACCTATGTATGGTCATGTGAGATCATTTTTCCTCACCACCTTTTTCTCTCATCCCTATCTCCATGACATAACCACACACTTGGAGGAGCTTGTTTTTATGCATGCTAAAACCCTACACCATGTCCTTCCCTTTCTCTCCTTCTCACCTTCATCCATGTATGACCAAGGGTGTTTATAACCAAACCCTAATACCTAGCCCCTCTCTCTATCTCTCTCTACACCTTAGCCGAGCCACCCCCTCTAGTGTACACCCTACCCGAGCCTGCCATGCTGGCCCCACACCCCAGCTACCCTCCCTACCCTAACCAAAACCCTAAACTGAGACACCCCTCTCTAATCTACCCTAGCTCACCCTCTCCCTCTCTCTCGCGCTGCCATGCTGGCCCTAGCCCGAGCCTGCCATCCTCGATCTCTCCCTGGCCCACCGTGCAGCCTCACCCCTGCCCTGCCTACCCTGGTCGCCACGCCCAGCACGTGAGGCAGAGAAAGGAAAGGTGGCCGAAGCCAGCTTTTCCTCCAACGTGCCCCACGGCCTCTCTCCTCTCCCTCTCACCTTTATCTCCTCCCGCACGCCTCCTGGCATCGCCCAGATCTTTCCCCGGGGCCTTGCCCTTCCCCTCTCCTTTGCCACTGACGCCACCCGCATTCTCTGTTCGCCGGCGTCCGCCGTCAGTAGCCACCACCGCTCCCCCCGAACCAGCTTGCGTGTGTGACGTGGAGGTGGTCGAGGAAGCCGAGGAGGGTCCGCTGCTTCGCCCAGTACATGCCAGTGAGAAGACGCCGCTCTGCAGCCACCAGAACTACCGCCGCTCCGCCACAAACCCTAGCCCCGGGTGCGTCTGCTTCCTCGTCGCTCCGACAAACCCCAGGCCGATCCACCTCCATCAACCTTCCCTCGGTGAGTCCCTCGTCCTAACGGACATCTCCGTTGTCACCGTCACGGTCTGTGCTCGCCGGAGTTTTCGCCGAACGCCCTCCGTGCACGGCAGCCGCTGCCGTCTGCTCGTCGACGCGCCTCGCAGAGGCTTAGCTAGGCCCCGTCCGCCTTTCTGTCACTGTCCCATACCCATCCGCACTGGCTCCACAGCTCAGCGCGGGCGCCCCGCGTCGCGGGTTCGAGTCCCCGCCGCACCGCGCGCGTCCGTCAGATCCGTCAGACCGAGGAGAAGATCCACAGTAGCCTCGCCCCTTTTTGCACATACGCCCCTGCGACTTTTGCCGACTCAACCCGCGGTACACCGAGCCCCACCCGTCAGCCTCCCTATCCTTTTTACAAAAGGCACCCGCAGTTTTGCACACTCAACCCGCGCTCCAGACCGTCCCCACCTGTCAGCCTCTGCGGGCTCAGCCTCTGGCATGTGGGCCCATAGCCGCTGGCCCCACCTGTCATTCGTAGAGGCTAGGTAAAGCCGCGGTGAGAAAAACCTTTTCTGTGCGCGGTTGTCCCACTCAGCAGCTGGCCCACCCGTCAGCGACTGGGTCTGTAACTGGCTGAGTAGCAAATGTTTTCTGCTTTCCGTTTTTATTTAAACTTTTCCAGAAATTGTTTAAATTCAAATTCAAATCTGTTTTTAAATAACTTTAACTTTATAAATCCAAATAATACAAATGATATATGTTTTTGAATCAGAAAAATGTGAGGAATTCAAATATGATATTCAAAATAATGTTTGACTACTTTAAATTTTTGAGATGTTTGAAATTACTTTAAAATGCCCTTTTTCTTAATAGATTAATAACTTTAAATCTATAACTCCGAATTCAACAAATAATATGTCTAAATCGATCAGCGCGACGAGCCCGTTCTATCTATGCAGTCCTTGTTCTGAATTGAAGCATGCATCATGCCATATTTAAAAATCAGAACTGTTTATGGCAATAAAAGTTGAATAAACAAGTAATCAAATGCTTTATTCTTGTACCCCACACCTCACCATGCCATGCTACTTTAATGCCATGTAAATTGTGCATCATTCATCATGGCATGCTTGTTTGCTTGTCGCATTTTAAATTCATATTCTTGTGCACTTTATTTATGGTGGCCCTTGTTTTCTTGGTTCTTCTTCGAATAGACGCCCAGCAGGAGAATTACCAAGAATCACAAGAGTTCTACCCAGATCCATCTCTCGCTTCAACTAAGCTGCCGGGCAAGCACTACCACATGCTTGCATACATATAGTACCTATTTCCTCTATCTTATTCTTGCATCATTGAGTCGCGATTGCATTAAACTGAATCCCAAGTACTGCATAGCCTTTACTTTTAAACCCCCCCGAAGCTTGTTCCTCCATCCCATGAGCTATTACTACAGGAGTTGTTTGAGCCATGCGAGTCGTAGAAAAGAATGTGTAGGGTATGTGAGTGTCGGATGGATCACGAGGTACCTAAACAACTTAACCTGAGTAGTAATGGGATAACTAATGAAAGAGGCACCGGTGAGCAATATCTGCTATTTGGTTTTTCATGCTCACTTGTGTCCCGTAGGACCCCGAGTACTTGATTCTTGTTCCTTGACTATCCGCACTATCCACATCCGGGAGGCCTTATGGACCCCCCTGAGCCAGAGCTTGATTCATTCTTATTTCTTAGGGCCACAAAGTAGTTTGGGGCTTTATTACTATCATGTACTTATGCCATGCTACTGCTTTATTAAGATTGTGCGTGGAGCACCTGTACTGTTTTGGATCGTGGAATCTTTTCGCGGTATCAACAAGCCCAGTCACACTTTCGGGTTCCCAGTCGTTTACAGCCATTGACACAAACCTTGGGTCTGTCTCAGAGCCGGCCAACTTCGTTGCGGGTAGCTTAATGGGGTGGCCCCCTGAAATATTTCTGAATCCTGTGATCGCTTTGTCGTGAATGCCTCGTTGGGTTTTGAGTTGGTTTTTTCGAGGTTGATCGAGTGTGTGTTGCTATTCGTGCACCCCTGCAGGGTAAATCTTTCTGAAAGCCGTGTCCGCGGTTATGGACGACTTGGAGCACAGTTTCTCGATCATAGACGAGTCTAACTAAAGTAGCGCTTTTAAATTGACTCAGTACCTGACTAGTAAATAGTGCAATACTCATGGAATGGTTAATAAAACTGCCAACGGATGGGGGGTTGTTCATCCGCTTCCTCGTTGGTAAGCGAGGAGGAGGATGGATCTGTTAACTATACTGTTATAACTGTATTTCTTAATTCACGGACATCCGTCTATCATTGGTTAGGCGGATGATTAGCGAGTATCTATAGACTTGTTAGTTATTATCCTTTGCTGCAATTGCGTCACCCTAGGTTGTGTCCCCTTTAGAGGCATAAAGACTTGCTCAGTACCCCTAGGGTCTCACACGATAAACTATTTGATTCAGATGAACAGGTGTACTCGCAAGAAGGATAATGGGTGGAGGAGACGGATGATGTTGGCAATGATCACTCGGTGTAGAGATTTCGGGAACGGGGATCCATGAGATCTGTGGGCGGGATGTGTTTATTTATGTGGCATCTTATGCCGATTTGCTTCTTATCCGTACTCGGATCTTGTTTTCCGCTTCCGCCTGATACTCTGATGTTTGATGTATGAGGAGCTATCCTAAAATATTATCTCTCTCTAGGATATTTGAATCTTGCCGTATGGCTTTGCAATATTTCTATTTCTGTTAGATGGAATGGCTCTAAGAACTGTTGTATGTGGCTTGCATACATACTCACTTGTGTATGTAGTTGATCCCTTCGCCTGCCGATTACGCTGCTCGTTCTTGCCCCGATGCTCTGAAAGTGGTTAGGACAGCCGAAAGGTCTACCGTGAGTGGCCCCGGGCCCCACCGTACTATTTTAACCATTTTCGCTCATCCAGGCATGTAATTAAGAGCGTAATTCACCGAGGTAGTTACAATAACTCGGTGTATTGCCATTATAGTGATTTCTAGCAGGAGTAGAGTTCTGCCACCATTGTGGGACTTGAACCTAGGTAAGATGTGTTACCTCGTACCCGCCAACTCTCTGCCTTACCCCACGTCTCTAAACACGCACAGTGAGGACCCCTCCATGGTATACTCGTCGGCAATACCATGAAACACACTCCCACTGAGACTGATATCCCTCCGACAGTTGACAGTAATTCCAGATCCCGGTTAGTTATCCCATTAGTGAGCCTTTGTGTCACTGCTAGTCGGAGAACATTCCAAGTATGCAACACCTTGCCAATCAGATCTCTATCTGATTCCTGTTGGATTGTTCGACAACCCTCCTTACCCCGAAGCCCACAACTATTGTGATAGCTCCATCTAGCTACCAAGTGCCCTATAGAGAGAGTCCAAATCTCTCACACTTTATCGAAGAGAATTGGCAGTGCCCCAACAATATGAGCCTACTAACCAAAAATGTCCGACTTGTAGTGTTGCAGCAAATGGCGGGGTAATCTGACTAGACCTTCTTTGAGGGAAAAAGAAGCAAATAAAACTTGCAAGTCGGAACCTTTCCGACTCACACCAGCTAACTTTTAGCTATGATTTTTTATAGGGTATAACTGTCATATTCTAGTCCAACAAGAAAAGCAACTTTAGTGGGTGATCATGGACGTCAGCCACGTGACCTCCCACTCAGATCTGGACTAGATCTGGCCAACTTCTTGGCCAATACAAACCAGATCTTGCCACTGCCCTAGATCAAAACAAATCAAAAAGGAAAAACAAAAACAGCGAAAAAGATCCAATCTTTCGCACTAGCGCATCTCATGTGGAAGAACTAGGCCAAAAACCTAGAGTCGATGCTCTGATACCACAGTTGGGCAACACGCAGAGCCAGGCCAAAAAAAATGTTTCTGCTCCGGCAAGGACTCTAGTGAGCCACCCCAAGATCCGGTCAAGGTCAAAGGCAATAGCTCGTACATCTCGACGCGCAGGTGTGGAAGCTGAGGAAGCGCGTCATGGTGGTGCTGTACGTTCCCCTCGTTCGGCTCTGGCGAACTGCTCAATCCTAGGACCACCTCGTTGCCGGGTACGTGCTCCTCCTCACCTCTGACTTCTCCGCCCAACATCATCGACGAGCACCGCAGGTGTGGTGCCTATTGGGGATATACTTTCCGGGTATCCTCATAGTTCCTCACTGACCAGGGTGGCCCACTTTGGGTTAGAGCTTTGCTTCACAGGCAGCCCAGTCAGGGAGAAAGACGGAGTCCAATCCGGCTACGGGAAGGCCCAGAAGACTTACCGACTTAGGCCCATAATGTTACTTGTAGTTCAAGATGCACTCTATAACCAACTCTTAGTCGTAGCCGGATAGATCTCTCCTGTAAACCCTAGGCCGGATATCTATATAAGCCGTCCTAGGGAGAGCCTTTAGGGCACACCTCAATAGTCTACAATCTCAACTCGCACAGGCGAAACCCTTGTAACCCATATTCCGGCTCTGCCGTATTACTGGATTGCTAGCAGGAGTAGGATCCGTCCAAAGCCGGCAGATTCGAACCTGGGTAAACTTGTGTGCTCACCGTCCCAGAATACCGTACGTCTCACACCCCTCTCTTCCGCACGCCTCAAGGACCCCTCATGGCGTACTTGTCATCAATCCGACGACAGTTGGAGCCCACCGTGGGGCAAGTGAGCTTCGGATCTGCGTTCCGAGCGGAATCTACAAGAATCAGAATCGGCGAGACTATCGCCGTCGCTCGCATCCTCTATGCCAGCGACGTCCCTCTCATCGTTCTCGACGAGACTTGGATTCCGGCTAGGGAGGCCGTGACTGCCTACACAATCATGTATTTTGGCGAGATCGATGTTTACATCGGTTTCACTAAACCTGCCCAACCCACCCTAGCGGTGATGATAGAGGCAGAAGAATCTTCTGGGTCCCCTTTGTCCGCGGAGGCGGCAGAGTTCCGGATCTCAAAAAACCCTAAAACCACCCATCCCGCACCAGTTGCGGAGATAGTGGAGAAATCCGAGCCTGAAGAAGACCTAGCGGTCCAAGTCGAATCTAGAGTGGATCTCCCTAGAGAAGCCGGATCCCAGATCGCCCCACCCGTGGAAGTCAAAATTTAGGAGGAGCATATCTACGACACTGATTCCGGCTCTGATGACGCCGGGACAGACAGGCCTTTTCTGAGGTACACACTAAGACGTATGATACTGCAAGGTGAAAGCGCAGATCCAATCCTCGAGACCATCAAAAGTTTCGACATGGCTGATCGCAAAAGCCGTAGGTACCTCAGGAAGCACGCATCGCACTTCGTCGGATACGTGGGATCCGGATCCGGCTCTGCCGATGCTGAAGAAAACACCGACTCTGTGCTGGAGGCAATTGGAACAAACGCCCATGTACCCGCATCCTCGGATGAATCGATGACGTCAGCAGATTTCCGAAAGTTCTCCGCGGAATATGAAGAGGAGTATAACTCCAAAGCTGCAGAAGAAGGAGAAGCCATGGATGAAGGATACGGGGAACATTCTCCCAAAGTGCAGGATGACATGGACGTCGGAGATAATCCCGAAGTCCAGAGGTCTGAAAGTACTGATCAGAGCTTGACTCTAGGAAACGGACCCAAAGCCGTCTTTGCTACCGGCGCTGCCAAGAAGGCAAAGAAGAAGAACAAGAAGAACAAGACCCCGGCAAAAGACCCTCTGACAGAGGAGGTGATTACCGAGGAATAAGAAGAAGACTCGGATGGAGCACTTATCCTAGAAGAGCCGAAAAAAGAAGAATCGGTGGATGGACATGTGATCACTGAAGGTGCACGTAAACTCATCGATGTTGCATTAACCACACCTATCCATACAGCTGTAGAACTTACTGCTGAAGAGCTGGACGAAAGGGCCCAAGCCCTAGAAGCGCGTCGTCAACAACTCCTCGATGAAGCCAAAAACATCGAGGTGGAGAAGAAACGCATGGCAACTAAGGACTACATGTCTCGGTTGCATCAGAAGACATGGAAGTGTCACACCAATTACGACCAATTCCCACATGTCCGTGCCGTCCTTTTCGGGGCTGATATGGGGAAGCCACGGAAAGACAGCAAAGGAGATTGGGTATATCCAACCCTAGTACAGAATACCGTGGCTGCCCAGGAAATTTTATCGGCTAATCTAGGACCAGAGGAGATCCGTTTGGGTATCAAACTACTCAACAAGGGACTAGAGCAGCAAAAGGTCGCCTTGTCCGGAAGTCAAAAACTGGTGTCGGATTCCGACCAATGTCGCACAGATCCGGCATGGGCTGACGTAAGACCCCAGCACGTCCGGGAGCAGTATCATTGCCCCGAACGCCGGGAAGACAATTATTCAAGAACCGGATTGTCAGGGCAGCATTACAGAACTACGCGTAACTGGAGCAACATCGCCCCAGCGGCCGAAAAAGAGGCCATCGCTGCACTGAATCCGAGGAACCCTCCCCGACGAGAATCTAACGATCGAAGGGGAGAAGATAAAGAGAAACGACGGGAGGAGGATCATCAAAAGATGCCACCTCCTAGACATGCAAGCCGTCCGGCTGAGCCTCACCGTGCTGGGAACGACGGACGAAGGAACGACGGAAACCATGCTGGGACAAGCCAGCTGGGGGCTCGTCGTAGTCAAGACCCTCCCCGGAATCGGAATAATGACGTTCCGGACGGAGGCCAACGATTAGCCAGAAACAATTCAGCTGCCCCACCCTCTCCACCAAGCAGTCATCACAACGGCTCCAAGGGGGACAAGGAGGACGACGCGGCAGAGGAGGTGGCATCAGAAGCCGAAGTCCGGCTCCAAGGCACCGCAGCCACAGTCGACATTCGGGACGATCTCTATCCCCGAACGACGCAAGGCACAGATCAATTCCAACATAGAGGCGTGGCGCTACGAAAACAATGATATCTACGTGGTCCCAAAGTGCTTCGGACCATGCATCAGAGCTACAAGATTCCCGGAAGGATTTGCTATCTCAAGGCACATCCAAGCCTACGACAGCATTGCTCGGCCAAATACTTGGCTACAGGATTTTTTCCAAGCTTGCTGCATCGCTAAAGGCGGAAACAGCCTGGTCACAACCCGATATCTCCCACTTATGTTGTGGAAGCCGGCACGATCATGACTCAATGAACTTCCGGAAAACACCATCCATAACTGGTATGACATGCAAAGTGTATTCTTTCGGAATTTCGAAGGCACACATCGGAGACCCTGTTCGGTCGGAGACCTACAGCGTTGCACCCAGAAAGCCAGAGAAACTTGCTGGGATTACCTCGGACGATGGATCAACACCAAGAACTCTTGTGAAGGAGTAAACGATCAAACCACGATTGAAGCTTTCATCGCAGGACTCCCAATTGGTCTACTACGTCACCGCTTGAAGTGTGACAAGGTCACTGATTTGGGAGAGATGATAGAAACAGCGAGCAAGTATGCAGATGCTGATGACGATGCAGAGGGATTACTCAATGTCCTAGCTATGCCACAGCCGGCAAGACAACCAAAGCAACAAGCTCAGAAGCGCAAAAATACCTCGGAAGAAAAACCCAACACGGAAACAGTGGTGGTTACTACTATTTTCGGGTCTGGAGGACGAGGAGGACGCGGTGGAGGCCGCTGGCGTGGCTGTGGGACTTCAAGGGTCCAAGGTAGAGGAGAACAGCAACCAGGCAAGACCTACTCTTGGGCCAACATTGCCAATAATCCATGTGTGCATCACCTAGACGCCAATGGGGGCTCGTCCCACACCAACGCCGAATGTCGTTTCAATGACGACATCAAAAGAGATGACACCGCATGCTACAAAGCTAAGCGGAAGAAGGGAAAGAAAAATCCCGAAAAAGACAAAGAGTCCAAGGAAGATTCCGACATGGAGGAAGCTGATGCTTCAAATCCCAGGCCGGAAGGGAAGAAGACTTTTCCCACCAAGAAGGACACTTACATCACCTTCCTCGGATCTCAACCAGCAAAGGTCAAGAAAGCAGTTCTACACGAGCTCAACGCAACAGTTCCGGCTGTCCCTCAATATCTAGACTGGTCAGAAGTGGCAATCACATTTGACCGCGCTGATCATCCGCCTAAGTTGCACAGGCGAGGAAAATATGCCTTAATCGTCAACCCACTTATTGACGGTTATGGTTTCTCCAAGACCCTCATGGACGGTGGTAGCAGCATCAACATCCTCTATGTCGAAACGCTACGCTGGATGAAGATCTCGGAAACCCAGCTAAACCATAGCTCTGTGATCTTTCACGGAGTTGTCCCAGGAAGACAAGCTAATTCCCTGGGAGAGATTACTTTGGATGTTACCTTTGGAACTCCAAAGAATTATCGGACGGAGGCACTTTCCTTCGAAGTGGTCCCGTTCAAGAGCGCGTACCACGCTATATTCAGACGTCCGGCTTACTGGGCTTTTATGGCTCGTCCGTGTTACATTTACAATATGATGAAAATTCCAGGTCCCAACAGCGTGATCACCATCAGGGGAGACCCGAAGAAAGCGCGAGAGTGTGAGGATGGAAATGCCGCCTTTGCTGAACCCATTCTGCACACCCAGGAGTACCAGGAGATCAAGAAGAGCATAGATCCGTCCGAGATGCCCGCAACGAAGAAGGAGGTGATGAAGCCAAATCCGGAGTTCAAGGCATCAGAAGAGACGAAGAAGACGCCGTTGAAGGATGATGACCCCTCCAAGGTGACCCATATAGGCGTAGGCCTAAGTAGCGCATAGGAAAGCGCGCTCATCAAGTTCCTCCAAGCAAATCAAGATATCTTTGCATGGCAGCCATCTGACATGACCGGAGTACCTAGGAAACTTGTCGAGCACTCTCTAAATGTAAACCTGAACGCTAAACCCGTCAAACAGTCCCTACGATGGTTTGGCAACAAAAAGCGTAAGGCAATAGCTAAGGAACTAGCACTGCTCGAGTTAGCCGGATTCATAGAAGAGGTCATCCACACTAAGTGGTCGGCCAATCCGGTAATGGTCCCTAAAAAGGACACCACTGATTTAAGGATGTGTGTTGATTATACTGCGTTGAACAAGGCTTGTCCAAAATATCCGTTCGCTCTGCCTAGAATTGATCAAGTTGTCGATTCTATGGCAGGCTCGGAACTCCTCTGTTTTCTCGACGCATATTCCGGCTATCACCAAATTCGGATGAAGGAATCTGACAAAATCAAAACTTCATTCATAACCCCTTTCGGAACCTTCTGTTTTGTTACGATGCCCTTTGGGCTGAAGAACGCAGGAGCTGCGTACCAGCGCACAATGCAACGTTGCCTCCATGACCAACTCGGACGCAATGTACATGCATACATGGATGATATTGCGGTGATGTCCAAAAAGAAGGAAACACTGATTTCTGACTTGGAGGAGACATTTGCCAATCTACGAAAATACAACATCATGCTTAACCCGAAGAAATGCTTCTTTGGAATACCAGCCGGAAAATTGTTAGGTTTCATCGTGTCTCAAAGAAGCATAGAGGTGAACCGAGACAAAATCAAGGCTATACTCAATATTTCCAGGCCAACTCGCCTGAAGGACGTACAAAGATTAACTGGTTGCATCGCTGCGGTCAGTCGATTTTTAAGCCGACTTGGTGAAAGAGCTACACCATTATACAAACTCCTGAAAAAGACCAAGGATTTTGTTTGGACTGACGAGGCTGAAGCTGCACTACAAGACCTGAAGAAAGTACTCTCATCTGCTCCTATCCTTGCAGCGCTGGAACCTCAGGAACCGATGTTGCTCTATCTTGCTACGACAAATAAGGTCGTTAGTATCGTCATGGTGGTGGAGAGACCAGAGGAAAATCAGGAACACCTGGTGCAGCTTCCGACTTACTTTGTCAGCGAGGTCCTGACAGGATCAAAACAGCGGTATCCGCACTATCAAAAGTTGGCTTACGGTGTTTTTCTAGCATCCCGTAAGTTACGACACTACTTTCAGGAGCATCCAATTACCGTGGTGATCACAGCTCCCATGAGAGATATAATCAACAACAGTGACGCCACAGGACGCGTCCCCAAATGGGGCATAGAGCTTTCTGCTTTTGATATTGAGTATAAACCCTGGACAACAATCAAATCCCAGATCCTTGCTGACTTTGTCGCTGATTGGACAGAGACGAAGGAGAACATGATCCTCCCTGAGTCGAAATATTGGACCCTCTACTTTGATGGGTCTAAGGCTTGAGGGGGCTCAGGGGCTGGCGTGGTGCTCAAATCACCCCAAGGAGATAAACTTCTATATGTGTTGCAGATCCACTTCACAGCGACAAACAACATTGCCGAGTATGAAGCACGGCTACATGGAATCCAGATTGCTAAGGATATTGGCATCCGACGTTTGATGTGTTACGGAGATTCAGATCTTGTTGCTCAACAAGTGTCGGATATTTGTAATGCAAATAAACACATGGCAGCATATAAAGCTGTCGTGGATGATCAATCTAAATCGTTCGAAGGGTTTGAAGTTCAACACATCCCTAGAGCAGAAAATGAGGAAGCACACGCTCTATCTCGGATAGGTTCTGCGTGGAAAGAGGTCCCGGATGGCGCTTTTCTAGAGCACCTCAAAGTTCCCTCAATAAAGGGAGTAGATGAGGAATATCCATCCAAATCCGACTCACCTTTGATAGCAGTTCTGGCTATAATTCCCAGCTGGACTCAACCCTACCTAGATTATCTGGTAGATGAAAAATTACCCGAAGACAAAGTTCTGAGCCGTCAGATTATCCGATGAGCAAAAGCCTATACTATTGTTAAAGGTGAGCTCCATAAACGGAGTATTTCTGGGGGGTTTCAGCGCTGTGTATCTCCGGAAGAAGGAGTGGAAATCTTAAGGGAAATCCACGAAGGTGAGTGTGGTCACCACGCTGCAGCCAAATCTTTAGTGGCAAAAGCTTTTAGACACGGATTTTTCTAGCTTACAGCTCAGGCAGATGCCGAACGATTAGTCAAGATGTGCAAAGGCTGCCAAAAGTACGCCAAGCAAGCTCATGTTCCGGCTGATCAGCTGCGAACAATACCTATAACATGGCCCTTTGCAGTCTGGGGGCTTGATATGGTAGGACCATTTAAATGAGCTCCAAGTGGATTTACTCACCTCTTAGTGATGGTGGATAAATTCACAAAATGGATCGAGGCTAAACTTGTCACTAGTTGTGATGGAGCAACAGCCAAAAGATTTGTCGAGGATGTTATAATCCAGTATGGTTATCCACATAGCATTATCACAGACAACGGGAGTAACTTCTCTATAGGAGAATTGGTTGAATTCTGCAACGAGAAAAATATCCTTCTTGACATTGCGGCAGTCGCACATCCACAGGCTAACGGACAAGTCGAAAGAGCAAATGGTTTAATCCTACAAGGGCTAAAACCGAGACTCGAAGCACCACTACGACGTGCTGCGGGGGCTTGGGCAGAGGAACTACCCTCTATAATTTGGAGTTTATGAACAACTCCAAATAGGTCAATAGGATACACACCTTTCTTCTTGGTCTATGGCGCAGAAGCAGTTTTTCCTAGTGATTTGATTCATACTTCTCCTAGAGTGGCCGAGTATATCGAAGAGGATGCTGAAATTTCTCGACAAAATGATCTCGACTTAGTCGAAGAAGTTCGCGTCGTTGCTGAAATGAGATCTACAGCCTATCAGCAGAAGTTACGCAAGTTAGCCAGAGAGTCCGAAATAGATCTTTCAATAAAGGTGATTTGGTTCTCCAGCTTGTGCAACAAAGAAAGCACAAACATTCCCCTGTATGGGAAGGGCCCTTTTTAGTTAGTCGAGTATTGCACAATGGATCGTACTACTTAACTGACATGAGGCCAGTCAAAGAAATACCTGCTACTAAGAAGAGAAAGAGAGCTAGAGGCAGTACAAATTCGGATGAGTTAGACAGGCCGTGGAATATTGCTCAGCTATGTCCCTTTTATTTTTAGTTTATCCTTCTTTTTAATCATATATATGTACACGTTCTCTGAGAAATAAAAGTTTTGGTTGCCTCAAATTTTTCTGAGAAGTTTTTACCATCTTATTTCTAAATGATCATGTCATAGTCGAAAATCCCAGAATGCTTGAAAGTACTTTATGCTCATGTTCGTTCTGGTCTAGATTTCCGACTCTAAAATTGCAACCTTCGGGTATAACTCTAAAGTTTCTAGTCTTTACTTTGGTTATTTATCTGATTGTTGGATCCGGGCATTTTCCGAGTAGTGAATTATTGGTACTGGAAGCCGGCTTTGCTTCCGAGTTTAAACTGGTTTAGAAATTGAGCTCCGTTGCTCAGCAAAGTTTTCAGTGGAAGGTTTAGCCGGCTCACGAAAGGGACGAGGCGGAAAGCCAGATAAACGATAAGTATGGACGAAAAAATACAATTGCTTATGTAAACATTTCAGGCACACAAAAAAATTCAAAGTCAAAAGTGCTGAATAGATCAAAAGCTTAGCACTAGCAAAATAAATAGTACTTCATATTTACAAACGCATCATGTTTTTTTAGATAATACAAAGTGTTTCTAGTAATCTATGATGCGGGAGGAGATGAAGGAGCTGCCGGCTCGCTGGAGATGCCGCCTTGGTATCGTTCCGAGATGTCCGTGTCCGAGTTGGTGCGTTCATCGTCGGAAACTTCTGCTGATTCTTCTGGAGGAGGAGGCGGAGTATCCACGCGGGTGAAGAAAGAGGTCTCGTAGCTGGTCAGGTCAGCCACGTGACACCCATATCCTGCGCAGAAGTGCATGATGGCTTGAAGGTCCTGCTCCTGGCCGTCTTCATCTACTTTGCAGTACCCTCTAGTCACTTGCCATATTGTTTCCATGGTGGCTCATGACCATGGTGAGAGCGTTCTGCGCCACAGTCCACGCGTAGGACATGTTCCAGTCCTGAACAAGTTGCGGCATCTCCTTTTCCTTGTCCCGCACCTGAAAATCCGACATGCTGTGCATGTCCGGAATCTTGAGAGCTTCGCTGATGTCCTCAAGGGATTGGTGGAAGTCATGGAGCAGGTCACCGACTTAGGTAAGCCGATGGGTGCAGGGCTCGGTGCAAGAAGAGTCCGTCAAGTTCAGAGGACCTATACACAAGACAAGTTAAGAAAATTCCGACATTGATAGAAGTCGAAGAAAAAGACAAGTCAGATAGATGGAACGTACCGAAAATGACGTCGTCAATTTTGGTCCTCTCCTCCCGGAGACTCTGGAGTTCAGCCCGGAGCGCCTGGGAAAGGTCCCTCTCTCTGTTTATCTCATTCTTGAGGTCCGAGATTGTTTTATCTTGAGCAGCGATCTTGCGATCACACTCTTCAGTAGCCATGGAGGAGGATTCAAGGACTTGAGCTATGCTCTTTTCATGATCTACCTTGAGCTTATCCAGCTCTTGGCGATGCTCCTTGTTCTCCACCACCAAGGTCTTGAGGTTCTCAGCCTCTTCGATCATGGCGCAGGATTGTTTCACCAGTGCTGTAAGTCAAAAAGAACAACAGTTCAGGAAAATTTGACATTGAAAAAACAAAGACAAGGTTTGAGTCTCGGAATGTTTACCTTCGGCTTCATCCTTGGCAGCTTTAAGTTCACCATTTTTAAGATGGAGAGCCTTGATCTCTCTCCGCTTATCAACAGACATTCTTCAATAAATCCTGGTTATAGGAATATACTTTGTGTAAGTCAGAATACCCAATGTTAGAAAGCTACTAAAGACTCGGGCTAATATTTTTGCTAATATCAGCACGAGCCTTGGGGGCTACACTAGTTCATTCTTTGGCATCCTAATGAAGCATAAACCCGGATTGTTTATCCTACTTCATGCTTGGGGCTAGAGGATATGATATGAAATAAAGGAAAAACGGGAGTTGGAATTCCGACTTACATATTGTTCGCGAGTGAGTTTATCCAAACTCACGTTCACCTCAACGGCAACCTTCTCAGCGAGAGTCAGAGGGGTCACAGGAGCAGTTGGAAGCTCCCCGGACTTGATCCTCTCGTTGTGAAGAAGCACTTGTTCAAGAAGATTGGAGTGCTTGACGTCCTCTGCTTCTTGCGCTTCTTCTTCGGCAGATAAAGTACTTTTCTCCAGGCATTGCCTGGCGAGTCGCTGGATTTCTTCTGCAGATTTCTGGGACAGGCCAAACTTGGCAAGTCCCGGATTGCTGATGAGGTTTTCGGCGAAGGTTTCTGCCGAGGGATCATTACCCAAAGAGGGTTCACCCTTACCTAGATTTGACTCACCCATGGTGATGTCAGTTTGCGATTCAAGGATCGCAGGCTCTGTGGAAGGAGCCGGATCTTCTGCGATAGCCGGAGAAGAAATTGTCACTGGCATTGCGGAAGGTTGAGGGGTAGTAGTCGGAGGAGCCACGGCAGGAGAAGCTATGGTAAGCTTCGTCTGTCGCAAGGGCTTCGAAGAAATCCCTTTCCCCTTGCCCTTGAGAAGCGGTTTTGCTCTGAGAATGTAGTAAAGTCGGAAACATTACATCTCAGAAGGAAATTCGAGTAAAGTACAAAGGCAGAAGTTGTGATTGAAAGTTACCTCTTCACGACGGGCACCTCCTTTGTGCCAACAACAACTGTCGGAGCTTTACGCTTCTTGAGCGCAAGGTTCGGCAATGGAACCACCTCTGTCTCCTGAGAAAACTCAGGAGGATATCCTTCGAGCGGAGCAAGTTCCGACTCGGGGAGTTCATCAAGCCGAAAATAAGAAAACATATTAGTATTGCAGTGTAACTCAAAGATTGAAACACGTAAAAGGTGTACTGATGGAAGCTTACCAGCACTACGGGGTTTTCCGCCGTATGCATATCCAGAGAAACCTCCGGGATCCTCCTCTCGATTCGCTCCCTGATCAGCCACTTGATCTGGCTTATGTAGCCCTGAGTGGTGTAGGATTTGGGGCTGATGCGGAGGGAGTATTTCTTGGATGACGTGATGGAGTGCATCAGTCGATCCCCATGGTACTGAAGGGGCTGGATCCGGCGTGAGACCCAGCATTGGACCAAATCGGATCCCTTCAGTCCCTTGTGTTTGATCAAGTATTCGATCCGCCTCTTAGCGAGGATCAGATCGTCGGTGAGAGACGGAGCAGCCTCGTCCCAAGAAGGTTGGGCCATGGCAGCTCCGTCAACAAAAGCCGGCAAAGCAGTAGCTTTACCGGGAGCCGGAATATCCCTATGATAGAAAAACTTAGCTGACCATTGTTTGACCGAGTCACTAGCTAGAATTTTGGGATACGCGCGCTCGCGTCTAAGCGAAAAACTAATAGTGCCGGTGATGTAAGGAACACCGGCGGTAATGGAGTTTCTCCGGACATGAAAATAGTACCGGAAAAGAGTCAAACTCGGCCTAATGCCGAGAAAGCCCTCACACAACAAAGCGTACGCGCTCATCTCTAAGAGAGAGTTGGGAGGAAGATGATGGAGTTGAACTCCATAATGATCAATCACCTCGGAGAAGAACTCCGAGGGAGGAAATGACAAACCTCTGTCCAGGTGGGTGCCGAAGTGGACCCGCTCGCCGTCGCGCGGGTCGGGGATGGTTTCCTCAAAGCTGCTCCGCCGGTCGCTGGCGGCAAGGAACCCTTCCTTCTCCACGTTCTTGAGACCCTTGTCGTGAGCGTGCAGGGAATCTAGATCCCGCGAAAGCTCTCTTTCTTTGCCACCGCTTCCGCCATCGCCGCCATCGCCGCTGCCGCCAAGCCGGAGGAGGAAGATGAAGCCATTTCTCCGGCGAGCAGTTCACCTAGAATGGGCGGTGCTGGGAGTTCTGTGGGAGAGGAACGGGGAGCTCTGTGCGCGCAGGGAGATTGGGAGGAGAGGAAAAGGCAAAGGACTGGTGAAAGGAGAAGGAGAGAATCCTAACCTCTTATATCCACCTAACTGCGCTAAGATTCGTGCAAATGCTACAGCGTAACCGCCACGCGTCGTGGAAGGAACTGGGAAGTACCCACGCGATGATTACGTCGCCTCAGTCTCCACGCACACATTGAAACAGCGCCTCGGTTTTGCGAACCGCGGACCCACCAATGGTCGTGCTGACGGAATGCCAGTCAGATGACGTGACTTGACCATGACTTGTGTCAGGTGGCGTTAGGAACCAAGTTTCGGCTTAGTTTGAAATCAAGCTGGAAAATCCGAGTAACCTGTTGATAGGTCCAACTTATTTTTTAAGACCCGGATCGTATTTTTTGTTGTGAAGTTTCAGGAACCCTTCAAGATTCTGCAAGCCGAAGATCAAGCTAGACGATGATAAATCCGACTTTGGATCTTGGAGGCCTCCGGGGGCTGTTGTTGGGGATATACTTTCCGGGTATCCTCACAGTTCCTCACTGACCAGGGTGGCCCACTTCGGGTTAGAGCTTTGCTTCACGAGCGGCCCAGTCAGGGAGAAAGACGGAGTCCAATCTGGCTACGGGAAGGCCTAGAAGACTTACCGACGTAGGCCCATAATGTTACTTGTAGTTCAAGATGTACTCTGTAACCAACTCTTAGTCGTAGCCGGATAGATCTCTCCTGTAAACCCTAGGCCGGATATCTATATAAGTCGTCCTAGGGAGAGCCTTTAGGGCACACCTCAATAGTCTACAATCTCAACTCCACAGGCGAAACCCTTGCAACCCATATTCCAGCTATATCGTATTACTGGATTGCTAGCAGGAGTAGGATCCGTCCAAAGCCGGCGGATTCAAACCTGGGTAAACTTGTGTCCTCACCGTCCCGGAATACCGTACGTCTCACACCCCTCTCTTCCGCACGCCTCGAGGACCCCCTCATGGCGTATTTGTCATCAATTCGAGGACAGTGCCTCTGCTGTCTCACACACGTACAAGGTGGAACAGCAGCAAGTGAGATGTTAGTCTCGGTCTTGTCGCCGCCACCCACATTCCTTTATATAGGAGAGTAGGTGAGGGTGCACAACACTTTTTTCCCTCGGTCCTAGTCCCCAGCCCTACTCAAGGTGGGTCCAACCCATTGACATGTGTCTTTGTCCGAACAAGTCCAACTTGTCGGCTTGTGATAGTCGGATCATGATCCGCCTAGTTCCACTCTCTTAAGTGTGCAATCTTGCAGGCTTATGGTAAGCCGGACACAACTCAGTAATAATTTAGTTAGAGCAGTAGCTCAGTGACTTTCTGACTAGAGCTGATAATCGGTAGCGGCCTCTAGCAAGACTTGATGACTCCCGATTTACGCAAGTGCCCTCAATGTGGCGATTTGTCCAAGTCGCTTTGCCTCATGATATTGGTGATAAACTGGAGGGGAGATTCCATCATCCCAGTGCCGATTTACTCTCTTCTCATTGTAGTGATAACTGATTCCCTCCGGTTCACTAAGTCGGACTACCTCGACCAACACTTGATCGAGTAGCGCATGGCCGTGCTTCTAAATCATATCACATGAGAGGGCTTAGAGAATATATCTCTGAGATGGAGGGGCAAATTCTATCTTGGATGATCCATGTCACGCATCTTCTTCGAAGCCGACTGAAGACCACCCTTATGCCTCCTAGTTATGTGATCGTTAGATGGAGTCAAAGCCGGATTTTCCACAACTAGGATCGTGCAATCCCCTCAAGTCTAAGGATTCCATTGTGTTAGTCGGAGCGTCTGATGGTGTGGTCACATCCTACTAACCTTTGGATCGGTCTGGCTATCGTACCTCTTCTGACTAGTCAATTCAAGGAGGATAGCATCTCCATGCTCATGACATATGAAACATTATCATATTCCCACTTACAAATTAGTCTCGGTAGTGGGTTTCCCTCCTAACCTCAAATAACTAAGGACAAACTGGCTAGAGCTAGATACAATTATATGGTTCCACACCTGCAACAATTGCAGTGACATATACAACTAGCTCTAAGCCAGATTCCGGGTTACAAATACAAGGAGAAATGTGAGCCTCTAAGGCATCATTCCTAACAAAATTAAGTCCCTTTCAATCTCCCCCTTTTTGGTGTTTGAGGACAACCCCATAATATTTGCATAGATAAAGAACAAGAATGACATACTTTTGCAAAGTAAAAGAGGCTCCCCCCTAAGTGTGTACATGATATGAAATGTGCTTATGGAATGCAACATACACACAAAGGAAAGACTCCCCCTTTCCTTTACAAAAACTAGACAAATGCAAAGATACATAAGTAAGTGAGTGGGGCCATACCTTTTCACCAACAAACATATGGTGAGAGATAAAATATTGGGCGACAATATAGATAACTCCAGCATACATAAACAACCAATCACAAGAATACCACAAGAATTCCACATAGATACCATAGCATATAGTCTCATACATAGAGTAGAACAAATAACGAGGTCCACAAGCACACATATAGAAATAAAAATGTTCACGAGAATAAAAGATCAAACAAAGAATGAGCTCGTGACATACCCCATGCAAATCCCATAGCAACCTAATAGACATCTCTCCCTCTTTGGCATCAAGATGCCAAAAAGGGGCAAAGACCAAATCTACGCGCCCTAACCTCCAAGATACATAGAGGGATGCTCGGGGTTCCAAGTGGCATTAGCCCAGCTAGAAGGCAGAGGACTGGTGATGGTGTATCGATCTTCATCTTCATTATCAGTCCACTTACAATTCTCATCCACCCATTGAGACTTGGGCATGGTAATAGAGCTCGATTCTAGAGATACCCGAGCTTCCTCATGATGGCATTCTCCCTCTTCACAGTGTGCCTCCTGTCCACATAAGCTTGGTACTCACGGTCTTGCATGAAGTATAAAGACATCTTGAGCTTCCTCATCAAGGTCTTGGCCCAAGAGGGTTGAGTATCTAGCTTGGGTGGAAGAACATACGCCTCACGATCATCATCACTAGAGACAACCTGCCCAACCTCTCTAGCATTCTCTTTCTTAGCCTTCCAAATAGCAGCCTACTTTTCCTCTTGCAATCTAGGATTCTTATGCTTTTGCACACGGAGCTATTTCTCCTCATTAATGGTGAAGTTTTCCTTGGGGAAGGGAGAGCAAGTGACTTCATTCCACTTAGCGTTGATGAGATTCTGAATGTAGGGAGCGTAGGGGCAAGAGCGCTTCTCAATCATAACAAGCCAAATCTCATTGTAGAGGTAGTTCATCACATCAAGCCTCTCATGGGAATCCTTGTGAAGATAGGTTTGCAACATGAGGTCAATCTAGAAAGAATGAATCTAATCAAAGTTACGTGCCTTCGGTGCAATGGTATTTTGATACACAGAGCACATGATGTCATAGACGGGAAGGAGATGGGCTCTTTGACCATTGACACCCCAACCATCAATGTAGAGAGGCTCCAAAATTTCAGGAGCTGATGCCTTGTCCCCATGGTATCTCCACCCATTTTCCACGGCACCTGGTTGAATAGGATACCATAGAAGATATGCAAACTCAGACCATTTAGCAGCCAACATCCGGTTGTGAGTCATCCACTTCAATGTCACATCCACAGGGTCGGTATCCATGTGGAGAGTGGAGTAGAACTAAGCAATAGCTCTCTCATCAAAATTTTGATGGTGCTGCATAATCCTGAGAAACCCAAACCTCCTACACATGTTAAGGGATTCACCAAAGTAAGCAATCCTCTGCTCCATGTGGTCCACATTGATGTGTTTTTGAGGGGTAACCACATTCCTCAAGCCCACATACACTTCAAGTTAGATATCCTCTTGCTGAGCATTGTGAAAGTAAGGATCAGCGCGAGGGAAAAGATAGGGATCTTTACGATGAAAATCCATGTAAGCTTCATGAGACCAATTGGAGATCTTCTCTTTGGTTGGCCCCTTGGAGACTCCCTTTTTGGAGGAATCCGACTTCTTCCCTTCGGCCTTGGTCGCACGACGAGTTGTTGCTACTGCTTTATGATGAGTTGTTTGAGCAGTGGGATGGACAACCTCAAGATCATCTTCATCAATGTTCGGTGGAGCGCCTGAACCAGCATGAGGATTGGTGGACCTGATTATGTAGTCACGAGAGCGCTTGCTGCCACCAGAACCACCTTGCCCTGAGAAGAAAGCATATAGGAAGGAAGGGAACATGGGGTAAGTGCACAAGTTCGACAGGAAAACAAGGTGGAGATTGAAAAAATACACACTTCAAGACCAAATCTGATTCACCGAAAGTTCCGGTGCACAGCCGGTACTACGAGCCGAAACATTCAGCCGGAAGTACCGATCGAGCCCCACCTGAAGTACCGGTGAGAGCTCGACCATGGTAGTTCACTAGATCTAGAGGGAATGAGATCCAAATTGACCAATGTATTTGGACAATCTACACCAGTGTGAATAATCAAGACCTACCAAGATCTCCTTTTGAAGTTCTAGCCAAAGAACATGCCAAGATATGGTGTTCCCTAACTCAAGACAAGGAAAGAGCAAGATCTCCATTAATGGAGGGAGTTGAGAGCAAATACCGGGATCCATGGCGGGAGATTGAGGTGGGGAAGAAACCCATGGAGAAAATCTAGAGGAGGGGGCCGAAATCGGAGAGGCCAACGGTGCCTCCGCAGGGTAGTCTTCTTCAGTGGATATGGCCTATGCGGGGTGGGTTAAGGAGAAAAGGGAGAGATTCATGTTTTCCTCCTGGGCCCACTACTTATAGGTGGATTTCACAGCTAGTAATACCATCCAGGGGCCAGAACTTCTAGTCATGCGGTAGTTCCAGGCGTAGATAATAGTACCATTGTAGGCAAAAGTTCCGGGAAACTCATCCCAGGACCGGTAGTACTGGTGAGCTGAGCCAGAACTTTTGATGCCGCTAGAAAATATTTCCTAGATTCGAAATGTGGAAAGGAATGAACTTGTGCAAATATGGAAATGGTTTGAGGATCAAGGAAAGGCTTAGTATAGATAGAATGGATAGGACAAGAACCAAAATAGCATGAAGAACAAGAAAACAAGAAGAGAACCAAATAAGAGCAAAACAAAAGGGTCGGTGGCCGAGGCCACCATATATGAGTAAAAATGTCTTGAAGCCACGAAGATATATCTTAGTCTCATTAACAAAACTCATCATTGAAGCTCATTTTGTCTCCTTGAGAGACCATAGAGTATGAATGCGTTAATGTGCGCATAATAGAGGTAGTGTTGGTTCATATGAGGAATTACACTCCCCTAAATACATACCTACATCCCAACAAAGATATCCTTTGAGAAAAGGTAGGTGTGCAAGGTACTCAAACCACATTGCTTGAATCTATCATATTTAGCTCATGCCTCAACTCTCAGAACCTTGCTTCATCAAGTGGCTTCGTGAATATATCCGCTAGATTAGCCTTGGTGGGAACATACTCCAAAGAAATATCCCCTCTTGCAACATGATCCTGGATGAAATGATGATGAATCTCAATATGCTTGGTCATGTTGTGTTGCATCAGGTTGTGAGTAATGGAAATGGCACTTTCATTGTCATAAAGAAGGGGCACCTTGCCAAAGGAGATACCAAGATCCTTCAAGGTTTGCTTCATCCAAAGTAATTGAGCACAACAACTTGTGGTGGAGATGTATTCAACTTCGGTGTTGGACATGGATACGTGGTTTTGCTTATTTGACGACCAACAAACCAAATATCTTCCAAGTAATTGGCAAGCTCCGGAGGTTGACTTCCTTTCCACTTTGTCTCCCACCCAGTCAGAATCCATGTGTCCAATGAGGTCAAACTTGGCTCGCTTGGGGTAACATAACCCAAAGTTTGGGGTATGAACCAAATATCAAAATATTCACTTGACCACCACCATGTGGCTTTCTTTTGGTGCGGCTTGGAATCTTGCGCACATATCCATGCTCAACATGATATCTGGTCGAGATGCACAAAGGTAAAGCGAAGAACCAATCATAGAATAGTAGAGCTTTTGATCCACATCCTTACCCTTGGAGTCGAGATCAAGATTAACCTTGGGCATAGTGGTCTTGGCACCTTTCACTTGGTCCAAGTTGAACTTCTTGAGAATATCTTGAATGTACTTGGCTTGGTTGATGAAGGTCCCTTCCCTAAATTGCTTAACTTCAAAGCTAAGGAAGAATTACAACTCCCCCATCATAGACATCTCGAAGCAGTCTGTCATGAGCTTGGAAAAATACTCATCAAAAGCTTTGTTAATAGACCCAAAAATAATGTCATCAACATAAATTTGGCAAATGAGCAAGTTCCCTCCAACTCTCTTAACAAAAAAAGTGGGGTCGATTAGCCCTACTTCAAAACCATGGTCTAACAAGAGCTACCTAAGGCACCCATACCATGCACGTGGGGCTTGTTTAAGGCCATAGAGTGCCTTGTCAAGCTTGTAGACATGGTCCGGGAAGAGAGGATCCTCAAAACCCCTAGGTTGCTTGACATAAACCAACTCCTTTAAGGGACCATTAAGGAAAGCACTCTTGACATCCATTTGTTGCAATTAACATTTATGATGAGTAGCATAAGCAAGAAGCATGTGAATAGATTCTAGACGAGCAACGAGGGCATACGTTTCACCATAGTCAATGCCCTCTACTTGAGAGTATCCTTGGGCAACTTACATTGCCTTGTTGCGGATGACTATTCCATTAGCATCACGCTTGTTCTTGAATATCCACTTGGTCCCGATGACATTTTGACAATCTTTAGGCCACTTCACCAATGTCCACACCTTGTTCTGCTTAAAGGTGTGAAGTTCTTCATTCATAGCATTAAGACAGTCATCATATTCAAGTGCTTTGAAGACCTTTTGGGGTTCAACATGAGAGATAAAAGCATGTTGAGAGCTAAAATAAGTTAATTGCCTCCTAGTAGTATAACCCCTATTGAAATTTCCATAAACATTATCAAGGATATGGCCATCTTTGATGACCTTGGAGAGTTGATAAGACGAGATTCTTGAGCTACCACTTGGTCATCACCACCATTTGAGTCCCCTCCTTGACTATAAGCACGAACTTTCTCATTGTATTCATCAATATCAACCATTTGAGCATCATCATCAATACTTGGAGAGGCATTTGCTTGGCCTTGACCATCATTGGCTTGACTTTGATCAATAATATCTTAGCCTTGGTCATTTTCTTGAGACATTCTACTATCCTGAGGGGGTAGATCTTTAAGAGCTTGACGTTGACCGGGGTTAGAAGAGTCATGTGCATGAGAAGCTTCGGGCAAGCTTGGAGGATCTTGAGGTGCCACAATTGGTCCTTAAGGGGCAAGATGATCTTGTGAGAGTGAGGGCTCCACTTGAGTAGATCTTGGTCCTTCTTCTTTGGCCATAAGGGGTTCCTCAATGAGGTGGAAGAATCCCACACCCTTTCTTCTTGTGGCTTGAGGAGGAGTTTCAGCACTTGGATCATGAACACCATCTTGCCTCATGAGGGACTCATGTTCTTCATCAAACCTTACATTGCTTGTTTCTTCAACTCTTCCATTGGCTTGTTGTAGACTCTATAAGCATCAGATTGATTTCGAGTATCCTACTAAGATACCCTCGTGTGACTTTGATTCAAACTTGGACAACCGAACACCCTTCTTGAGTATGAAGCATCTACGCATGAACACTAGGAAGTAGCTAACATTGGGCTTGTGTCTGGTGAGGAGTTGATATGGAGTTTTGTTTTTGTTCTTGTGAAGGTATAACCAGTTGATAGCATGGCAAGCAGTGGAGATGGCCTCGGCCCAAAAATTATATGGTGACTTGAATTCCACCAACATGGTCTGGGATGCATCCATCAAGGTACGGTTCTTCCTTTCAGCAACACCATTTTGTTGAGGGGTGTATGGAGTGGAGTATTAGTGATTGATCCCCTCATCACTAAGGAACTTGTCCAAAGTATAGTTCTTTAACTTGGTGCAATTGTCACTCCAGATGGATAAGATAGTTGAATTTTGCTTCCGTTGAACATGATTGGCAAAGTCGATGATGTTTTGTTGAGTTTCTCTCTTGAACCTGAAGAAATAAACCCAAGTGTATCTTGAAAATTCATCCACAATCACCAAACAATACTTCTTGCCTCCAATACTATCATGACAAGGAGGCCTAAAAATATCCATACGAAGAAGCTCCAACAATGTTCCATGGTAATTTGATTGAGAACCTTGTGGGGTGACTCATGCATCTTCCCTTCAATAGAAGCCCTTCACACATGATCTTTGGCAAAGGAAATGTCTTTTAGTCCAAGTATGTGGCCCTTGTGTAGAGACTTTGCAAAGACTTAGTGTTTACATGGGCCAAGTGGCGATGCCACAACCAGCCCACGTTGGCTTTAGCATAGAGACATATAGCATGTGTAGAGGTGTTTCTAGAGAAATCTAACACATACAAGCCATGCTCTACGTGCCCTACGAAATCCACCATGAGAGTCTTGCTCCACATGAGGACCATGGAATGCTCATTAAAGAAATAAGAAAGACCCATAAGAGCTAGAGCACGAACGGAAAGGAGGTTGTAGCTAAGAGTTTTGACAAGCATGACTTTAACCAAGGATACATCAGGGGTTACCACCACCTTGCTATAACCCAATACTTGAGAGCTTGTTTTATCACTATAGGAGACCATAGTATTAGCAAAGTTTAGCCTAATCTATGACATGATGGACTTGCTTCCGGTCATATGACCTGTGGCTCCACTATCGATCACCCATTTTGCTCCACCGGAAGCGAAGTCCTACAAGAAAATCAAACTTTGGTTTTGGTACCCATTTTGCAAAGGGCCCCTTTTTGTTAGGAACAAGGATTTTTGGTACCCAAATGGTCCAATGATAATCATGAGGATAAGAAGTGCCACTATATTTTGCATAGACATGACCATCAAAATATTTGCAAAGAATATAGGAAGGGTTGTTCTTCCTGGCAAACTTGTCACTTTGCACAATTGTAGGACCATGAGGGGGTCCTTGAGAAAAGTTCTTCTTCTTGTTGTTTTTATTCTTCTTCTTGGGCTTAGGAACATACCCAATACCCTTCTTGTCAACTTGCCCTTTTTCAAGTTAGAAGAACAAGGAAAATCTACACTATGCATAGAGGATGACTTTGATTGTTCATTGTTCAATTGAGTTTGAAGTTGCTCATGAGCTTAAAAAGGCTTGAGAATTTGCTCTCCAAGGCGTGGTGTTCCTTTTTGAGTTTCTCAAGATCCTCTAGACATTCATGACCAACACAAAACTCAACCTTTTCATTTTAAGGACTTTAACCAAAACAAGAGCATGGTCACATTTTTTAATGAGTTGAGTCATGGAAGAATTATGATCCTCTACAAGCTTAGAAACACTCTCCTCAAGGGTAAATATCAGATTTTGTTCATCCTCAAGATATTGTGAAAGAGAGGCAATTTCATTGGTGGCCTCTCTTTCATTTTTACCTAGCAAGTCAATTAGTTCTTCCTTTTCATCTAGAATTTCCCTAGCATGGTCAAGTTGGTTTGCAAGAGTTTCAAAGCAGATTTCAGTATCATCATCCAAATGTTCAATGAATTTGCACATGCTTACCATCTCCTTGTTTATATTTAGACCATCAAGATCATGCAAAGGAAGTTCATTTTAAGGAGACTTGGAAGTGGGTGTTACCTCGGTGGCTTTAGCCATGAGACACTTATGGTTGGGGTGGATGATGTTCTCATTTGGAGAGTCGAAGAGAGACATTCGTGGACTGGAAGAACTGGTAATAGCGGCAACTCCCATGATCTCTCCACCTTGAACATCACTATCATCATCATCCTTCGTGCCCAAGAAGTACTCTTCATGGACCACCATTGCCATTTCCTTGTTTGCGAGGTTCTTGTTTGGGAAGTTCGTGTTCATTGGATGAGGAGGTCTTGGCTTGCTCTTGTGGATGAGAAGACCATCATTGTCTTCTCTATTCTCGAAGGGACATTGGGCCACAAAATGACTCTTTTCATTGCAATTGTAGCATGATCTCTCTTTAGGAGCCTTCGTTGTTGAGTTGAATCTTGGGTTGTCCCTTGACATTGACTTCATGCCCGGCTTGTTCCAAAAGAGTCTTGATGCAAGATCTAAGTGCTCGTTAAAGTCATACTTGATGTCCTCTTGAGACCACTTTGGCCTTCAAGGCAAGATTCACCTTTTGAGATCCATAGGCCCGAGCACGAGCAGATTCCGCATTATTCTTGGAAATCATCATGGAAATTACTTCACTCAAGACTTCTCGTGATGTCATGATGTGATAGTCGCTTCTTCCCATGATGGAGTTGAGATTTTTTTTTTCAAATGGAAAAAGAGATTGAACAAACTTTCTCTTCATGAACTTGTCATCAACATAGGTAGCTCCAAGACCCCTCATGGTGTAACAAAGAACCTTGAGTCGCCGATACATGTCTTAGGAGTCTCATCATCTTGCATAGAAAAACCATCGGACTCATTTTTTACCTCATCAAACATGGAGCTTTGAATGCTTGCATTCCCCACAAATAGCCCGGTGAGATGATCCTAGGCTTCTTTGGCGATGGATAATTTGCGAATGTGAGCAAAGTCCTTGGGAGTCAATGCCATTTGAATCATGCCCAAGGTGGTGGCATTGAGTTACTTGTCCACAACCTTGGCTCGAGTCAACTTCTTTGCATCATATGGCAAGAATCCTTCTTCCACAATCCTCATTAACTCAATAGAAGAGTTGGAAATGTGAGATTGCATTAGATATTGCCAATTTGTGAAATTTGAAGTATCTAGCATAGGTGGAGCAACTTGAGTAATGCTATGTGGCATGGGGATAATTGGTTCTGGGGTGTACTTTGGAGGTGGGGGAACCGCTGAGTAATCCTTTTCATCCCCTTCCCCTTTGGAAGATGAGTCACTGAGCCCCTCCGTTCTCTCACTTGGTTGTTTTGTTGTTTGAGTGACAAAACCTAAACTAAGTGAGTAGCTATCACAACAGGAGAGACCACGGGGAGGCTCTATAGTTTGGGGAGTAGTGTCCATGACATTAGGCTTAAACGATTGCAAAAGGTTCATCATTTCCTCAAATTTGGTCAACATGGACGTCTCCAATTTCTTGAGGTCATCCATGGAGGCCAAATTCTTGGTGTCTTCACCACCACTACCCTCATCGTTGCCCATGGTCTCTTAGGCGGGAAAGCCCGAAGTAAGAGCCTTGGATCCGATACCAATTGAAAGGACCACTATAGTCTACTAGAGGGAGGGGTGCATAGGAGACTACCGATTTTTATCGTTTTCTTCGAATTTAGGCTTTGCACAAATTGAAGTTCTCTAGAGATGCAACTAGATAAGCAATCCTATATGACAAGAACAACAACAAGTACACAAGATGGTAAAGACAAGTAGTAAAGGAGAGGAACGGGTAAACCGGCGAGGGGACACGTTGATGATTCTCGTCGTTCACTTCCAAGGAAGCTACGTCTATGTCGGAGAGGTGTTGGGGCCACACAAGGTCACCCTAGTTCCACAAAGGCCTCACCTTTCCAATGGACTCACCACAAAGGCTAGCCCATGTTCCACTAACCGGTGACTTCGAAGGTGTAGGGGTTCCTTGCATGAAAACAAAAAAAATTACCCTACACCCCTGAACCCCTGAAGTTGCCAGGACCTATCTATTAGTAATACAGTAACGGGAGGGGATTTTCGTGAACTTACCCTTCAAGACCGAAAAGCATTGTCAACGCTCAGGAGAGCGTGGTTAATGTAGACGAGCCGAAGCCAACTCAAGGTCGTGATGAAGTCCTTGCGCTCCTGTGGCTCCAACGACTCGAGTACCTCAAATGTGACACCTCGCAAGGATTTACACACGTCCGGAGCCTGACGATGACTCCCACTTCCCTGATCCAGCAGCAGTTGCGGAAGTAGAGCTCCTGGATCCGAATCCCGCAGCACGACGGTGCTCCGTGGTGAAGATGTCTCTCGTTCACACAGTCCGAACTTGGGACCACGATCACGAGAGAGAGAGAGAGAATCAATTGGAGGTCACCCCAAAAGTGAGGAAACCTTTATTGAATATTGTGTGTATTTATTTGGCCAAATACCCCCACTATATATAGGGGGGAGGTACTACCTCCCTCAAAGTCCTGGGGTGGGACTAAAGGAGAGGGAGAGGGGGCCACCAGCCAGCCCTAGTGGGCCCGCGCAGGGGGGCTTGTCCTAGCCGGCCACCCCCTTGCCCCTTCTCCCCTCTTGCCTTTCCCTAATGGGCCCTCTTCCCTCCGGAATTAGCCCATTAAGCCTTTTGCCCTTTAAATTGATTTTCTCTTTTATAAATAATTATGAATAAATTATTAAGTCAATATTTAACATTCATTCACATATTATTCAACCTCCGTGGCTATGGAACACCTTCCACCTCCACTCTAGACATCCTCCGGATTTACCAAAACCCTTCCAGTTTTCTCTCTACTCTTCTTCGGCGATTCTACCAATCCTATAAACACTCTCTAAGCATCATCAAATCCTTAAGCATGATACTCCACTGTTCGAAAACACTCCAGACATGGTCGGGACACTCCCTGACCAATGATCGATAGAGGGACCTGGATGGCCATGTGACCCCTATGCATTCCACGAAGATCTTTCGTCGTTTGAACCAGAACAGTCGTGTCTTATTCCCTTTGTCTCTTGACACTCGCATTGCCTAAGATCTGATCAATGTCATCACCATGTCGTGTTCAATCTTGTTACTGAACAATGCTACTTGACTCGTTCGACAAGTGATATCCCTGTGATCAAATCACACGGTGCGCAGCTATTGGATATAACTTCTCCGAGTGGGCCTTGAGTATCTTTCCGTCACGTGGACGGACAAATCCCTCACTTGGCATATATTGCCTCTACGGTTCCTCCGAATACCTGAACACACCTTTATTGTCACTGTATTACCAAGTGACGTTTGATGCTATCTAATCATTCTCGAGAGATAGTGATTGATATAGCCTCACTGTCTAAGGAACAGTCTACGAGGATCCATTTCTAATCATCATAACTTGAATTTCGTGACATGATTGGGTCACAATGTTTAGGTTGGGTATTGGTTCATCATCTAATTCTCAGAATGAGTTGACTCCATTTCCAACTATCATAAATGCCACATGATTAGGAAACTTGATCATCTGTTGACTAATGAACCAGTGACTAGAGTTTCACTAGGAATCCCTGGTTGTTTATATATCACACGTATATTGATGTTTCCTCTCAATATAGTTATAGCATGATATAAAACTTAATCATAAACTTTATGAAATATGATAACAATCTTTATTATTATTTGTCTCTAGGGCATATTTCCAACAGTCTCCCACTTGCACTAGAGTACAAATAAACTAGCTGCATTTGTTCTTAATCATTGGCACCATATATCCTGGTACCCTGAACATGCTTGCTCATGGAAGAGGTTGAGTCTTGGGTTTGTATTTTACAGTCCCAAATCCTTTGCAACTTACTAATGTCACCTTAATTGACATTAATACTTTATCATCACATGATAACATCTGTGTGTATGCATCATCGCAATGGTAGCAGAACGAGGTCGAATTCCAGGAGCCTACATTGACTTTAGATCAACCTCGAGGGATTTCTCATGGGCACTGTGTCCTGGGACACATCATTCTACGTTAAAAGCGAACTAGCCCCGCCATAACATTATACAAAACCTTAGATGGTACCCTTATCTATTATTATAAATGTAATCATCAAAACACAAGTGCACTATGTGCAACTTTCGATGTTTTGTTCACCTTGCTTCCTACTTGACTTTAGTCGGTATTTATAGGAGTTTCCAACATATAACCTTATAACATAACTCTTTATGTTTTAAGATATGTCATCCTTTATGGATTTGGAAAACATGTCTACAGTCTCTAACAGACACTGCGGACAAACTTAGCTCAACATTCTGTATTGGATCATATATTATGTTAAGTTATCATCATGGTTTTCTAAGGCATAACCTATGTCTCAACATAGTGGATGATTATCATCCTTTTCTTTCTTTCAACCATTGATGTTAAACTTAATACTATTCCTAACTTGAGTTATTAAGGACCAGTTCCTTAATTAACTTCTATTCTGAAACCTTTTTCAGAATCCCTTAAGGAATACTACATAATATCATAATACACTTATTATCAACTTCTACCCCTTATAAATCATTATTTATCGGTACTTGCGCTTTTATTCTTAACACACTTAAGAATTACTCCCATAAGCTCCCACTCAAAATATGTTCCCAACATATTTGGGTATGAGTCACTACTCTTACTCAAACTATGTTCCAACATATTTGAATTTGAAACTTATATTGCTCCCACTCAAAAATATGTTATTCACATATTGTTTCGCGAAGACTTTTATAGATCCCACTCAATTTCATGCAAATTGCATATCTATTTAATATTTTGAACGACTTCAAAATCCTTTGATCAAATATCAAACTTGGAGATTTACTATGAGATACTAGTACTTTTACTAGTTTTAAATCCACTAGACATTCAGCACACTTGAATAATATTCATTTGAATTTGTCCAATACTTGACAAATTTGTGCTTTTCTCATTCACCCCTTTTTCTACTATGGCTTTGCAGTCATTTGGGAAAATTCAAGCAACTCCTTTACTTTGTAAGATCAGCAACGAATTGCTTTCTAATCTCAAGGGAATTTTGCTTCTAGGATTTCTCATAATTCTAGTTTACCATTATTTTCTTAATAGTTCGTAGGTATGTGATATTCTTGTAATCATGAAAAATGATTCACAAATGTCTCCATACAAGATATGGGCTACATTTTGAATCCTACTTTATGTAGTGAAAACACTATTGGGGAAAACACAATGATCATTATCATTGATTCTTTCCTTTGTGAAGAGTTTCGTTCAGGAACGCTTTCTGTTGCGCTTCTCAACACTCTGATGCAGGGTTTTGAATCCTCATCGTGTTTTTCACTATCTTCCATTTGTTCCATAATCGAGAAATATCACTGAATGTGAACTTTCTCGAGAATGTACCAAAATCCAAGCAATACAAATTTTGCTTCTCTTTTGGTTTCAGCTATGGATTTCGTATTCAAAGTTTCCAATGAATACTCTATAAGGACTTATTCGCTATTGTTTTGGTTATATCGAATAACCCCAAAACTTTCACGACGATCCATACCAGATATGAAGCTGCTTTCATGAATTCAAATGGTTCACTATATATTCTAATTGAGTGCTAACTATTTCTAACTAATGGTATCTACATTTACGCTACAATGATTTATTTGGTGCCATCTATTCACCCATTTTGATATCTAATATCACATTTGATGCTTTGCATTTTGACGTTTCAAACGCATTGTATTGCATAATTTCTTTTATGCCATTCTTATAAAGTTGAATTTCATTACTATTGATCAAATCGTAGTAATTAGATTCTCTTTAATATTTATACCCTTTGTTGATGAAACACTTTGATCATATCAAATAGTTTCATACTCATGTTTCCTTTGGTAAACTTCTTTGCACATTTAAACAATCATATAATGATAATCACCATTTTGTCAAAACACAATACATTGAATATGTATTTACTTTCAAAAATTCATCAAACACTTTGTAATCAATTAATACACGGTGTTCAAGTTATTTTTCTGAACTTAGGCATGATTCATATGTGATAAGAAATAAAATGACTTTCATGTACTATCAACATAACTTTGAATTCAAACAATGGTTTCATTCACTAACGAATATATCATTAAGTTGGGTATTTTAAGGCATTTCAATATTTTACAAATGTTCATGTATTATCAACTAGTTTCAAAACTAGGACAATTCACATATAATCAAACAAGATATGAACACAAATAGAAATCATTCATAAAAGTAGAACAATTGTTTGTTACAAACTGATATGAATAACCATCTCACAAAGTGTGAGACACACTAAAGAAGTTCACAATCTTTTGATTTCTATAATCATCCTAAACATAAACTAAATGATAAATGTCGAGGGAGAGTGTTGTTGGCTATCATCATCATGCTCGCCATCAACACGCAATGTCACCTCCTCTCTAGCAAGCACCTCTCATACAGAAGGACCTATTTCAGTAAAACAGAACAAGTATCAAATATACTTAACACTGCAAATGTGTTTGCAAGATTATAACATTTATAAAATTGTATATCAAATATATACCTTTGTCATTGATGACCTGAGCGACAACGGGTTCAACCATCACATCTCTGAAATGTGATATGAACTCGTGGAAATCCTGTGTTTCCGCATCGCCTCTCATAATGCAAGTCTTGACTTGTGCTTGGTAGCAGCAACCGCGGCACAACACCTATTGCAAAAGAGCTTGTGAACCAGTTATCCAGGAAGTATGCAAGACTCATGTATGCATCATATATGCTCAACAAGTGATCGTCTAGTGAGGAGCTCTCCACCATCTTTATGGAGAGGAAATCCCCCATCAGCTCATACTCACATATGCACACTTGTTCCACGAAATGTGATCTCAAATGTGCCATAACCGTTCGGTGATTTAGACTTCCCACAATCGGCCATAGCCCATCTTCCATCCTGAGGCGAATGGTTACTGATATGAATGTGGCCATCACACGATGACAGCAGCGGTGATCCCGCTGCTCCTGGGTCTCATGAAGATAGGATGGATCCAAGTACATCTTTTAGATCATGTAATCGACCACTTTGTTCTCGCTAAGGAGATCATGAAGGCACATGACCCATGCAGAAAAGTTGGATCCATCTAACTTGAGATTTTCTCCTTTTAACCAATTGTCAATAGGGAAGGTAATCTCGGGGAGAACCATATTCTATTTATAATTGCAAAAGGAATTTAGACTAAGTTTATAATTAAATGAGTTAATAATAACTCCACTCAGAAACACCTCTCCCCTGAAGGGTTCTAGTGATAACATGACCCCTTTTCCCCACATCTCCCCCGATCATCATGGCCATCAATGTGGGTTCTAGGGTGGACGCTAAATGTCGGTCACATTATTCATGCGACTCGTGCTCGATCTTTCGACCATCCGCGTTCTGAGGCCACGTCTCTGTAACGTGATAGGCTTGCCAACTCAACCTTAGTGTATTCGCTGTGCAACATGGCTTACACCCACTGTATGCAAACATAGATATGTCTAACACCCGCTCATCATGGCCTGCCTCATACCAAAGAACTTTCTTGGTGGTGCACACTAAGGGAGAACACAATCATTGGTAAATTTTTAACAGGGATCATCTTATTAGGCTACTGTCGAGTATCTAATACTAGCACACAATAAGATATACAAACAATAACATTGAATTTAAATGTGATGTGAAATGGTCCTTCACGTCGTGATCTCCATCCCTCGTCACCGGATTCCGGCGCCAGGGTTCTAGCATCATAGACATCAGGGTACCGGTGTCTTTCCGGCGTGGTAGTCCGCCACTTCCGTGACTATATACTACTACGTAACATAAGGTAATCACTTTACCTTTTCCACAACCATATCACAAAGCAACACCCCCTACAAAACAAAGTTAGACGCCTCTACTTTATCTTTGCATGTTTTACATGGCTGAATGGGCTTTCGCACAAGAACCATTCTTACATACAAACTGTCACCACAACGTTGATCAAGTAGTTGTCTATACCACACCCCTTTCGGGGCCCTCCGTTGCAAATGGCATACCAACTAATGCGAGAGAGACAGACACCCCCCTAAGCCACTTTATATGGTACAAGCCGTATGTCAAGCATGGACCAGTCTCGCGAATGAACGCATAAAGTCGGTCAGGGGGCGCTTCATCAAGCATTACTGTGGTATACACAAGTACACGTGGGAGGGTAACAACTAAAAGATCAACACCCACATGCTACATCTCGCGTGTTCTACCCGTACAAGCATTACTACGCATAGATCTAGCTCTGATACCACTGTAGGGGTTCCGCGCATGAAAACAATAAATTTTTACCCTACGCCCCTAAACCCCTGATGTTGCTAGGACCTATCTATTAGTAATATAGTAACGGGAGGGGCTTTTCGCGAACTTACCCTTGAATACCGAAAAGCGTTGTCAATGCTCAGGAGAGCATGGTTGATGTAGACGAGCCAAAGCCGACCTCAAGGTCGTGATGAAGTCCTTGTGCTCCTGTGGCTCCAACGACTTGAGTGCCTCAAGTGTGACACCTCGCGGGGAGTTACACATGTCTGGTGCCTGATGATGACTCCCGCTTCCCCGATCCAGCAGCAGTTGCAGAAGTAGAGCTCCTAGATCAGATTCTCGCAGCGCGACGGCGCTCCACGGTGAAGATGTCTCTCATTTGCGCAGTCCGAACTTGGGACCACGGTCACGCGAGAGAGAGAGAGAGATAATATAAATTGGAGGTCTCCCCAAAAGTGAGGAAACATTTATTGAATATTGTGTGTATTTATCTGGCCAAATACCCCCACTATATATAGGGGAGGGGAGGTACTACCTCCCTCAAAGTCACGGGGTGGGACTAAAGGAGAGGGAGAAGGGGCGCCACCGGCCAGCCCTAGTGGGCCATGTGCAGGGGTGCTTGGCCTAGCCGGCCACCCCCTTGCCCCTTCTCCCCTCTTGCCTTTCCCTAATGGGCCCTCTTCCCTCCGGAATTGGCCCATTAAGCCTTTTGACCTTTAAATTGATTTTCTCTTTTATTAAATAATTATGAATAAATGATGAAATCAATATTTAACATTCATTCACATATTATTCAACCTCCATGGCTATGGAACACCTTCCACCTACACTCCGGACATCCTCCGGATTTACCGAAACCCTTCCGGTTTTCTCTCTACTCTTCTTCGGTGATTCTACCGATCCTATAAACACTCTCTAAGCATCATCAAATCCTTAAGCATGATACCCCACAGTTCAGGAACACTCCAGGTATGGTCGGGACAGTCCCTGACCAATGATCAACAGAGGGACCTGGATGGCCATGTGACCCCTGTGCATTCCACAAAGATCTTTCGTCGTTTGAACCCGGACAGTCGTGTCTTATTCCCTTTGTCTCTCGACACTCGCATTGCCCGAGATCTAATCAATGACATCACCATGTCGTGTTCAATCTCGTTACCGAACAATGCTACTTGACTCATTCGACAAGTGATATCCCTGTGATCAAATCGCACGATGTGCAGCTATTGGATATAACTTCTCTGAGTGGGCCCTTGAGTATCTTTCCATCACGTGGACGGAAAAATCCCGCTCTTGGCATATATTTCCTCTACGGTTCCTTAGAATACCTGAATGCACCTTTATTGTCACTGTATTACCAAGTGACGTTTGATGATATCTAAGCATTCTCGGGAGACAGTGATTGATATAGCCTCACGGTCTAAGGAATAGTCTACTCGGATCCATTTCTAATCATCATAACTTGAACTTTGTGACATGATCAGGTCACGATGCTTAGGTTGGGTATTGGTTCATCATCTCATTCTAGAATGAGTTGACTCCATTTCCAACTGGCATAAATGCCACATGATCGGGAAACTTGATCATCTGTTGACCAATGAACCAGTGACTAGAGTTTCACCGGGAACTCCTGGTTGTTTATATATCACACGTGTATTGATGTTTCCTCTCAATACATTTATAGCATGATATAAAACTTAATCATAAACTTTATGAAATATGATAACAATCCTTATTATTATTTGTCTCTAGGGCATATTTCCAACAGAAGGTGCCAACCGAAACCTTTAAAACAAGGTTGAGGGCAATCTCCACAACTCAATTAGAGTGCCCCCAATGACTCCAAGAATCTTTACAACGAATGCCCAAGCTTGAAGGACGTCCTACACCGTCTAGGGTTCCAAGAACCCAAGTGTAACAAGTTCCACAAAGGATGGGTGGGGGGAATTGAATTCCCTTTGGTGGAAGTTGAGATCTAGGTCACCTCTCCCACTCCTCAAAAGATCAAGAGGTTTGGTTGGGTAGGGAGAGAGATCTAGCAAGATTGAGCTCTGAAATTAATGGAGGGGAGAGTGTGTTGAAGATGTAGGTGGGGAGGAGAAAGAAGGGGTCCTTAAATAGGCCCCTTCAAAATGAGCCATTTTTTGGATCCGCGACTCCACCGGTACTACCGGCGGTGCACCAGAACTTCCGGTGAGGCAAGTTCCAATGGCTCGAAAGCTGTTGAACTTTCCCTAGAGTATGGGTTGGAAGTTCAGCTGGTTGTGGGTGGAACCTCCCACCAGTACTACCGACCCAACTTCCGATCGAGTTCGGGCAAATAGCACATCTCAAACAGAGAAGGTACCGGGTTTAAGCCAGGCTTCATTGGAACTTGACCCGAACTAGGCCTGGAAGTTCTAGGTCACGAAATCCTAAACGAAACTACCGGTGGCGCACAATGGAATTACCGATCACATGTACCGCATGCAGAAGCCCATGGAAGTGACTTGGCAGTATCAGCCGGAAGTTCCATTTGGAGTAGATCAGAACTTCCAACCGGTACTACCGGTCAACTTCCGACACAAGTTTCATCAAATAGCACTCTCAAACAGAGAGAGTACTGAGCTTAAGCACGCTGTCATCAGAACTTGGTTGGTACTTGTGTTGGTACTACCGCTGGTGCTAGCACCGCGAAGTCTTGCGGGTGGAACTACCGGTTCCGGTCAGGACAAAAACATCTGAACAACTGAAATAGATCTCTCTCTCTCTCGCTAAAAACTAGGACGACTGTGGAGGCACAAATATGTTTTGTGCAAGAAACATGATTCTCCCACAACCTTCCGAGGTGGACCCCCTCTTGATAGTACGACACCCTAAACCAACAAAATAGAGAGAAATACAAAAAGAAATGTCGTCTTCAAGAGTTCTTACGAAGAGGGTCCATCAACCACAATGTGCACATATAAAATTATTGCAACTTAGGCACACGATTAGACCACAAGAGGAGTTGTCATCAACACCAAAACACACGGAGAAATCAATTCCCTTTCATAGTGCTTTGTGCATTTGTTATTATACAATTTTGACATATTGTTAAGCATAGATGAAGTTTATATGATATATCAAAAAATTATTTGCTTGTTGGCATCTTTTAAATGATAAACTATTTAGCATAGAAATGATCATGACTTATAATGTTCAACATAAACAAGAAACTCCAAAGTTCATGTTTAGTTTTTCACCTTTATGCTCGAGGACGAGCATAGGTTAAGGTTGGGGATGTTGATGCATGTAAAATGTATGCATGAACTTTGTAGTTTATTGTGTTAAAATCTCTATTATTTTGTAACTTTATTATATTTGTAAAGGTGCTAAATTTATTATTTCATAACTTTATTATTAGTAGTTTATTGTGCTAACCTACTAATAGTTGCAAATGTGCAAAATTTCTTATTTTACACTTTAATTGTGTAGGAACTGTACAAATATGGAAGGAGGTCGCTTATTATGGTGAAATTCGGAGTTTCCTGCATCTGTCAACGCAGAACAGTTTTCGAACATTTCCATGGCATCCCATGAATATGGCGTCAAACAGAAACAAGCAAAGCATTGAAGTTGTTGGAAATTTTTTGCTAATGCCGTTTGATATAAAATTCTCCCTAAACGGACTCCGGGTGCGGCCTCAAGGCCCCGATTACTACGGGATACATAAGCAGTTTGGGGACTTTTTGTAACGTGATTGAATCAAACTCTTTTCATACTTGATGGATTCGGCCAAGCCACGACCTTATGGGCTATAGAGGGGAGTCCTAGGAAGATTTTAGATGTGCCCAAGATCCCTTGGATCAAAGGGCATTCATCACATGACTTAGATTGTATCTCTACCACTATATATTGAGAGGAAACATTACTTTTGAAGGCCTCCATCCACTATGATGAAAATCCACCCTCTTGGCAGCCGCCAGGGAGGGGGTGAGCTCCTCCATACCAGCACCATCTCCAAGGAAGAAGGGGAGCCAAGGGGTCGCCGCCTCTAAGGGCAGCCGCCGCCCTAAGGGTCGCCGCCCTGCAGCTACGTCAGTGGGCCGCCGCTGCCATGGCCGACTCCTCCATATTCTCCAACACCAGGCCACTACACCTATCCATCAACAACTTTAGCAAGCCTCTAATATTTGTAATGTCTCTCCGTTGTGAGTAGTTTCCCATGAGTATTTGGTCAAGTTTTAATCTTTTATGTGGTTATATGATGGTAATATGCGAACGTCAACTGCATGTTACTTCACCATTATGGGCTCATAGGGCTACACCTTAGTGTAATGAAGAGAGTAGGGAGAGACAGAATGACGGAAAATCATGTCCCGAAACTTAGAGTTGCATTAGGGGGTCATTGAGTAGTACTAATATGCTTCAGACCAATGGTATGATTATGGATTCTATCTTTCACAACATGATACTTTATGTCAATGTGCTTGGCAGTAGCACTTGATTTGTTGTTACTCGTACGAGTTTATTATCATGGTAAAATACAAGTGGTTTACAAACGTTGTCAAGCACTTTAAACTCATGAATGAAATTCTTTAGCCATACAGCCTGCCCAGTGTTAACCCATCGCTCTCAGGCTCCCCTCCTTTTATGTGGCGCAGGCGATAGGGGGCCAAACCATTGAGTTGGTTTTGGGGCCCCCGATCAGGTGTGTTGGTATGTTGCCCCCCCCCCTTAACTTAACGTTAAATGACTTTGTCTCAGCCTTTTTTTGTTTCAGTTAACGGTACATAAACTCTATAAACTATGTCTATGTCTCTGTCTTTTGTTTCAACCCGACAGATCAACCAACAAGGGCATGCACAATCTGGGCGACGTCAACATTCTCTTAGAGTTGCCACATGGGATTTTTGCTTAGTTAGAGGAGAGAGAATGGAGAAAAAGAGTTTGCCTTTCCTTAGCTAAGGGATGATCTCTTATAACAAAAGACAAGGTTTCTTTTTCCATTGTACCATATGTCTTCCCTTAGCAACACAATTTCATACTAAAAATAGTTAACTCCATTAATTGTTAGGGCTGATAGTTAGAGATAATACGTTGTACGACTTCTCTCTAATGCCTTCTCTAGATAATTTGGAGGGCTAAGGGAAGACATGTCATCTCCACCACTGTACATGCCCTAAGGTAGCGACTTATATGTTTGAGTCTGTTATGTCGGTTGAACCCACTTAGGGGTCGATTGTTTGAGTCAAACCAGATTTGAGTCGGAATTGGAGTCCAATTTCATAGGGTAGTGTAACACCCCATGCACCAACCCTACCTAGAATGCTATCATGTTAGTCTTGATAGATTTGTGTAGTGGTACCATTCCGTTTGATTTATCTATTTGGGATAATTAAGTGGGGGGGGGGGGGGGGGGGGGGGGGAGGGGGTGTGGAGCTGTTGGGGGTTGTTCATCAAGGATTGTCACGGTTTTGTGATCTACCCTGGCATGATCTATTTTGGCGTGAGGTTGGCCTACATCCGACGCGTTGCTTGCTGGATTGGTGTTTCCCCATCTTTAGGTTATGTGTATTGCTCAAGCGATTGGATGTGCATCATGAATAATCAGGCCAAAATCCGAGGCACTGCGACTTCGTGCAGTTTGGTGATGACAAACCCTGCTCCAAGGTTTACATCTTAGCTATCTCTCCACCAGTCAGCAATGCAAGCTGAAGCATTTCAACTGCTGCTTGCAACGAAGGCCCCAAAAGAACTTCAAATCCAGCGCGCTGCCTCTTGGGGAGAACGCCATTTTGGTAACATCAGAGTACAGCGTGCCTGAGTGCATGCTAATCTTTGTAAAATTATGCTAAATCAGCAATAACACCCTGTTAAGAAAAAGGTGGGCACAGTGCTCAGTACAGTCGGTGGCCACGCAGTTTACCCAGCATTCATCATCTACAACTACACATGGAAAGGTCAGCTCAAAACAAATCTTCCACGTCAAGATGTCATCCAAGTACCTCTGAAGACAAGGCGGCAAAGGAGGTGACGAGGAAGGTGAGCAAAGCTTAGTCACCAGTCCACCGGGGATGAACCAAAGTAGCTTCCCAGCGGCTGCCATTGCAAAGAAAACAGACCCAATAATACAGGCAAGTACATACGTTAAATTAATGCCAATTCCATTGAAAATACAAGATCACACGTTACAACACTGTGCTGGCGGCAGAAACACTAGCGAACAATTCCATTGACAATCCAGGGAACCGTACTAGAACCAGTCATCCAAAAAAAAGGCATACATAAAGTAGCTTCCATGGGACGTATTGCTTTATCAGATCACAAAACCTAATCGTGTGCCCTGCCTACGATCCTCAAGCTAAAAGAATACGTCAGAAAATTATATATTTGCACTCTGCTAAGTTTTTTAGGAGGCTGCTGTACAGGAATATCAGCATTACTGAACAGAATTATCTCATCTTTTAGCCTGTACAACTATCTCACTTGAAATGCAAAATACTGTTACTCCAAAAGCCATCTGACCTCACCCCAGTAAGCTGCAGGCAGACTGCTGTAAGCTTTGCTCTCTGAACAATGCAGCGATAACAAAGAGTGGAAATACAGATTACATCCAGTGATGTGACCTTCATGCTACACGGAGCTGCTAAATATCCGTTTTGACTTGTTGGTAACCAATTTGGATTACCCTTGAGCAGAAAACAGGAATCAATCCCCAAATGATTTCGGTTTAATGCATGTACCACTTCCTTCTGTGTTCATGCCTTGCCTAGTCAGTTAAAATTTCGGTTCCAAATTGTCCTCCTCAAGATAAGCTAGGAAATAACCTCTTCAGTTCATGGAATCGCATTCTCCAGGCTTGCTTCACACATGCATTTAGCTTGGGAAGAAGGAAAAAGAATAACCGCAAGATGACAAAAGTGCTAGCAAATGCCAGGCATGTATCCTCGTGAAGTAATCTGTCAGGTGATCTTGCCCATAAGAACAGAGAATCCTCCTGCTCTGTATTTTTCTCATTCTCATTCTCACTCTCGTTCTCATTCTCAACTATATTTACTGTGTCTTGCATTCTCTGAAGGGATATTGCATCCACTGATACCGGATTTATACCTACATAGTTTTTTGGGGAAGCAGGAGGTGAAATGCTTGAAAAGATAGGAACATGAAAGGACACTAGCAGGAGCTCAAACTGGAAGTGAACAGCATTTTATGTTCACAATAAAACATATAATTATACTTTAGCACACTGAACTCCATAGCATATCAATGTCACCATAGGTGCTGAAGCATCATGGGAAATGTGCAGAGGAATATAAGTGTGGAAGGTCAACGTTTTGCACAAAACATTCATTTAACCAGACAAAAAGGAGATGCTTGGTCCGTTCCAGAGTCGAAAAAATCAGGGGAATCATACCTGTAACATCTTTGTAGAACATAATAAGAGAACTCATGGTCCGAGATCCATGATACCGTACACGCACTGTAGAGTTCACGAGGAAAAGCGTAGGAAAGGCACGAACTCCATATCTTGACAACATTCTGCAATTAACAAATTCGAGTGAATCTAATGCCAAAAAATGTCAAACTAACCAACATATTGTTTTTTCGAGTAAATACTCACCTTGGTTTGATGCGTGATTCTTCAAAAGAGAAGTGAGCAATTGTTGGAAAAAAGGATGATAGCTTTTGAAAATCTGCCCTGAAGATCTTCGAGAAAGGACACCACGAAGCATGAAAAAGAATAGCAACAAAGTCTTCCCTGTTCTGCAGCACAAGAGTCACAGCCCTTTGCAGAACGCCATCATCTCCCTGGAATATAAAACATAAAGCATGAAGCAACAGCTAGAGTAGTTCCCTAAACATTGAGAGAAACATATAGGTCAAAAACACTTCATCAGTTGCCCAGTCAGTTCGGCCAATTGGATTGTGCACCTAAATCTGAATGTACCAGTTAACAAGGGACGAGCATCTTGCATTTACCTCCATGTTACTGGTACATCATGGATGTTTCAACTATTTATTGTTGGAATGTAATTGAGCTATAATGGCCCAAACTTTTAATCCATTTGCCCTAACTTTGCATACATTGTTAACAAAGTTCAGTACATCGATGTCACTATTAAGAGGCCTTATGAAAGTAGTATCAGAAAGGCTTCTGGAATATTCTAACACATGACCCCATGAAATTAATGACCCCTGGAGCTGTACATTGGCAAGCATGTGATCCACACCACATTCTTCTCTCTGATCAGGACCTCTGGCTTCCACTTATTTGGCTGTTTTTCAACATTGAAGGAGGATATCAGGCGGGATTCACAAGACCTATACAGAGATCGTACAGCAGCATCTAGGTTACTCACTTTCTTCAATGGCAGAACCTTCATCTTGAGCTTGTATGATGCTCACAGTCGGTCGAGGGGATCGGAGAAGATGGGAGCCACCATGGAAGAATATGAGAGAAACCTAATCTAGAAAAACCTGGCATGGAGCCGAAACGCAGGAAGCTCAGGCATAATTACAGCAGCGGACCTTAGCTTGGGGGGGGAGGGGGTTCCAAATCACTCGCCAGCGGTGAGGTTGATGAACAGGAGGGATTTGCAGCATGTTGGAGAGGAAGGTTGGAGTTGTCATAGTGGAGAGCAAGTGGGGGGAGGAGTAGAAGGGGAAAGTGATGCTTCACCTAGTTGATGTTGCACACTCTTAAAAGCAACATGGGCTGCTCTATGAAAAAGGATATAAAAACTGTGAACACAAGTAATTAGAACTGCTCTATGGTTCTATTCTAATTACTCCCTTAAAAAAGTAATTAGAATAGCTTAATCATGTACTCCCTCTGTCCAGAAAAGGATGTCGTAGATTTGTCTAGATTCACGTGTATCTATACACTAAAACGCGTCAAGATACATGCAAATCTAGACAAATCTGCGACATCTAATTCAGGGCAGAGGGAGTATGTGTTTTAGGCAACTGTTATGTCACAGTACATCAGTTATGTGGCGCATACAAGCAGTTACCAACTATTAGGCATGTTTATTTTGAGGGATGGTGTGTCCAAAAGAAAATGGATCCATGACCAACTAGCTCTTGTGTATAATAGAAGGAATTGGGTGTCAGGTTCTAAGTTGGCCCACACAAAGATTAGGAAAATTATTCTTTAAAAACTAGCGCCAGTTACTGATTATCGAATCAGGGACAAGTGAATCGGAGGAAAGAAAACTAGGGACAATTGGTAGAGCATACAATGCAGTACCAGCTTTCTGCAAAATTAGTACTCGTATAAACAAAAGGCTAAGTTGGCACTCTTGGGTAAAAAAGAATTTCCATTGCACACAATGACAGCCAATCTATACTATTAAAAAGATTCACGTTGTTCGTCGCGTCCCAGTTTTTCCGTCTGCCATCAAAAGACAGCTTTGCCCCTAAGCTTTCGGTGATATTACAGCCTCTGCCACCGCCTAAGTCAACAAGTCAAATATCAGTTCGTTTCTCTGTCTTCTCTCTTCCTCACCAGACCTTATCCCCTCGAAGAAACAGCGATGGAGGAGGCGTGTGGGGCCAGATTAGGGGGCGACCGGGCGAGGTCCGGTGAGAGGGAGGCGGAGCGGTGACCGGAGGCGGAAGGCAGACGTGGGCTGGGCGACCGCTCGAAGAAACAGCGATGGAGGTGCGTGGGACGGATAAGGGGGCGACCGGGCGAGGTCTGGTGAGAGGGAGGCGGAGCGGTGACCAGAGGCGGAAGGCAGACATGGGCGGGGCGACCGGGTGAGGTCGGGTGAGAGGGGGGGCGGAAGGCGGACGTGGCCAACAGGGCGCACATGGCGGGCGGCTGTACTCCCATGTCCTTCCATGGTGGTAGTCAACAGGCCACGATTTCGCCAGAAGACAACCTGAATTGAGCCAGCTCGCCGGGAATCGAAGATCTACGCCGGAATCGAGTGTTCTCGTAGTCGAATCAAGTCTGGATGTCGCCGACGTTGGCGCCGATGGGAGCGTTGACATTTTCCGGTTCTTATCGTGCTGGGTTTGGCCTCAAGCTTTGATCAAGGGAATGAGCATCGGCATTGTGGTTTCTTGGACCGAAACAAGTCTAACCTGGTTTGGCTCATGGGAAACATGGAGCTGGATTTCAAGCACTCTCGCAAGTAGCAGGTATAATCAAGATAATGGTATTGCTACTCACGCACCAAAAGTTGCACCAGCAACTTGAATTTGGACCACTGCACCAAGACCGATTGGTGTTACGTGTGGACCGAAAGCTTTGGAAATTCTTTTCATGGGTCAGCCTTACAAAATACTTCTTCTATTTCCTACTCCCTCCGACCCAAATTAGTTGACTTGGTTTTGTCTAGATTCGGAGGTATCTAGCACTAAAACAAGTCTAGATACATTCGAATCTAGACAAATCTAAGTCAACTAATTTGGGTCGGAGGGAGTACTAATTTCCTACTAATATAAGACGATCTAGCTTAGTTTGGAACGGAGCGAGTAGTAGGATTATACTTAGATACTTGTGTTAAACATCAAGAGAGCTACATGCCAAACTGAAATCGATCCATCAATCGATGTCACAGACACGCATGGATTCTGCTGGACGACGTTGTAGGCTGTGCCCTGCGATTCAGCCTCCTGCCAGCCATAGAGCATCCGCAGCGACCGCTGGGGCGATGACCTATATCATTCATCATCGGCACATTCAATCCAGCCAAGCTATAAGTTTAGGTACGAGGATGGTGTACCAAAGACAACCAATTGCAAAAATTTCAGAAGATTGAAATCAAGCGAGAATTCATCGTGATGGAGTTTTCGAAATTATTTGACAACCAAGCAAAAGGAGATTAACATACCTGAATATTCATATTATTTATATTTTACATGTTAGATATGTGTGATGATAGAACAATTAAAGAGACCGTGACACGCACGGGCATTTAGCTAGTCATCATAATACAAAGCTGAATCAAACAAGATTACCATAAATATGAACCATGTCAACAAAAATGAGGAGTACCATCATGCCAGAAGAGAAAACCATACAAAGACAAGCTTAGAGTGCATCCAAATCCCAATCTAAAAACTAATTTATTTAGGTAGATGGCAGACCTAAATGCTCAACTTTTCATGCTTAAAAAGTAGTTCAGTCCAATAACCAGAATTATGTCAGTAAGCCATGCAACCCTTTCAGCTTTCCCCCATATTGTCCCCCACCTCATTGACATACTAACAAAATTCCAATTCAAAGTCAACTTAGGATGCAATCAAATTGAGTTGCGCTGACGTTTTTTTATCTGGACAGGCAGCATAGATTTGATCATATAGTTATGAACAGCACGATAGGATCAAAATAGAAGGAAAGATAGAAGCAAAACATCATTAATTTACCGAATCCTATGAAAGATCGATGAATTTAAGCAGCTGAATCACAAGTCACTCTGACCTCCAACACGCCGACGTGGTGGACCCAGAGCCCTGGCGAGTCGGCCGCGGGGCATGAGCCCGACGCTTGGGGCAGGATGGTGTCGGCAGCGGGCTCCTTCGGGCAGGCCCCCTCGCTGGCGGCGAGGAGGAGGGGGAGGAAGAGCAGGACGAGCGCCGCCGCGGAGGCCCTCGCCGACATGGCGTAGGTTAGCGGAGGGGGACCCTACCTAACAGATCGCGCAGGCCCCGGGCTCGTCAGCCGCCGCGCTTTCCCTGCGCCTGGGCGCGAGCGGAGGAGGGGAAGAGGCTCAGCGGAGTCGTCGTCAGCAGCCGCGAAGGGGAGATGTGGATGGAGAGAGGGAAGGAGAGGAAGGGTCAGAGACGGATGCAATTGGCTCGTTGCCTCCTTTCCGGTTGGGAAGGTCGCCCCCGTTTCTCGCGGTTCCCGTGTGGATTTTTGGGAGTAGCTGTTGTACGCGTGTGGTCTGCGATGGTGTTTTCTAGGGCAATCTTCCCTGACTCAGTAGCGCGTTAAAACTGACTTAGATTTAGGGGCGCGCTTTGAGCACTATCCCGTTTAATTCACAACAATTTATATTTTGTATTACGGTGATAAAATCTTCTATCTAAAAAATAAAAATATAAACTAATAGACCTGGATACTTGATTAGATGAAAACTAAAATAATAAAATGGCAGAAGGGCCAAAAGAAAAGAACACATATGAACCATGGTGCCATCATAGGGGAAATTTTAGTTTTTATTCCCACAACATAATTGGATAAGAGAAAAAGGGGCACAGACAGATCACAATGGTAATTTAATCCAACATTAGAACCTAATAAACATAACCACAATAAAGAAATGGGTGATAATAAGAAATACTAAAACATACAAAAGTTCACTATTTAAATCTTGCTTATAGCTTAACTATTCCCTTTGTCTGGACATTGCATCGATCAGCAAGAGCAGCCTTCCAGTAGAAACCTTAGTGGCCCTTATAAACAATGAATTAAAAAATATAGGGTTGAGATTGTAGAGCTACTTGTAGATAAAAAAAAATCTTGGAAATTAAAACAACCTGATGTCTCCATTAGAAGAGAAAGAGAAATAGGATCGTGGAGTTTAGGAATGTAATAATATATATGGATAGTTCGAAAATATTTTGCATTAATAGAATACTATAATATCTTAAATCTCAGGAATTAGCATAACGTAGGTGGAACACATTTTAGAGGTACTAAAGTTCATTTACCTAGAGCTACTTACCTCCTTGTATTCTGTAAATCAGAGTAGGTGTGGCTACCTGGGCTCGAGCTGAGGTTATGATAAAACTAAAGTTTCATTTACAATGTCCAACTGTACTGTATAAAACCTGAAGCATTCGACATTGCCTGGACAAATCAAGAATAATAGAGCCCCAAGTCAAATTTCACTACAATCAAAATCTCAATACCCAAGTGTAGTGGATAGAAATTATACTAAGTAGGGACCGATGGTGGCGAGACGGGTTTGGTAGTGGATAATGACCAAGAAATATGTCATTATCCACTGACTATATATTTCTTGCTAAATTGTACAATACCGACATAAATGAAGACATAGGGGACCATTGTTTAAGAAAAAAGTAGTACCGACTCAGTTTCTAATTCTACATAGAAAACGGAATCTACATGGAGATGGTTGAAAATCACCATCTGCATCCCACATGCACATGTTCTTGACAGCTCTAGCGGTTGTAAGGAATCCACCAGAAGCACAGCATGCCATAGGCATAACAGGACCATCATGTCCCTGTACAACATTATGGAACAAAAATTACATACTTCCTTAAATGCCAATATCGAGGAACAAAAATAAGGCAGGGCAAAAGTACTGAAATAAACATTTTTAGTAGTAGAAGACAAAGTTGACGTTTATATATGTATGCTATTAATCTTAAGGGCACACTATAGCCCTCTACCATACTCACAAGATCCTTTTGGGTGTTCAAGTCCATCCCATATATCACACTCCAAGATATTAGACCCTAAAAATGAATCGGATACCTGAGCAAATTCATATTTGCAGCCAAATGCATAACATGTACAATGAATGTGAATTACATTAAAATCACACAAATGAAGTCAAATGCAAGCAATGACTGTATAATACATCTTCCAAAGTCAGGCACTAAAGCAAGTGATGAAGCAAAAAAATAGCGAGAAGCGGACAATCAATTTTCGACAGAAGAAATGGTCCCATCAAACTCCTAAATAACATGTTTCTCTATAGTTTAATTACACCAACGAACATATGAAGCATTTTATCTCCGGAGAAAGGAACAACAGTGCAAAAGCATAAGATGTATTTTAGAAAAGAACACACGGTATGAAATTCTAACTCAAGTAACACCCAGACCTTTCCAGTAGTTTTCATTTAGGGAAATGTTAATGAGAATACGACACATCTAAAGTGTGGCACTACGATTACTGCAATAGGATATAAAGAGTACTTATATTTATAGTAACCTATAAAATATGCATTACATTCATTGTTGACAAAATAGAACAAAATTTTAACATGACATGTGTCCCAGATGCAGATGCAACTGAGTTTGCGACGTCTTCTTAGTGGGTTGCGTCACCTTTGCCTTGTGCTCTAGATGCAGCTTAAACGTGTGATTGTTTAGGTCATAGATCGATAAACTCACATGTTGAGGACGTGAAGGTTTACGGCGGCACGGACAAGGTGCATGGCGGAGTCGTCGTCGATGTGCTAATCCCTGAAGCTTAGCCGCTGGTGAGTCTCCAGCAACCGACCCATGGCGCATCAGCACCACCAACTCACTCCCCTAGCCCTAGCAGCGGCGACGTTCAACCCAAATTAAAACGACTCCATTCAAGCTGCATCATCATCCAAGGAGAATCATAGTCATGTAAATGGTTTTCATATTAGTAAACAACAATACACATGTATAAAGGAGTAAATATACATACACCACAATTTCGTTTGAATTGATATATAGACACTAACCAAAAAGAGGAACTCATATATGGTCTTGGAACCATATGCCAAGATAGCTTATCTCTTACCAGTGAAATAAAAATAGTCCTTTCCCTACATAATCATAATTTCTCCTAAAACAGAAAGAAAATAGAACCTAAAACCCATATATTATATAGCATGCATGCTTCTAAATGTCACAAAAATCAGAAGTTGTAAATTAGAAAAGGAAAATTCAACTCTTGCATAAACATTTTGAACACTATTAGCCCATGCCTCTATGAAGAATTATCTATTCGAAACTGTGCATCATACATGCCTGATATTCAGTTTGGACATTATGTAGTATTTTAGAACCATTATCTACCCTTAATCAGCTATAGATCTAACATAGATAAAAAATACCATATGTGTCGTAATAAGTTACCTAGTGATAATTTGCTAGTGTACTAGACGCCCTTGCTGGCCCTGCTCTTGATGAGAAAAACACACACTGAAATTATGTGGTACTTCTCAAACCGCCGAGAGACCTGTACACAGGATCCTAATTAGAAAAAAATTATTTGATTGGTGTGTCAAACAATTAAATACATATTACTTTTCTAGGAATGTACTCATACATGTACTCAATGAAAACTTGCACATGAAATTACAAAAACCGAGAGAGGTATATTTAAAACAAACAATTTGAATTAATGAGAGATGCAAATATCAAAAATATAAGAATGAATTAATCTATACTTGCGGTCTCCTTAGATTTTCCTCATACACCTTATATGCATAGATAAGAAAACATTTGCACAAATAAAGATGAGAAAATATGAGGAGCGGAAGAGAGAGGAGAGGAAAAATCAAGAGGAAGAGAGGAGTGGGTACCTGGAATTTGCATAAGCATTAAGGTGGAGAGATGGAGCCCTAGGAGGCTGAGACCAGCTGGCCACTGCTCGATGTAGAGGTGCCGGGATGGAGGTTGAAGACCACTTTTTCCAGCCAATGCCGTTCCACCTTAGCCCTACGTTGTCTCCTTTCTCATGTGTCATCCCCATGGCATAGTGTTAATGTTCGTGCGGCGAGGTGGCTACTGGCAATGACATCAGCTCGGCGATCTTGATAAGGAGACAGGGTGGCGGCGGATTTTCTCTAACAAAATAGTCATGGAAATAAAAAATTAATCAATAGCAAGATGTTGTATATTTTCTAAGGCAACCAGCTGAAACTCTATCTATTCAACAGCCTTAGCAAGATGGGTGATAGTTTAACAATTAGATATGCATTTATAAGCTATTGTTAAAGGGAAAAATGCCCTTATCCTGTATTTTGGTTAATCATGACATCGAAGCTAGAGAGCGGACTAATGTTTCTACTAGTATCCCTATAGGTGATAGTACGCATTTGATGACGAGAGGCGGTGTGTAACCCCACATTCGTTTTTGAAGTGAAGAGCTGGTGTCTTCATTGTTTTTCTCTCTTATTTCTTTTTGAGTCTGGTAGGAAGCACCGCACTATTAAGAGGGGTGATCTCGATGCGCTCTTTGGGGATGTTCTAGACCACATATACATCATAATATCTTCAGCCACACACCCATTCGAGGAGAGACAGAAAGTCGGTGTGGGAAAATGAGCTAAAGGAGGTTTCTACAAAACCGGCGAGAATTCCGGGGCCGCCGGTGTGGCCGGTCACCGTCGGAAATTCTCGGTGAGCACCCAAACAGCTTACTGCATGGGGTTTTGGTATGTCTCCGGAATCTTCGGTCGTCGCCGGAATTTCTGGTGTGGCGTCCGGTTCACCGAACTTCCGTCGGTATTTTCGACGCCCGAATTGGCGCCGACGGACTTATTGTCGGTAATGTCGCTGGACCCTCCAAACGGCTCCTTTTCCACCCTGGACTATATATACCCCTTTCTTCTCCACTGAGAGTTAGGCATCCCAGTTCATATTCATTCTTGAAGCTCTCTCTCTCCCCCATTGTTGAAAAACAATTCCTTGATCTCCCATTCTACCCAACCAATTTCAAATCTCGTTGGTAGAAAGCAAGAGGAGGTTCTGTTGGGTTTGTAGCATAGAAAACAAAAAAATTCCTACGATGAGAACTATACGCCAAGATCTATCTACTAGATACAAGCAACAGGTGGATATACATCCATAGAGAACTTACCCTCGAAGACAACAGAGTATTGTTAACGAGTTGGAACTCGTGGATGATGTAGTCGTACGTTTGCCGATCTCAAGATCGTGTGGAAGTCCTAGCGCCGCAAATCAGCAGCGCATCCGTACTCGCACACACGTTCAAGCCACCGAACAACCTCCACCACCTCGCTCCAGCGAATCAGCGGAAGGAGCAACTCCTTCCAGACGCAAGGCCACCGGGAACATGTATCTCGCTAATTTGAGACCATGGGAAAATATATCTAGAGAGGGAGAGAGATTCTTCACGAGGAGATGTGCTTTGCGAGGGAGGAGAGGGGGGCTTATCCCCTCCCATGGCCGGTGCCCAAGGGGGGGTGCCCCCACCTCTTCCTCATTCATGTGGTGGATGCTCCACTCACATAAATTTAGCCTCCACCCAATGTTCCACTCACATGCATTAAATTTCCACCAAATTTAATGCAACTCTCATTTAATAAAACTCTTTTATTTATTTTATTCAGAATTCTGTTAATTACTTTAATTAACAAACATTCACATAAAACCCCTTGCAACATTTCAATATCACATGCAGAACCAGTTTCTGCAATTTCACCCGAAACAATTCCGGTTTCCATCGAAATAATTCCAGCGTTTTGCAATTCTTTTGTCTGAAACATATGTGCTCCAAAATGGTGTTCGGCAACCCTTAAGTGTGTCACCCTACGGTTCACGAATAATGCAGACATGATTGATACTCCTCTCATATCAATAATCAGAAGTGGGACCTGGAGATCCATACTGACTCCTGCACATTCAACGATGACTTCTGTGATCGTGAGAACCTTTAACGCTAGTAACTTAATCCCTTTGTCTCATGATATATTACATGTCTGAGATTCGATCATCGGTATCCAAATACCTAGTTTGATCTCGTTACCGACATGCACTCTTTTCTCGTTCCCGTGATATAACATTCTAGTGATCACATCACTTGCTTGCAAGCTATCTTAATGTGATATCACCGAGAGGGCCCAGAGTATATCTATCCATCATCGGGATTGACAAATTACACTCTTGATCCATGAGCCTCAACATGATATCTTAGGAATATCTGAACCCACCTTTATAGTCACCCTTTTACAGTGTGAAGTTTGATGTTATCAAGTTACTCTTCTGATATCAGCAATTAACATGATCTCATGGTCTAAGGATAAAGATTACTTCGTATGATGTTATAGCAATATAAACATAATGACTTTGATCGTAATGCTATACTTCGGATGAATGTTCATCACATCATTTCACAAATGTTGTGACCTTGTTATTAACAACATCCAATGTCCATGATCAGGAAACTTTGATCATCTTGTTAATCAACGAGCTAGTCTATAAGAGAGGCATAACTAAGAACCTTTTATTTGTTTATTAAACACACATGTATTGACGTTTACTATCAATACAATTATAGCATGCAAAATAAACATCTATCATATACAAGGAATACATAATAACAACTTTATTATTGCCTCTCAGGGCATATTTTCTTCAGGTTCCGATCTACGTTTTCACCAAGCCAAACTTCATTCTCCCTTGAGTTCATCGAGTTAGCTTGTTACTCTTAGGTTTGTTGAAAACCCTAGGAGGCTAGGGTCACCCGGAGGCATTCGACTTGTGATTTGCTCCGTGGAAAGTTTGTGAGGATTTCGAGACTACCTTAAAGTCTACCACGAGTAAGTGAGCTATTCCTTTGTGGGATAGGCTCGGTGAAGAATGTGAGCCTTAGTGGCATTGGGGAATCCTCCATGGAACCTCACACCTCTCCGACATGATGTAGCCCCCTTCCCAAAGGTGGTGAACACGGGAATACATCTTTGTCTCCGTGTGCTTCGGTTATTCCTTAACCAATCTCTTACTTGTGTTGTTTACATTGTGATACCCTTTGTGCTTGAAGTATCATGTATCATCATCTAGGTTGCCTCACCTAGTTTGCATTTAGGCACATTTATATTCTGCAAAGCCTAAAACTTGCAATTGATTACAAAGAATTTTGTAGAAACCTATTCACCCCCTCTAGGTAAACCATCTTATACTTTCAATTGGTATCAGAGCCAAAGGGCTTTATCGCCTAAGAGAAAAGATGGTTTTCTCCGATGATGAGGAGGACAAGAGTTATTTGGTCAAGGAGCTTCATGAACTCTTTGCAGGGTTACGGGTAGGCTACACTAGCGTAAAATCAAAAATTCCTACCCCGTCAACCAGGAATACTATTGTCATAGATCACGGGATTACCGCTAGATGCGCAGGTGCGGAACTTGATGAAGCACGTCGCGGCAGTGTAGATGTTCTACATCTCCTCCTTGCCATCGTCCCACGAGCAGCTCCCCTTTGGGCGGCTCGTCCAAGTGCTAAAGATGCAGCACCTCCGAGGTATCCACACGTCCGGAGTGGAAGCCGTCACACGCCAGACTGCTAGGTCTGCACGTGCAACACAGGCGGAAGAGGAGTGGCGGCTGGGTGGAATGCTCAACCCTAATCAGCTCGCCTCACTCTCTCTTATATAGGCATTCCTGGTGGGCTTCTACTTTAGCAACCCATTAGCAGCCTAAGCTTGGTCTAATTCGGATCCAATCCCCATTAGACTTCCAGCCCCTAAAGTGTGTGACCCTATAGGTTCATACACGTATAGACATGACACGAGTACACTTACTCCATCAATAGTTGGTAGCGGCCTCTAGCAAGACGTGCTAACTCCTAAACGCATATAAAGATCATTCAGACAAACCATCACAAGGTTGAGTACATGACTTTTCCTTTGCCTCACGATATTTGGTCTAGCTCCAAGCTGACCTCTCTTTCTCGATACTGTGATTCAGAATCCCTTTACTAGGTTAACTCTTAACCATATGTAGCACGACCATGCATTTCTGGATCCGATCACTCGAGGGCCCCAGAGATATCTCTCTCAAGTAGAGAGGGGCAAATCCCATCTTGATTGGCCAATGCCTTGCAGCATGTATCAGGACAAACCCGAAAGCTACCTTTATAACTACCCAGTTACAGAGTAGTGTTTGATAGCCCCAAAGTAGGTCGATCCATATCTCAAGTACATGCGACAATCTCAGGTCTAAGGACAAAATGTACATGATGTGTAGAGAGAGCTGCAAGTATTATTGCCAGTCTCAAGTTGGGTCAGTCCAACCCCATGTTCATAACATGTGTCCACATCATTGGTTTGACATCTCCATGTCTATGACTTGTGAAACATAGTCATCAACCAATCGATGTGCTAGTCTAATATTCACGTGTGTCCTCACATGAACTCCGACTAGGGACAACTATTTGATAACCATACAAGTAAAGAGTTTCACAAGCAATTCACATAATTGCCAATCAATACAAGTTTCCTGATGTATGGATATACAAGGAACATTATAATAACTCATGGATACATATGAAATACAATCATCTCTATGATTGCCTCTAGGGCATATTTCCTTCAGTCTCCCACTTGCACTAGAGTCAATCTAGATAGTATCTAATACCTAATGCTCTTGTGTGCGCTTCATGCGCAGGCTGCGGGAGTGGCTTAGTCAAGGGATCAACAACATTTGAGTCCGTATGTATTTTGCATAACATGACACTACCATCATCAATGAACTCACGAATCAGATGGTAACGCATGCGAATTTGTTTGTTCTTTTGGTGCTGTCTAGGTTCCTTGGCTTGTGCAATAGCACCATTGTTGTCACAATAAACGTCCAAGGGATTGGACGAGCCCTGAACCACACCAAGAGCGATCAGGAAATTCCTAATCCAAATAGCTTCCTTTGCAGCCTCCGAGGCAGCAATATATTCAGCTTCTGTTGAAGAGGAGGCCACTTTATCTTGCTTGGAACTTTTCCAGCTCATAGCACCACTATTCATGACAAACACATAACCTGATTGCGATTTCGAGTCATCTGAGTCGTTGAGGTAACTCGCATCTGTGTAACCCTTTACACTGAGTTCAACCTCACCTCCATAAACTAGGAACATATCCTTAGTCCTTCTCAAGTACTTAAGGATATTCTTTACCGCTGTCTAGTGACTCTCACCTGGATCAGCCTGGTATCTGCTGGTAACACTTAGAGCATAGGAAACATCTGGGCGAGTACATGTCATTGCATACATGATGGATCCAATAGCCGAAGCATATGGAACCCTACTCATGCGCTCTCGCTCATTAGTGGTCGAAGGACACTGAGTCTTGCTGAGTTTAATGTCGTGAGACATGGGCAAGAACCCCTTCTTAGCCTCTTCCATGCTGAACCATTTCAACACTTTGTCAATGTACGTACTCTGGCTTAATACAATTAGCCTCCTTGATATATCTCTATAGATCTTGATGCCCAGAATATATGCCGCTTCTCCCAAGTCCTTCATAGAAAAACTATTTTTCAATGAGATCTTAACAGACTCGAGCATAGGAATGTCATTTCCAATCAGTAATATGTCATCCACATATAAGATTAGAAACACAAGTGATTTCCCATTTTCTTTCTTATACACACAAGGTTCTTGTTCATTTTTGGTGAAGCCAAACTCCTTTACAACTTCATCAAATCGAATGTTCCAACTCTGAGATTCTTGCTTCAGCCCATAAATAGACTTTTGAAGTTTGCATACCTTTCTAGCATTGTTTGGATCGACAAAACCTTCGGGCTGCATCATATACACGTCCTCAGTAAGGATTCCATTTAAGAAAGCTGTCTTGACGTCCATCTGCCATATCTCATAATCGAAATATGCAGCAATGGCTAGAATGATCCGTATAGATTTAAGCATCGCTACGGGCTAGAAAGTCTCGTCGTAGTCAACCCCTTGAACTTGTCGAAAACCTTTTGCAACAAGTCGAGCTTTATGGATGTGAACATTTCCATCCATATCAATCTTCTTCTTATAGATCCACTTGCACTCGATGGCTTTAAAACCATCAGGCATGTCAACCAAGTTCCAAACTTGATTGTCTCCCATGGACTCTATCTCGGATCTCATGGCAATCATCCATTTCTCAGAGTCTGGGTCCACCATCGCTTCTGCATAGGTCGCAGGTTCATCATTGTCTAACAATAATAACTCTCGCGCTTCGTGGAGCCTCGCCGACCTTCGTGGCTGTGGTGCTTCTATTGCCACGGGTTCCTCAACTTGTTTTGCTACAATAGCATCACTCGTAGAAGCATCCCCGACTGGCTCATCTTGAACTTCTTCAAGTCGCACCGACCTTCCACTCGTTCCCTTTGTGAGAAACTCTTTCTCTAGGAAAACACCGCTACGAGCGACAAACACTTTGCCCTCTTCTCGGTTGTAGAAGTAATACCCTAAGGTTTCCCTTGGATATCCCACGAATATGCATTTATCCGATTTGGGTGTTAGCTTGTCCGATTGAAGTCGCTTGACAAATGCATCACAACCCCAAATCTTTAGAAAAGACAAACTAGGATTCTTTCCAGTCCATATCTCATATGGTGTCTTAACTACGGATTTAGACGGTACCCTGTTTAGTGTGAAAGCTGTTGTTTCTAGCGCGTAACCCCAAAATGATAATGGTAAATCCAACTGGCTCATCATCGATCGAACCATGTCCAGCAAAGTTCGATTACGCCGTTCAGAGACCTCGTTTCTTTGAGGCGTTCCGGGCGGCGTGAGCTGTGGAACAATTCCGCAACTCTTAAGATGATTGCTAAACCCGTGACTCAAATATTCACCTCCGCGATCAGATTGCAAGGCCTTTATTTTCCTGCCACGTTGATTCTCTACCTCATTTTGAAACTCTTTGAACTTTTCAAAAGTTTCAAAATTATGCTTCATCAAGTAGACATAGCCATATCTACTAAAATCATTAGTGAAAGTAATGAAGTAGTGATATCCTCCTCTGGCTGTCGTGCTCATTGGTCCACATACATCAGTATGTATGAGTTCCAACAAGTCTGTCGCTCTCTCGGAAAACCCCGTAAAAGGCGTCTTGGTCATCTTTCCAAGTAAACAAGCTTTACATGTCTCGTATGATTCAAAATCAAACGAAGTTAGAAGACCATCACCATGGAGCTTCTTCATGCGATTTTCACTTATATACCCCAAACGACAATGCCATAAATAGGTAGGACTCAAATCATTTGGCCGAAGCCTTTTAGCACTAACATTGTAAACACATGCATTATCAAGATTTAAAATAAATAACCCATTCACAATGGGAGCATCAGCGACAAACATAGCATTCTTAGAGATTACACAACCATTGTTTGTACTCGCGAATGAATAACCATCCCTCATCAAACATGAAGGTGATAAAATGTTTCGACCCATACTAGGAATGTAATAACAATTATTCAATTCCATGATAAATCCTGACGGAAGGTGAAGTTGCATGACACCGACGAACAATGCAGCAACCCTTGCTTTATTTCCGACGCGAAAATCCACTTCGCCTTTCTGCACTTCTCTAGTCCTTATTAGCCCCTGCATCGAATTGCAAATATGAGCAACCGATCCGGTATCAAATACCCAAGCGTTAACATAAGAATCTGCGAGAAAAATGTCCACAACATTTACAACAAGCGTACCTGAGTGGGAAGCACTCTTACTTCCACCCTTCTTCAAAGAAGCCTGGTACTTGCTGTAGTTTCTCTTCCAGTGGCCATATTCATGACAAAAGAAACACTCAGTGTCTCCTGCAGGTCCAGCCTTTTGCTTGGGTGCAGGGTTTGGCTTAGGGATCGTATCCTTAGCCTTGCCCTTCTTCTTCTGCCAAGAAGTGCCCTTTTTCTTGAAGCTAGGCTTGTTCTGCACAGCCATCACATGGCTATGCCCTGCACACTTCTTAATGTCACATTCTGCTGTTTTTAGCATCCCACATAATTCATTAAGGCCCCTCTCCACCCCATGCATATGGTAGTTCGAAATGAAATGCCCATAGCTAGATGGAAGAGATGCCAAAATGAAATTAGTGGCCAACTCTTGGCCTAATGGAAAACCAAGCTTTTCCAAAGTCTGACTATAACCAACCATTTTGATCACATGGGGGCCTACAGCTGCTCCCTCTGCTAGCTTGCATTCCACAAAGGACTTAGCAACATTGTACCTCTCAGTCCTAGCCTGAGTCTAGAACATGTCCTTAAGTGCAACGATCATATCGTACGCTTCCTAATCCTCAGACTGCTTTTGAAGATCAGGTTCCATGCATGCAAGCATAAGACAACTAACCTCAAGAGATTCATCACATGCTTTCTTGTAGGCATTCTTAAGGGCAGCAGTTGCATTATCAGCAGGTTCATCCGGGATTGGGGTATCTAGAACAGTTTCCTTTTTCTCATCCCTGAGAACAATTCTCAGGTTACGGACCCAGTCTGAATAGTTTGTTCCATTTAGTTTATCCTTTTCAAGAATCGAACGCAAAGCAAAAGGTGATGAATTGTTCGGTGCCATTGATCTACAACAAAAATATGCAAAATACTAAGCCATGTAACCATGAAAGAGTAAAACATATTAAACAATTTAATAGCATATACTCCCACTTAAATCAACATCCCTCTATTGATACTAAGTGATTCAAGATCCACAATTAACAAGTCGACTAGTGAGCTTTAGCATCACCGCTAGAAGACAAGGTAAATTGGTAAGCAACCTTTGCTAATCATATCACATATGACTCTTGTTGTTGGGTGACATCTCTATGTCAAAACTAGGCGCCCAACCTTTATGCCCCAAGGTCCTTAACTGTTAAGATGACCTTGTTAAGCTCACCAACCCTTATGCGTGTAGGTATCCGATACAAACCCATCCAGCCAAGGAAAACCGCGGCACCCTAATTTCATAGACCCACCAACGATTGTACAGGGCATAGGATGGTGCAAGGTTTGGTTGGGAGGGCATTGTTTAACTTAAACTTTGTGAGGGATCGTTCTACTTCTATCATCTAAGCATGCATAGTAGTAAAACGTATAAGAATAGCATTCACATAGATGTGATACAGTATGGCCCATTTTTCTCATGGTGATCTCCATCGCCATAGAACCTGTCCACCATGATGATCTCCATCTTCATGCTCTGTGCGAGCCATCCTCCAAGTGATGAGTTCTCCAAGAACTAATACAAGCTATTACTCCTAACAGCTAGTAATCAAAATTACATGGTAATGGGATCATCACAAGTTGGCACGCAGGCCATTACAATAATTGACAACACATATGGCTCCAGCCGTGTTGCCCTACTCACGACACGCAGGTCATGAAAAATACATACATGCATCACATACATATTTGGGCCATACTGATCACATACATCCTGCAAAAACAAGTTGTGCATAGAATCGCATTCTACCGGATCATGTGAAATCGTAGCACCTATGAACCTTAACGTGATACAAAAGGGGCTACGACAAAGGAGGGTCTAGGGGGTCTCCCCTGCGGGGTTCGAAGGGGCAGTGCCCCTCGCGGTACCTTGATGAAGCACGTCGCGGCAGTGTAGATGTTCTTTAAGGATTTTGATCAAAAAATCAAATTTACCATAAATCGACTAAAGTTCCGATTCGATCAAACTCCTTTGATCACGGTACGTCGATTCAGATCTAGTTCCCGATTCAATCAATCATATTGATCTTCGCGTGATTCAAATGGATTTATGTGTCACTGTCTACCCCGATGGCGGAAACCGACCGATAGGGGTAAGTCGTTCGACGACCTTAGAATCACGATCACGGAAAGTAAGATCATAGATCAATCCAGAACCGCCGCCGTACAAACGATCACATCATTCATATCAATCTACATATCACCATATGCAAACTTCCCGAACCTATGACTGAACATCATCGGCTCTGATACCACTGCAAGGTTATGGGTAGGCTACACTAGCGTAAAATCAAAATTTTCTACCGCGTCAACAAGGAATTCTATTGTCATAGATCACGGGATTACCGCTAGACGCGCAGGTGCGGAACTTGATGAAGCACATCGCGGCAGTGTAGATGTTCTACGTCTCCTCCTTGCCCTCGTCCCACGAGCAGCTCCCCTTTGCGCGGCTCGTCCAAGTGCTAAAGATGCAGCACCTCCGAGGTATCCACACGTCCAGAGTGGAAGCCGTTACACACCAGACTACTAGGTCTGCACGTGCAACATAGGCGGAAGAGGAGTGGCGGCTGGGTGGAATGCTCAACCCTAATCAGCCCGCCTCACTCTCTCTTATATAGGCATTCCTGGTGGGCTTCTACTTTAGCAGCCCATTACCAGCCTACGCCTGGTCTAATTCGGATCCAATCCTCATTAGACTTCCAGCCCCTAAAGTGTGTGACCCTATAGGTTCATACACGTATAGACATGACACGAGTACACTTACTCGGTCAATAGTTGGTAGCGGCCTCTAGCAAGACGTGCCAACTCCTAAACGCATATAAAGATCATTCAGATGAACCATCACAAGGTTGAGTACATGTCTTTCCCTTTGCCTCACAATATTTGGTCTAGCTCCAAGCTGACCTCTCTTTCTCGATACTGTGATTTGGAATCCCTTTACTAGGTTAACTCTTAACCATATGTAGCATGGCCATGCATTTCTGGATCCGATCACTCGAGGGGCCCAGAGATATCTCTCTCAAGTAGAGAGGGGCAAATCCCATCTTGATTGGCCGATGCCTTGCAGCATGTATCAGGACAAACCCGAAAGCTACCTTTATAACTACCCAGTTACGGAGTAGTGTTTGATAGCCCCAAAGTAGGTCGATCCACATCTCAAGTACATGCGACAATCTCAGGTCTAAGGACAAAACATACACAATGTGTAGAGAGAGCTGCAAGTATTATTGCCAGTCTCAAGTTGGGTCAGTCCAACCCCATGTTCATAACATGTGTCCACATCATTGGTTTGACATCTCCATGTCTATGACTTGCGAAACATAGTCATCAACCAATCGATGTGCTAGTCTAATATTCACGTGTGTCCTCACATGAACTCCGACTAGGGACAACTATTTGATAACCATACAAGTAAAGAGTTTCACAAGCAATTCACATAATTTCCAACCAATACAAGTTGCCTGATGTATGGATATACAAGGAACATTATAATAACTCATGGATACATATGAAATACAATCATCTCTATGATTGCCTCTAAGGCATATTTCCTTCACTCTTTTCCAAAAGATCTCTTGAAAAGGCTAAGGCAGATTCTGATCTCCTTGCTCGAAAAAGTTTCCTTGAAGGAAGTTTTACGGGGATGGGCGAGGGGGTCATGCTTGCCGAACCTTTGGTAGTACCTCATGGGAGGCCGATGGACACTGGTAAGGAGGCCATGAATGAGTCCTCTAGTGAGAGTGATCCGACAAAAGCCTCCATGCCTCCTAATCCATTTTTGTATATATATCCTAAGCAAAAGAACATCATGCCTCATATTAATGGTTCGGGTCCTGCACCTCATTATGGTGGAACTCACTTCTCTCATTGGAAAGCTTCTATGTAATCTCATATTCGCAACTGCAGTGTGGAGCTTTGGGAGATTGTGGGCAAGGGCTTCTATCCACAAGATCCCATCAATCTCACTCTAGGAGAGTACTATAACCGTCAACTAAATGCAACTGCTTGTGACAAGATAAGGAGTGACATTCACCGCACTCTCCATGATCAAGTTAGTGACATCCCCACCACAAAGTATCTTTGGGATAGGATTGTCATTCTCCATGAGGGAACGTCCCTTATCCAAAAGTCCAAGTACGAAGCTGCCTAGTCGGAGATGAACATATTCATGAACCACGATGGTGAGTCCATCACGTAAGCATACACGAGACTTGTTGCCCTCCGTATGAAGATTAATGGTCTTGGTTGTGACGAGTATGATGATGGGTTGAACTTGAATGATGAGCTCATCAAGTCCAAGATTGTATCCATGATCGCAACCACCGACAAGAAGCTTGCCTTGAACTTGCAACTCCTAGATTTAGCTAGCATTCTCTCTCGATGATCTAGTATCATATCTTGTTGCCATAGATAACTTGGCGGATGAAGGACAAAATATCAAGGAGATCAACCGTGCTATTGGGTCTTCCCACTCCCTAGTATTGAAGGCCAAGCATGTGCAAGAGGATGTTGCAAGTTAAGAAGAGAATGATAGTGATGGACTTGATGACATGTTCTCTCAACTTGCACTCTTCACTAAGAGCTTGAAGTTCCGAAGAATAAGAAGTTCAACCGGACCAAGTGAGAAGAAGAGGACTTGCTACAATAGTTATGAGTCGGATCGCTTTGCCGACAAGTGCCCTTATGATAAGAGACTTGATAAGCCCAAGTATGAAGAGGGCGCCAAGCCAAGATTGAAGCCAAACCCCATCAACAAGAGGAACAAGAAGCATGATGGCAAAGGATTCCTAGGTCAAGAATACTGCTATTTTTTTAAATAATACATTTTTTAAATCAATTTCATGAATATTACGCAAAAAAAGGAATTTACGGATCTAGTGCACTGTCGTTTTTTCAAACAACGACGAGCCGAAGTCGTTTTTCCAAGCAACGACGAGCCCAAGTCGTGTGTTGAAAAAACGACAAGCGTCTGGCAAAATCGGCTGGCAGCTGGTCGTTTTTTGTAAAAACGACAGTCACGAATCGTCTTTTGAAAATACGACGCAGCTTGTCAGTTATTGAAAAGCAGACGGTTGCATGGATCATGCAGACACTACGTTGGGTTAATCCAGCCGTTTATAGTTTATTGCTCGTGGGTAAAATCCCGCCACTTTTTTGCGCCGTTCTTTTCCCCGCCAGTATTTCTCCTACCACTTTTTTGCGCCGTTTATCTCCCGCCACCTCTTCCCGCCAGTATTTGTCTCGCCACTTTTTTCGTGCCGTTTCTCTCCCGCCAATTCTTCCTGCTGTTTTCTCCCGCCAATTCTTCCCGCCACTTCTTCCCAATTCTTCTCGCCATTTCTCTCCCGCCAATTCTTCCCGCCGTTTCTCTCCCGCCACTTCTTCCCGCTGTTTTCTCCCGCCAATTTCTACTAGTTGCCTCTATAAATACTAGCACCGAGATGGTAGCTCTCCATCCTGTTATTCCTCTATTTCTCCCATTTCCTTCCCCTCTCCATCATGAGTGTGCCATGTTCGGACCCCCAATATAGGCCTACGAAGACGAAAGATGCCAGGTTGTCGCAAGGGGTGACACACGAGCGCTGTTGGTGTGGCCATCTCGTGAAGGTCAAGGAGTCAATCGATTTCTCCACCTGCATGGGCATGAAGTTTTTCATGTGTCCCAACTACGACGCAAGCCCGCCCCGGCAAGCAAGTTCGTCGTACGAGAGGCCTCCGGTATGTTCCCAGAGCATGGTTAATATGAACCATTCATGTTATCATGAGTTCTTTTATTCATTCCATTGATTTGCTTGCAGTCTCCTCCTCCACTTTGCAAGTGGTACCATTGGATTGACACCGAGCATCCAGCCTGGGCCAAGAAAGAGTGTCATGACAGGAATCGAGCTGCGTGGGCTGCCTTTCATGAAGAGAAACGCGCTGAAAGGATGGCCGAAGAGGCGAAGAAGGAACATGAGAGAGAAATGAAAGAATTTCGAGCAAAGAAAGCTCAAAACCACGAGCTGAACAGGAAGAGAAGGGAGGAAGAGAAGGCAATCCGCGAGCGCCAGGAAGAGGTGCAAGGAGGCCCGTGAGGCGGAAAGGAAGAGATTAAGAGAAAGAGCTGCCGAGGCGCGGGCGGCAGAGGAACGTGGGGACAAGACCGGGAAGTACCCACGCTGGACTCAGGGAAGGTAGACGTATGTCTTAGTACCGATGTATCTTAATTCCTGTTGTAGTGTCTTGATGTAACTTCATTCAGTTGTAGTGTCCCGATGTATCTTAATTTCAGTTCTAGTGTCTTGATGTATCTTAATTTCAGTTGCAGTGTCTTGATGTAACTTCCTTTCAGTTGTAGTGTCTTGATGTATCTAAAATGTTTCCCACCGAAATGCTTTCCATCAAAAAACATTCCCACCAAAATGCTTCCCGCCAGAATGCTTCCCGCCAAAATATCTCTTGCCAAAATGCTTCCCGCCAAAATGCTTCCCTCCATAATGTTTCCCGCCAGATTTTTCCCGCCAGAATGTTACCCTATAAAAACCCCTCCTCGCGCAGTTGTTTAAGCACAGCCACCCCGTTTTTAGCCAGTATGTTTCCCTACGATCGAAGTTTCGTGACAGATATGTCCGTCGACCTTTTTCATTTGGCTAGGAACTTTAGGATAGACAACAATCCAGCCCCATTGGAGGAACTAATTAGTAGTGATTGTCTCCTCACCGAGCTGGGTGAGGGATTGTGTAGAAAAGGGTGGCCGAAGAGGACTCCAGAGGAGATACGACAAGAGCTACTTCGGATCAATGCTCGGTGGAGCAAGCAAAGATTCTCTGTTGAAGGGATAAGGCAGCAGAAAATCACGCTCCCTTGGATTTGGATAGAAGAGAGTGAAGACTCCGACGATCTCTTCATGCCGCCGGTCGGTGGTACCAGGGATAGAGCAGAGCGTGACAAGGCTGAGACCTTGAACAAGGCGCAGGCTAAGGAGAGCAATGGCAAGGTAGAAGAGAGTGAAGATGATATATTCATGACGCCTGCCGTTGGGACTAAGTGGAGGGCTGAGTGGGACGAAAGACTGGCCAAGAAGAAGGCATTGTCGAAGGGTAAGGGCAAGGCATCGTCGAAGGGTAAGGGCAAGGCATCATCGGTCGAGGCATCGTCGAAGGGTAAGGGCAAGAAGAGAAGGCCATGAACAAGGCATCGTTGAAGGGTAAGGGCATAGTCGTAGGGATAGAGAGCACTCTTATTTATGTACCGCAAGTTATGTTGAACTGTGTTGCAAGCTATGCTGAAGTGTTTGTCGAATAAAAAATGTGTCTCATACATAGACAGCTACCTAGACAGATACAAGATACAAGTCTCATACATAGACAGATACAAGATACAAGTCTCATACATAGACAGATACCCTGACAGATACAAGATACATAGACAAATACGCAGACAGATACATAGATAGATATCATTGCCACCGGTCATGAGGTTGCCCTGGCGTCGGTGTACCCCATCCGTACCTTCTAGGAGGCACCACATTGCGGGGAGGTAGAGTTGACCCGTCACCCTGCGTCTGTGTATCCTGTGTGGGGATAGGTGGTGGAGTCTGCTGCGTCTGATACAGTCCAAACCAGTCAACCTGATCCTGCTGAGTCTGCTAATCCTCCTCATTAGTCGCCCACGAACCCATTGAGGACATGCTTGGGTCTCCATATCCTCCTACCATGTAAAAATATTAAGTACTCAACGATTATACACTACATGTAACCAAAATAGATAGGAAAATGCGTACCCTCAGGACGATAGCCCATGAATGGGACTTGCGGCTGCTTCTGGTGCCACTGGTCGAAAGTAAGCTGCGGCTGCTGCTGCCACTGGTCGAAATTAAACTACGGCTGCTGCTGCCACACTGATCATCCAGCCTGGTCTGGGGGTGGTGCTCTCAGTGTCTCCTGCTGCTGCTGCCACGCTGAGCCTCCAGCCTGGTCTGGGGGTGGTGCTCTCGGTGTCTCCTGCTGTGAGATCCGTGGACGAGGCCCGTGGCGGATAGGTGCAGTGGGTGTCTCCTGCTGTGAGCCTCGGAGTAGTGTCTGGTCTGCACGCGGGGTGCGCTCCTGCGTGGGGTGACGTGGCGGGCGAGCCTGCATGGAGCGACGCGGCGGGCCCTCCCCCATGGAGTGACGAGGTGGACGCTGTGCTGCTCGGTGCTGAACAACGTCTGAAACGTTCGTGCACGTGATGGTCGCATAGATACTCTATAGTATTTCGTGTACACGCCTTACGAAGGACTGAACTCCTTGACGTGGTAGTAGAAGAGGAGCAGACGAGAGCGAACGTCCCCACTGATTCACTTCATTCTGTAGCTCCCATGTCATATCGGCCTGCATTTGTATAGTGGATAAGTACACATTATATAGGCTACCAGGTGCAGTGACGAAGAAAAGTGTATTTACCGCTGATTGTCTGGGCTCCATAGTCGACTGGCTAGGGTATCTTTCATCATCATGTGCATGGTGGATGGGACGCAACCGTGTCATGCTCATGTACCTCTGTAAGTATGCACGGAATAGCTCCATATCAAACGCAGGAGCGGTCCACACGTCAGTTGTTGCATTCTTCCAACCATTGATATAAGTATTAACCCGTTGAAGCCACTGATTTGCTTCCTGTAGATGTCTCTTGCTAGGATATAATGCACCAATGGAGATGTTGTTGGCGTGATAGTGCCACGAGGAATCATGCCCATCGTTCACATTCATTGCTGCTGTGTGGTCTTGATTCCATGATGCCGGAATAGGTTGGTCCTCTTGATCAAACTCAGCGGAATCATAAGAGCTATCACTATACCCTTCTGAATCTCCGGCTTCCATCTGATCTTGCAACCAACCGTCGTGTATCTTGTCCTCATCGACCTCACCACTCAAAATATCTTCTCCTGTCCCTTGACTACCTTCAGCTGATTCATGTCCACCATCCTCGGTGTGTGCAAAACTACTCTGACCAGGTTCATAACTCCCTCCATCGTTGTGTGCATAACTACTCTGACCAGGTTCATAACCACCACCGCCATCTTGGCCTTGACTGCTCTGGTCATCATAGTAGCCACCACCACCTCCGTCTTCGGCTTGACTGCTCTGCTCATGATCATAACCACCACCACCATGGTCTGTCTGACTACTCTGGCCTTGATCATAACCAGGCTCTTTCGCCATAGGAAGCACTAAGACACTAGGGTTAATTACCCTACGTAGACAAGCTTTCACCCATTTGACCCATTTAGCTTGCTCTTCTATCGGTCTCAAAAAAAATCTGGTTTAATCCTTGACTTAGTCCATAATACATGCACACCGACAGTATGGGTGGGAGGGAGCCCTAAACGAGCACATAACCAATCCTTCAACTCAATAATGGATATTGTTTCAGGATCCTGGAGCACTTCATCAATACAATAAAAATCGCTCAAATCAACTCCATTCTGGTTTGTTTTGACGACACCATCACCATAGAGAACCTAAACACTACACTATTGGACATAACTTCAGACCTAAAAAAATACCACATTTTATCAAATGCCCGCACAATGGAAGCTTTTAGCCCGCAAATATACTAATAATCCTATAGCCGAATAATCTTGCATAGCCCACAGATATAATTATAATCCTATAGCCGAATAATCTGGCATAGCTCACAAATATACTTATAATCTAGCAGTTCATCACGGAGCGCTAACATACAACATCCAGAACTACCGAGAAGATAAACAAACACAAATGACTATAGTTAGCAAGAACTTAGGGTTTACCCTTGAAGCGTGCGAAATCCTGCTGTGCAGCTGCCTCCACTCAACCGTGCAGTTGCCTCAAGCCCCAGCCCGAGACTCCATCGTGCAGCTGCCTCAAGCTCCCGCCCCAGACTCCACCATAGCCATTACACCTCAAGAACTCCAAGAAAATCCTCCACAAAAACGCCTAAAATCGCTACACTAGACTATCCCACAAGTAGATCGGGAATCTACTAGCTTCAGCAGCAAATTTAGTGGAAAACGGAGCAAAGTGTGGCAGCAAATGGGAGCAGCTCCATGGGAGAAGAAGCAGTAGGGGAGAAGAGCTAGCAGGGGCTGGGCACGGGGTTGGGCGCGGCGCGCGTGTATTATGGGCGAGCTCGTCGTTCCACAGTTAAACGACGCGGCAGGTCGTCCAACCGAACAACGACGCGGGCTCGTCGTTCCACCATACAATGACGCGCGGTTGGGTCGTCTTTTCATGCAACGGCCGGAGCGTCTGTCGCGCTGCAGGCCGGCAGGGTGGGGCCCAGGCGCTGCTTTCGGTGCCTCAAAAGACAGCACCGATGTGTCGTGTCCTCAAAAACCGACGAGCCCGAGTCGTTTTTTGAAAAAATGACAGTGCTCTACTTCCGTAAATTCCTTAATCTGCGTAATATTCGTGAAATTGATTTAAAAAACGTATTATTTAAAAAAAATAGCAAGAATACTTATGCAGTGTGGAGAGTGAATATGAGGAGAAGGTTGTGGGAGTGGACGGCTTGGTTTTTTCGAACCTGGGTCACTCTTCACATATGACTACACCAAGGACTACGCCGACGACTCCATTACTCCCAAGGTCGCCGATACTTGCCTTATGGCAATAAGCTCCAAGGACACATGCGATGAGGAGTGTGAGGACGAGGATAAGGTGTTTGGTGAGCCTAGTTTGGTTTACACCAAACCTGGGTCACTACTCACCTACGACTATACCAAGGACTACATCGATGATTCTCCTACTCCCAAGGTCGTCGGGTCTTGCCTTATGGCAAGGAGCACCAAGGTAATCTCCTCTCCACCATCTCTCTCTAGCATCTTGGATGATCATGTTACTGCTAATGATAGTGACAATAATGAATTTGATGAAAACTATATACAAGAAATGTATAAAATCACGAATTCTCTACCTAGCAATGCTCGTGCTAGATTCAAGCAATTAATGGACCTTGTCAACTCAGGTGACGAGACCATTGATAGTTTGTAATCTCATATTGATGATGAGAAACGGAGATTCAATATCCTTGAGCAAGAGCTAAGCAAGGAAAAGAACATTAATTCACTTCTTAAAGAACAAATTGAAATCTATGAACTTGATAAGGCAAAATATGTGGATACCCAAGATAGGGCTATTACATTGTCCCAAGAGCTTGATGCTTCAAAGAAGGAACTTGAGATTGCTCATGCTTCTCTCACCAATGACCTTGAGGACCTTGAGAAATCTAATTTGTTTGTCAAGTGTGATCTCATAAAGCTTGGGGAGAATCATGATCAACTTTGAGTATCCTACGAAAAGGCTCTTTGTACATTGAAGGGTCCGATCATTGTTAAAAATATTACTTGTGCTTCTAACTCTACCTTGGATCAAGCTTGTATCCTTGAGGAGAACAAGAAGTTGAAGTAACAACTTGAGAAGGGGCATCTCACACCTACCTCCAAGGGCAAGATTATTGATGAGATTCTTGCTCGCCAAACGATGAGAGATCCAAGGCAAGGTATGGGGTTTGACCCCAAGAACAACAAGAATGGTGCCAACCCACCTAAGAAGATGTGCTATGTAACGACATCCAAGGATATGTGTACGCCAAATATGTCGGTGTAACACCTCGTCCACTCCTGGGCCCGGGGGGTGTCACTCCTGACAGCTTAATAGTATATATAGACTGGCCCCACAGACCAACACTAGTCTTTTCTATGCACTTTGTCCTCACTCGTGCGCACCGAGTTACCCACTTCCCGATCGGTCACCCATCCTAGAATTGCTCTAGGCCAAGCACGCTTAACCTTAGAGTTCTTTTTGAATGAGCTTTCGGAAAAGAAGTTGCAACTTGTTGGTATGAGTATTCTATCAATCCTATTAAGCCATGTGCCTAGTCTCACATACACCCACCCTTTAGAAGATCGATGCCCTCATCGATCAAGCACACCCCAGGAACGTTCCCTCTTGGCACGCGTCTATGCGTCTAGTGCCGGCACATGTGCCATGCCGTGTCCACTCTGGGCCACACGCGCCATGCTCCACATGTCCCGCCACTACCCGCACACACCCGTGTAATCGCAAGGGTCGGCTCTGATACCACTTGTAACACCCTGTCCACTCCTGGGCCCGGGGGGTGTCACTCCTGACAGCTTAATAGTATATATAGACTGGCCCCACAGACCAACACTAGTCTTTTCTATGCACTTTGTACTCACTCGTGCGCACCCGGTTACCCACTTCTCGGTCGGTCACCCATCATAGAATTGCTCTAGGCCAAGCACGCTTAACCTTAGAGTTCTTTTCGAATGAGCTTCCGGAAAATAAGTTACAACTTGTTGGTATGAGTATTCTATCAATCGTATTAAGCCATGTGGCTAGTCTCACAGTTGGCCCTCGCAATGGTTATGCTTATAGGTGGTACTCCATTTGGGTACCAAAAGATCTTGTTGCTAATGCTAGGGTACCCATTACTCGGGGTTCCTAAATCAAAGAATTGATTTTGTAGGGGTATGCCTCAGGTGGATCAAAGTGGGTGTTAGATAGTGGATGCACCAATCATATGACTGGAGGTAGAAGTGCACTTGACCAATTCATTCATGATGTCAATTCAACGTCAAGCATCACTTTTGGAGACAAATCTAAAGGAAAGGTATTAGGTTATGACAAGTTGGTGGTCTCCAAGACTTTGACCCTAGAGACCGTCATGCTTGTTGAGAACCTTGGTTACAACTTGATTTCAATTAAACATCTTGCGGATGCCGGTTGTGATTCCTATTTCTCTAGAACTTTTGTGAAAGTCTTTAGGGGTGATAATCTCAATTTGGTCCTTGTTGGATATGTGGAATATGACCTTTACGTGGTCGACCTCTCGCAAGAGAGTCAATCTCTTTCCACATGTCTAATGTCCAAGGTTGATGAGGGATGGCTTTAGCATCGCCGCCTTGGTCACGTCAACATGAAAAATCTTAGACAACTCCTAAAGGGTGAACATATGTATTTTGAGAAGGATCGTCTATGCAGTGCTTGCATCACCGGAAAGTAACACGGGAAGAGTCATCCATCCATATCCAAGGTGGTCACGTCAAGACTATTGGAGCTTCTCCATTTGGATCTCTTCGGGCCATCAACATATGATAATCTTGGTGGAAGAAAGTATGGCCTTGTCATTGTTGATGACTATTCAAGGTACACTTGGGTCTTCCTCTGTAATGCCCAGAATCGGGTCTACGCAGATCTTAGCATCTCCCATAAAAATCTGCATAAAAGCAATTCAAAGATGCCCACCAGACACTTTCATGTGGATGAGATTTTAATACATGTAGTTACTTCACAATAGTTTACAATAGAGTCCACAAGATTTTATATATACAACAACGAATCAACGAGTTAAGAATACAAATGGTATAATTCAAGAAGAAAATGAAATAGTATCTGAGTACGGATAAGATCCAAATGGGACTAAGAGTTCCGAAGAATAACCAAGCGGCATCCATAAATCTTTCTTAGGCCAAGCCAGAAGGGTAACCTTGCTAACGTCATACCTGTCAAAGCCAAAAATGTGTTGACAAATGGTAAAGGAAAACAAAAAGAGAGAGGCATCGTGACGAGGCGAGGCATGGCAAGGCGAGGCAAACGACATCGGAGGAGGAGTGTGCGAGAGCTACTCTTCTTCTCACACCTTAGTGAGTGGTGGAACATCCTAGTATATAAGGAGGTGTAACTCTCACTCAACTAGAAATGTGGGACTAAACTTTGGCACCACTAGCATAGCCATATGCTGCCATGCACAAATGGGCCAAAGAGAATTTCAGAATTTGTCTAATGGGCCAACAACCCAATTCTCATGAAATTCTAACAATCACCCACAAAGTCTCATTGGCACATCATATCACTTTCATTCCAGAATATTCTTTTATATACCGATGTGTAGTGGAGACTATTAAGTTGAACTTCCATGTGAGACTTCATGCTACACTAGCTAACAACTTGAATAGTGGACTGTGCGTTAAACTACAAGTTTCCTGCACACTAGTTTCACACAAAATCTAGAACGGTACAGGGCTGCCGCAGGGCTTCCCTGCAGTTTAGAGCTTATGCGTCAGACTCTAGGGCCTTTCATGAGTTTATTAGAGAGCACCCAACTCTCACATACTGCGACGTTTGATAGTCAGACTCATATAGGTGTGTTCCTCAATAGATGTTCTGCAGGACAACATCTCTGCTTAGAAAAGCCATTTAGAACACATTAAGATAAATATCAACCTGCTATGCAGAATAAGAGAGTATTGCATCTTTATGGAGATGTAAATGTAATATGGGCATACTCTCCTCTCAGCTGATCAACAGCTTGTCTCCCAGCTCTAGTTCACGGGATCTCCGATCGCATAGAGTGGGTTACCACTATGAACAACTCATTGTGTGGGTCTCAAACCCATCTCCCTCGATGCATTATCTATACATGATAAACCCTTTGTGAAGGGATCTGCCAAGTTCTTGGATGTTTAGATACAATCCAAGGAAATAACTCCATATTTTCTCAGTTTCCTAACATATTTCAATCTCCTCTTCACATGCCTTGATGACTTCATATTATCCTTAGAACTGTTTACTTTGACGATCATAGTTTGATTATCACAGTTCATCGGGATGGTGGGTATTGCTTTTTCAACCACAAGTAAGTCCATCAAGAGCTCATGAAGCCACTCTTCTTCAATAGTGGCTATGTCTAATGATGTGAGTTCTGCTTCCATAGTTGACCTTGTTAAGATGGTCTACTTGCAAGACTTCTAGGAAACAGCACCACCACCAAGTGTAAACAAATAACCACTTGTGGCCTTAATCTCATCAGCATCAGATATCCAGTTTGAATCACTATAACCCTTAAGTACTCGTGGATACCCAGTATAGTGAATACCATAACTCGCAATGCCTTTCAAATAGCACAAAACTCTTTCAAGAGCATGCCAATGATCATCTCTAGGATTTGACACAAATCGACTTAGTTTGCTTACAGCAAAGGAGATGTCAGGTCTCGTAGCGCTGGCTAAATACATGAGCGAGCCAATGATTTGAGAATATCTCAATTGATCTTTAGCATTTCTTTGATTCTTTCGAAGTAGCACACTCGGATCATAAGGCGTTGGAGAAGACCTGCTGTCGCTATACCCAAAGCGACTCAATATCATTTCCACATAGTTGGACTAAAGCAGTGTAATCCCACCATTGTCATCCTTTAGTAGCTTGATGTTTAAGATTACATCATCCACTTCCAAGTCCTTCATCTTAAAGCAGCGATATAGGAACTCTTTGACCTCCTCAATAACAGTGAGGTTGGTCCCAAATATCAATATGTCATCCACATAGAGACACATAATAACTCCCTCGCCCCCACCATGGCGATAGTACACACACTTATCAGCTTCGTTTACAACAAAGCCTTCAGCGGTTAAAGTTCTCTCAAACTTCACGTGCCACTGCTTAGGAGCTTTCTTAAGACCATATAAAGACTTCACTAACTTACACACCTTTCCTTCTTTACCATCGACTACAAATCCATCAGGCTGCTCCATATAAATTTCCTCATCTAGCTCTCCATTTAGAAAATCTGTCTTAATGTCCATTTGATGAACGAGAAGACCATGTGAGGAAGCCAAGGATAGTAGTACTCGAATAGTGGTCAATCTGGCTATAGGTGAGTAGGTATCAAAGAAGTCTTCACCTTCTTTCTAGGTATAACCCTTGGCCACAAGACGTGCCTTGTACTTTTCAATAGTACCATCAGGTCTAAGCTATTTCTTGAACACCCACTTACATCCTACAGGTTTGCACCCATAAGGACGATCAATGACTTTCCAAGTTCCATTAGCTAAGATGGAATCCATTTCACTACGGACAACTTCTTTCCAGTAGTCAGCATCTTGAGATGCATAGGCTTCTGAAATATAAGTGGGAGTATCATCCACAAGGTACACAATGAAATCATCACCAAATGACTTTGCAGTCAATTGTCTCTTGCTCCTTTTAGGAGCTTCATTGTCGTCCTCCACAGGATCATCATAGTGTTCTATCGGCATAATGGGTTCAAGAATTATAACAAATTCCTGACCAGATGAGCTAGTCATCTCCTGATTTGATGAGCTAGACATACCTTTCATGGGAAATATGTCCTCAAAGAAAGTCGCATCATTCGACTCCATAATCATACAAACATGCATGTCAAATACCTCAGATTTTACTATCAAAAATCTATAGCCAATGCTATGAAAAGCATATCCCACAAAAACACAATCCATGGTTTTTGGTCCAAGCTTTCGCTTCTTGGGTATTGGAATATTGACTTTCTCCATGCATCCCCAAGTTCGTAAGTAAGAGAGTTTAAGCCTTTTCTTCTCACATTCCTCAAATGGAGTCATGGTTTTATCCTTTACAGGAACACAATTTAGGACATGACATGCAGTCATTAGCGCCTCCCCCACCATTCCTTGGAAAGACCCGATGTATCTAACATGGCGTTAACCATTAGAGTGTGGTTCTTTCTTTCGGCCACCCCATTTGAGTAGGAAGGTGTCCTCTCAAGGATAATACCATGTTCCGTACAGAATAGATCAAATTCATTTAAAAAGTATTCTCGACCACGATCTGACCTTAACCGTTTGATTTTAAGATCAAGTTGGTTTTATGCTTCAGCTTTATAGTTTTTAAAGTAATTCAAAGCTTCATATTTAGATTTCAGAAGATAAACATAGCAGTATCTAGTGGAGTCATCAATGAATGTCATAAAGTATCTTTTCCACCTTTTGTCAACACACCATTCATCTCACAAAGATTTGAATGTATAAGTTCTAGCGGTGCTAAGTTTCTTAGTTCCGCAGCCGTATGAGACTTGCGGGGTTGCTTTGCACACAAACTTGGTACTTAGAACCATTGACGGTGGTAAATGTTAGAATTAAACTCACATTGGCTAGCCGCGTCATGCAACCAAAGTTAATATGACAAAGTTGTGAATGACAAAATATTGGACTCATTGTCATTGCAAACATGATTAATAACTTTAGTACATGAGTCTGACAAGGATAAGCGGGATAGACCTCCGTACTCATAACCCTTTCCAACAAATTGTACATACTTAGAAATTACAACTTTATTGGACTCAAACATCAACTTAAAACAATCTCTACATAGAAGTGATCCGCTGATGAGATTATTATTGATGGAGGGAACATGCTGCACATTCTTCAGCTGTACGGTCTTCCCCAAAGTAAACTTCAAATTTACCGTATCAACACCATGAACAGAAGCACGTGAGCCATTTCCCATCAGCACGGAGGAAGTCCATGTGACCTAATAAGAAGAGAACATGGAAATATCAGAACATACATGTGTATTAGCACCCGTGTCAATCCACCATTCAGGAGAATGACATACTAAAAGGATAATAGGTAAAATACCGTACCCAACGTCCTTCATCTCAGTATCGCTAATAACAACATTAGCGATCTTGCCACTGTTCCCATATTGTTGCTTGTCAAAGTGATTAGGGTAGCTAGGAGCCCAATGATCAGGATCACCACAGACGTGGCAAGAGCCTTTCTTCTTATCGTTTTCCTCTTAAAGTTGGTTGAGTGAGTGGCCTTGTTCTTGACATCAAACTTCCCTTTGCCATACGATTTGTTCTTATTCTTGAACTTGTGGGATTGGAAGTTTTTCTTCTGTACCAAATTGGCACTAGAAGCTCCCTAAAATCCTCGAGCATGTGTGTCCTTTGCTCTTGCCTTCTCTTCCACATGAAGAGACCCAATGAGATCTGTAAGGGAAAACTCTTATCTCTTATGCTTCAGAGAAGTAGCAAAGTTCCTCCATAAGGGAGGAAGCTTGGAATTAATGCCTTTGGCCACAAACTTGTCTGGTAAGGTACACTTGAACTGCTCAAGTTCTTTGGCAAGTAATTGTATCTCATGAGCTTGCTCGATGATGGAGCGCTCATCAACCATCTTATAGTCATAGAATTGCTCCATAACATAGAACTCAGTGCCAGCGTCCGAGACTCCAAACTTGGCCTCGAGCGCATCCCACGCATCTTTGCCATTATCAAATGACATGTATGGGTCAACAATGTTGTCCCCAAGAATACTGAACAGAGTCGCCAGAAACATGGTATCGGCTTTCTTAAAGGCCGCTTCCTACTCAGCAGAAAGATCTCTTTAGGTTTGCCAAGACTGGCGCTATAGCACTTTAGGTTTTTAAACCATAGAATTGCTCTCGCGCGCCATCTCTTATAGTGCATACCATCAAATGAAGGTATCCTAGTATCCGCGGCTACACCAGTGGAATTCAGTTGCCAATAATTAGGTTTTTGGATTGTTGAAAATATAAGCAATAATCCATATGATTTAATCCAAATAAATAATCAACAAAACATGATCATACATATAGAAATTAAATAGATCATGCAAACTAACATAGTAGATGAATAAATTACATCTAAATAAGATAAACCTATCACATCTACACCAATCGCTAGAATAAAGAACTCTAGCAGAATCTAAAAGAGAGAGTTTAGAATAACGTACGGTACAGCAGCTGCCGCGGCGGTAGCCGCAGCGGTAGCAGTAGCGGTGGCAACAACGTCGTCAGCCATGTCGTCGATGTAGAGGCTGCTGATGTCTGGGAAGAAGTCCTCGTCAGGGAAGGAGTCGTTCGTGATGGCATCAGTAGTCGCGCGCAGGCGCTCCCCAAAAACCTGATCCCCCCTCACCCGTACAGGTTCACAAGAGGCGGGGTTTCGAAGGCCTACTTTCCCGATTTGTGGTGCACGCCGCAAGCCGGGATGGGGAAGATGAAGGCAGCAACGCAATAGACTGGAAGGATACGCGTATAGTATACAGTACCGATTAGGTTTAGTGCCTACGCTTATATAGTGCAGGTCAGGGGAGATCATGGGGCTCAACCCATGTCTGAGTCGGTAACATCCCACATTCCAGAAAGTCTGGAAACGGCTGACTAATTAACGCGTCCGTTAAGACTCGTAATTAATCCATGATTAATTTTCCTGAACGGCAAAAGTAAAGCTCGGCTTGGCGAGATACCCGCAACCTGCAGTGCGCACGCGTCGTGATGAAGCGAGGCGAGGCAAGGCGAGGCAGGCGGCATCGGAGGAGGAGTGCACAAGAGGTGCTCTTCTTCTCACACCTTAGTGAGTGGTAGAACAGTCTAGTATATAAGGAGGTGTAACTTTGACTCAACTAGCAATGTGGGACTAAACTTTGGCACCACTAGCACATCCATATGCTTCCATACACAAATGGGCCAAAGAGAATTTCAGAATTTTTCTAATGGGCCAACAACCCAATTCTCACAAAATTCCAACAAGTATAACACCAAGCATAACCCATCCTTAGATTTCCCCCTCGAAGACCAGTCGAGGAAGTTCTCTTGCAGAACACACACGATGGCAATTTTAGTTAAGCATGTATTTAGTTGAGAAGGATAATTACTATATTAGAGGCAAAACATTAGTTGTGTTTTCTATGATCATGACACTGTACTCCTGAGGCATCCATAACCATGGACACACGACTTCTCGAAAAGATTTACCCTGTAGGGGTGCACTATTGTACCCAAACGCATATTCAACCCTTCACGCAACATATTACGCATGCCCTTGGAATCTCTCAACAAGAACTGTCCCATAACTACGCGCGTAACTAGAGGTATCACCTACTGTGTGGAACCAACCAAGAGGTACGACGATTCTCAAGGAAGGCACAACGTTTGCACCTACTATACCGAACGACCCCTCGAAGATAACTTGTAGAGCTCCCCTTGGAACCGCGGCATGTACCGCTTTTATGTATGCATGTCCGGGCTGTCCACCAAAATCATATCATCACCAAGTCTGAGACATATTCAACTCACCCATGTCCGAGGACATATTATGCGTATGCACCAAATGGAAAACCAATTTTGTGACCCTCTGGATAAACGAATAGCGCCGGTAGTTGAGGGGGATCCCAGAGGCCCCCGCGTTTGGTTAACATGATCAACTCAGAACTGGTATCGTAGAACAAACAGTTCCTAGGTCGGTCAAGCATTTCCCAAAGGTGGTCCCTGTCGGGGCCTTATCATTAGGTGAAACCATAACCAACATCACCAATTTAATTATCATGGTATCAACCATATCCAAATATCATGGTTCACCTGTATGAGAGTGCTACTAAGCATTCCTACAACTCGGAAGGGCAAACTACCTACTTAAACAAAGGTATTCGAATGGCCAAGGCAATATAGTGGAGTAGGTAAATAAAGGTGCGGAAACTAAATCGTCGACAATAAAGGATAGCATTAGACAAAGGAAAGAAGTAAAGACTATAAATGCAAAATTGGTAGAAGGGGGAGAATGCTCGCCTGTGAGACAAAGTTGATGACCATGTCGCAACTTGCATGAACTCATCGTCCTATCCGGTGAAAGAAACAAAACTCTAGAAGGAACAATCGATCCAATATTTAATACTACGACGAAAGGTCTAGCATGTTTATGATACCGAGGTAGTGTGGAGCTGGCCTATGTGGTCTATCTTAGCAATGTTAAATGGAATCAGAATCCCGACAATTAATAACATGGTTCAAGTTATTTAGCTATCCCGCAAATTAAATGTTGAATTAACAAGGCAAAGCATGGCATCGGTTCACTACACACATTTAAATGGAATCGAGATAAGGCAAGATTATCCCGCATGTTGTCATGGTGGTGGCACGGCAGATACCATGGATAGGCTAAAGATGGGGCCAATGAGCACTAGAGGAATCTAGGGAGGGATAGTGTGGTGATTCCACACATAGATGTTTGTATTACCAATGGTGGATTACAAGGGATCCTTGAGGATAATATCATTTTGCGGCCCGAAAGTTGGGGTGTCCAGGCAACGCGGTACCTAAGTTCCCTGAAATCAGCCGGGATGACTACGGTTGGTGTGCCAAATACTCAGAGGGTCTTTTTCGGCACGAATTCAACTTTACGTTTCAATAAAAAATCAGGCTAACAGCCGTCAAGTTGGGCCCCCTGTCAGTTCTCGCCGTTATGTCGCTCTCGTCGCTTAGGCGGGGTGGCTGTCACGTAGGCTTGCAGTGTTGGCACAGTGGATATGACAACACCCCCTGTCCACCCCCTACCCAGTGTATTGCCATGAAAAAACAGGGCACATGTATTGGCGTTATAATTATTTTTTGTTAACTCAGAAGCTGGAACAACCACCACCACGCGTCTCTCCTTGGACTTGCATCCCTGTCATTAACCACTACCTTCAAAGCGCATTGACGGTTCCACCATTCCCCTGCCTCGCAGAAACCAGTCTTCTTCTTCCTGTCATCTGTCTTCTTCCCGTCTTCTCCTTGCCGCCATGGAAGGTCGTCGCACTCTTGAGACAAGCTTCACTACCCATGACAATAAGAAGATAGACATTGTCTACACCAACGAGGAGGAGACAGTGGTGTATGTCCTGAGGATGTACGAGGGTTGGCTTGGGATAGACGAGGACACGTTTGTGGGATTGGACCTCGAGTACACCCCGGAGCACCCATATGAAGGGAGTGAAGTCCCCATCGTTCAACTGGCCATGCGGAAACACGTCCTCGTCTACCACCTCTCCCGGTTTGTAGATCTGCTCTCTGTAGCTAACCGCTTTTAGGGTTTTCTCCTCTTGTTCTTTATCCACTTGCTCATCTTGCAACTACTGGATTTTATTTAGGAACAAATAAATTAGGGTTTGCCTATGTCTCAATCGACTGAGATTTTCTTTAGTCTCAATCACCTAAGAAAAGTGCAACCGTAGTTAAAAGAAATGTGCAACTCGTTCAGTCGATTGAGAAATAGAAAAACCAAATAAATTATGACAAGACAATGTTGAGAGTCTTGATCTTGCATTTACTAAACTTTTAAAAATTATATTCAGATGATGATCTTGCATTGACAAAATATTTGTAGTTATAAATTTTGGTGATGACAAGATACATATTTTCAGGACTGACAGGAATTGTCCGGCGCTGCGCCAGTTCCTTGTAGAAAAGGGAATTGTTTTCTGCACTGTCGACAAAACAACTGATTTTTCGAAATTTTATCAAGAGGGAATTATAATTCCTACGCACAACTAGATCGATATTCAGAGTCTTGTCAAGATCCTAGGGGGCTCGAGAAAGGATGGAATGACATCACTCGCAACTAGAATCCTCGATGAGTTGTACGACAAAATGAAGGAAGATTTCCCTACGGATAGGCACGATTTCTGGGACGAGTGGCTGTTGTCTGATATAAACCTAAAGTATGCAGCCATAGATGCTTACGTGACCTACCAGCTATACAAGAATATCCATTTTTTCTACGTTACCTCGTGTTTTGCTCTATTTGCAAGAGGGAAGACGAGCTTAGGGGACCCCTTTATTGGAAATGCAGAATAGCTGAGTTTGAAGCTGCATATGCAAAGAAAATGGCTGCATCTGAAGCAGCTGACAGAGAGGCTGTAGAAGCAGCTGAAAGAGAGCTTGCAGCTGAAGCAGAAGGAGCTGGCAGAGAGGCTGCAGCTGAAGCAGCAAACAGAGAGGCATCATCTTCTAGCGGCAACAATCAGACCTATGATGCCCCACTAATTGTGCCGCAGGACGCTGAAGATAGGGAAGCCAAGTCAGATCCCAGGTGGGACGAAGCATTTCGTGAGCTGTGGAGTACCTGGAATGGTCGCAGTTTGTCGCCTAGGAACGATGGAAAGCGCCTCAAGTGGTCTGATGAGAAGTGAATTAAATTTTACTTGTTAGTGTTATGTTTCTGTTTTGTGGAACTCAGTTAGCTTGTCAAGATGTCTAGCGCCTCAAGTGATACTAGTAAAATAAATGTAACCCTCGTTGTGTTATGTTTATGTATGTGTCTTGTAGCTTGTCAAGATGGTAGCTTGTTAACTGGCAGTTTGAAAGAGTGCCCTTTTCCTCTCTCGCTAAACAGATATGTTTCATTTTGCCCAAATTGGTAGCAAATCTAGAGAAGATTCTCACTTCGATAATTCGTTCCGTTTTGGACCTCTTTTTGCCTCCGACCAGGTAGCAAATCTAGAGCTGCAAATCACACCAGGCAGAATACATTCATTCAGAAAACAAAACAAATGTAGATATAGTTGTGCGCAGCTAAATAGGATATAGCGATAGAAAGTAGGTTGCTTAACGAGGTTCGATGCATTCAGCCAGAAATAGGATATAGCTAGAAAGAAGCTGCTTAGCAGCAGCAGGAGCCTCCGCAGCTGCAGGCACATCCTGCAAGCGCCCGCGCCTCTGCCTCCTCCCTCCGACGCTTCCTCCACTTCTTGCTGCCCAGTCCCTTGATCTTGGGGGCTTTGGGCCTGACTGGAGGCATGCGACCCTCTTTGATGGCCACCCGCTGGAGGTTTCGAAGGTGAATGCCAAGAGCCCAGTGTTCAGCGATGTAGGCGTTGATGTTCACGGTCTCGCGCTTGCCGCCTTTGTGGATGCCAGAGCTCGTGGCCTCTGCATGCTTCAGTAAGGAAGTCGGTGCCGCCGGCATGACTCGTCAAGCAGTAGGTGATCCCCTTGCGGAAGGGGCAGCTGTAGTCGCCGCGCCTGAGGAAGGGGTCATACTGGCCGGCCCGTAGCCTCCTCAGCACCTGACGAGCCTTGGTGTGAGTGGAATCGTCATCGCTGGAGACGTTGCTGCCGGAAACCTATTGGAAGAAAAGGAAAATGGGGGAGTAGATGATGTAAGAAGATCGAGCAATCGAAATGCGAACAAGCGAATCCTAATAAATCAAGATCTAGCATCCAACGATGGGAACACTAGAAGAACCAAGGGAGGGGAGCAAAACCTAGTTACCTCTGACCATGGGTCGTCGATGCCGGTGTCGTAGGGGTTCAGCGGAGCGCTGTACTTATCTAGATTGTAGGTACCCAAGAAGTGCTTGATCTGCTTGTGACCGGCGGGGGCCTCGACTGGGGCCTGGACAGGGACGACGGCTGCTTTCAACGCGTCGAGGGGGACCGGCAAGGAGACGGGGGCCTCCTCGCCCGTGGCCTCGGAGGCGACGATGGCCACCTTATCCTCCTCGGCCATCGCCGGCCCAGACGGTGTATTCTCGGGAGTTTGCGGATGCTGATGGGACGGTGGAGAGGGTTGTGTGGGGAGAGTGAGCGAGAGTGGGAGTGGGTGTGCAGAGAGGGGCTCTATAGTTAAGGTGGATGGAAGCAAGGCACGTTTTGTTGCACCACCGTGCAACGCGCCGTGCAGTCTACTGCACCGTGCACCGCGACACGCGCATGGTACGTCACATTTTTTTCCCGAGCCATGCATGTCAGTTATGTATTGAGCCACATGCAAAGAGCACACATACAATTTCTATGTACGAAGTTTGACACGGCCCTAAAATTAGCGATAGTTAAAAGTGGAAATGTAGAGGGGAAGGTAGGTGGCTGTACGGCGAGATTTGTGGGGTTGTGATAGATCGGGTAAAGGGATGTGTTGATGGATACGAGTGACTCGATGAAGCCGGAAATGTTAGGTCTTGTCGAGCTCAGCTGTTCGGCCTCCGGCTAGCGCATGCAAGCTTCTTACGGTGGGCCCCAGTTGGAAGTGAGATTGAGAGCCGCTGCGTAAAAAATGGGATGTGTCTTATTAAAATCAAGTGGCAATAAATTGCAGCTGTCCATAGACGACCGTGTACTCGATGACGCATGTGTTGTGGCGTAGTAGTAGCAGTAGTAGGCTTTTCAGACTTGATTAAATGTGACATGACCGCTCGAAAACTTTTTCCATGGACGACTTTGTGTTCCTTCTTGTAGAAGTCTCGCTGAGGGAGACGTCCGTGCTGTCTCACGCTATACTATGAAGGGCACGACGTGTGCAACAATCATCGTGGGATCGCACAGAATCAATGGTTGGTGTGCATGATCTGCGTGACAACTATGACAACCAATCAGGGAGTAGCAGATAGAGTGAGCACAAGTTTGGGCTTCTATGAAAGATAGAGAGAGGGGGGCAAAATTGGGTAGTATCAAAAAACCAAGGGCATTGCATGTCTGTTCCTCCAAACATGGAAAGTGAGTGTCTTGTACAATGAAATACATGGATCAACCAATGGCATTGCATGTCTGTTCTTTCCACAAACCACATATGGATCCACTCGTGTCATTGCATGTGTGTTATTCTCACAAACCACACATGGATCCACTAGTGTCATTGCATGTCTGTTCTTCTCATGAACCACAGCCAGAGTCATTGCATGTCTGTTCTTTCCACAAACCACACATGGATCCACCTAGTGTGATTGCATGTGTGTTCTTCTCACAAACCACACATGGATCCACCCAGTGTCATTGCATGTCTGTTCTCTTCATGAACCACACCCAGTGTCATTGCATGTTTGTTCCTCTAAACAAACCACACATGGATCCACCTAGTGTGATTACATGTCTGTTCTTTTCACAAACCACACATGGATCCAGCAGTGTCATTGCATGTGTGTTCTTTTCATGAACCACAACTAGAGTCATTGCATGTCTGTTCTTCTAAACAAACCACACATGGATCCACCAGTGTCATTGCATGTGTGTTCTTCTCATGAACCACACCCAGTGTCATTGCATGTGTGTTCTTCTCACAAACCACACATGGATCCACCCAGTGCCATTGCATGTCTGTTCTTTTCACAAACCACACATGGATCCACCAGTGTCATTGCATGTCTGTTCTTTTCATGAACCACACCTAGTGTCATTGCATGTCTGTTCCTCTAAACAAACCGCACATGGATCTACCTAGTGTCATTGCATGTCTATTCTTTCCACAAACCACACATGGATCCAACAGTGTCATTGCATGTCTGTTCCTCCAAACAAACCACACCTAGTGTCATTGCATGTCTATTCTTTCCACAAACCACACATGGATCCACCTAGTGTGATTGCATGTTTGTTTTTTTCACAAACCACACATGGATCCACTAGTGTCATTGCATGTCTGTTCTTCTCTTGAACCACACCCAGTGTCATTGCATGTGTGTTCTTTTCACAAACCACATAAGGATCCACCAGTGTCATTGCATGTGTGTTCTTTCCATGAACCACACCCAGTGTCATTGGATGTGTGTTCTTCTCACAAACCACACATGGATCCACCGGTGTCATTGCATGTGTGTTCTTTTCATGAACCACACATGGATCCACCCAATGTGATTACATGTCTGTTCTTTTCACAAACCACATATGGATCCACCAGTGTCATTGCATGTCCATTCTTTTCAAAACCACACCCAGTGTCATTGCGTGTCTATTCCTCTCATAAACCACATATGGATCCTAACCTTAGGAGAGCCCTAACCTTAGCCCCCCAATGGGTGGCCGTTAGACCGAGTCTTCTAGAAGGCACTCCTAACACAGTTGTTCTGCTTGACAATTGTTACATACCGTCCGATCGGTGCACTCGGACGATTGGGATGGTCTTCGTGAGAGTGATCCGCGTGTAGGCTGTACTACGGCATGATTGGCCACGCTTGCTCTAGACAAACTGGCAACACCGGGTGCTCCCCTGTTGCGAGTGTCACGACTCATGAGTTGAGTGGGCCACGTCCCCATTACTTCTCTTCCTCCCCGTACTTCTCTTCCTTCCCCTCAAAGCCACTTTCCTCACTTCGCTCCCATCCCGCCGTAGCCGCAAGACGACGGCGCCTCCATCCCAATCCCCTCTTCGGCAGCCACCCCCTCCCCTCTCGCCATGGGTTCAAGGGGAGACGGTGAGGAAACGCGTCGTGACGACAGGGACGGTGATTTCGATGTGAGTCGTCTCATCTCTATCTCTATCATCTGTGGCCAGTTATCTATTTTTGGAGCTAGATCTACTCTGTTTACTCATGCGCGTCTGATGTGTTAGGCCAACCAGACGATGTATGACTCCGACTATCACAGTTTAGTGGATGAAGACAGTCCTCTGTTATGTAAACATGGACATGTGCCCGCTAAATTTGTAGCGTTCGAAGGAAGAAACGCAGGAAGGAGGTTTCTATGGTGTCAAGGACATCGTGCAATGATGCAAGGTGGAAGTTGTGGTATTGTCAAATGGGTAGACCCAGAGTGGCCCAAATCGATGCAGAAAATGCTGGACAAACTATGGGATATGACTGTTGAGTTGAAAGAATCCGTAGTCAGCTCACTTCTTGACAGTGTTGAGATGAAGCTATGGGACCCAGTTGACACGACCAAGCTTAACCGAGATCTCAGGAGGGCGCAAGACAAGGTTAGCAAAGTCAAGAAGGAGAGGGATGTGGCGTTAGCCTTGAAGGATAAAGCAGAGCAAGAACTAACTCAAGGAAGGAATGATCTTCACCAGGCCAAAGTCCTGCAGTTCACAACTACGAGTATTGACAAGTGCATGAGGAAAAATACAGAGAAACAATTGAAGCTATGCAAGGAAGATGCTAAAAGGAAGGAGCAGACTAATCGATCCTTGCTCTCGTAGGAAGATGCGCACCGGGCTAAGATTAAAGATCAAGGAGATGTGTGATAACTAGTTCTATTTAGCTTGAGCTCCGTGCCTTTTTAAGTTGTAACAGTAGTACTTGTTGACCTAGCGGTCTGAACTAGTGGTCCCGGAGTCCTGGGTAATTGCTCTCCCGTTAGTCTGTCTTAACCCTGCATCACTTCCTTTTGTCTGATCATGGTGGTATTCTGACATTGGTGGTTTGTTTAAACGTAATCTACGTGGATTGTGCCGCATGCACATGGCATAGCCACAATTTATAAAGTGGAAGCACATACACCCGGTTAATGGAGATCCGGGAGCTTCGCCAGATGCAGGGGATGCAGGAGCAGGGAGGCGGTGAGATAGACGGGCTCAAGCGTTTGGGAATTATCGGTTGCCATTGCTGTTTATGCTGCCATGTCATTGTGTGCAGCAACTGAAATAAGTTGCTGCTTCGTGGAGTGTAGCAGCTTAAATAATTTATTTCTGTGCCACTTACATTCCGTCGTATTTGGAGACCTCCTGCCCCTCAGCAATCGTGGAACCGGTGCTGCGTGTTTTCAGATAGCAGTGGCACAATCACAATTTCGGATTCAACTACTGACTCGGGCGTTTCCAAACCCTAAGTCGCGGTACATTTTACTCAGAGAACGTGGGTAGATTGTTTTGCCCAGCAAAATACCACACACAAAGCTCCAGAATTTAACCAAATTACATATATAGGTTCAAGTTCAACACATTACTATGCATCTTCATTGCCAGCAGCCTTCTTCCACAGCCTGGGTGCCAAGCCTTCATGTCCACTAGCTTCTTCATTTCCTGCCTTCTTCCTCTTCCTCGGTGCCAATTTTCTTAGCTTCACGTACTCTGCATCAACGGGACAATGGGCACCAGAATTGTGTCCAACATCATCTTTCCGCTCATTTTTAATTTCTTCGGGAAGCAAAATGACTGAACCAGCAATCTTGTTTCTAACCTTGCGGCGCTTCCTATCAAAGAAACAAGACTGTTGCATAACTGCCCAATATCTACATAGTAAATAAAACAGAAATTACAATTCAGCATGCGAACCCCAAGAGACTTTTGCTTACCAGGAGCTAATTGGGTTCGAGCAACCACCCTGTCCAAGAATAGAAGGGCGACTCCCAGTTGCAGCAGCTTCCACATCAAGCACATCACATTTCAGCTCAAACATGCAAGCCGAAGCATACCTTTTCATCAACCCAATTAGCTGACTGTCACACGTTAGAGGAACCTTGATGCCACGTTCATCCATGAATGTGAACTTTGCAGTCTGCTTCGGCCATAATTCATCATGATTACGTAGAGCAGCAACCATACCAGATATAGTGCAGATCTGCGTAGGCGCTTCTTCCATCGTGATACAATGGTCTCCATACCACTTGCCCTTAGAGTCGTACCTGAAGAGGCTTACCGTAACCAGGTAATGGTGGTCTGCGGAGATCCCACTTGATAGAAAACTGTGGACAAAATATGTTTGTCAGCATTGGGCTAACAAACGATTTGAGGTTCAATAGCCAGCTAGCAGTTATAATTAGTGCGAATAGCAAAGAGAAGGGTAGCTCACCCGCTTGTAGGCAGAACTTCTTCTTTCTTGGTAGTAGGATCTTCCATCCTCTGAGCTGCTCGGCTTGTCGGCGGCGGAGGCGGGCTAGAGCCTCGCAACGGCAGCTACGGCATGCGCCATTGGAGCTCGGGATCAGCGACTGGGCGCAACAATTGGGCGCAGCAACTTGGCGCCGGAAGTCAAATGTCCGAAGGGACCGTCCTGCCTAGAGGGTGGATTCCGACGCCGCCGATGCTAGGGGAAAGGTGGGAATGGATTTGTGAAATTGTTCAACGCATCCAATCCACTTATTTCCTCGATTTGCCTAAGAGGTTGCCGTGTTGGTGCTCGCGTCACGGACAAATGACTGACATGAGGGTCTCGACCGTCTACTTCATGGGACAGTTTAACGGAATGTTTGAATTTGGCAGGGGTGAGATGAGTTTGCCTCGAAATGGCCCCTCTCAGTAGTTGGCGGCCCAACTTTTCGAAACGTGGCAATTTTAGGCAACTTAGGTACTGCCATGCGCTGGCCTGCGGACTTTGGTACCGCAGACGAACAGGCCCCTCCTTGAGCTGTTTGTGAGAAGGAGACTAGTTCTCTTACCCCCACTCCAATGCTTAGAGTTCTTCCTAGGCAGAATGATCGATCCCCTTCTATGGAGGCCCTGGTCCTCCTTATATAGGGGAACCCAGGTTACAAAGTTAGTGAATATGTGGAGGGATATTCCCTGAATATGCCCTTTGGTTAAAGCTAGATGCCTCTTTATTCACTTTAAATGGCTAGTCCGGACTATGGACGTGATCCTCTGTGAGCCGCTTTGCTTTTGGCATCACCCGACATTACTAACGTCAGCCGACACTGGATATGCCACCTTTGTCGTCTACGCGCCGCTGGTCCTTCCCTCTGCTCACTTCGCTCACGCCACAGTGTACAAAGGACACCTTTTGACCAACGGGAGATTCTTTCCTTCTCTTGGAAGCCAAGTGGTAACCTGGCTAGCGATTGGCTAACCCGGCTAGCGCTTGGCTAACCTGGCTATGAGAGTACCTGCATATATGGTAAATCAAGTATAGCCGACATACATTTTATGTCGGCCAGGTTAGTGGTAGGTGAATACCCGCCAGGCCGGGTTACCCCGTAAGTCGGCCTGCCTTGAGGAGACCCGACCAACACTTGCTTTGACCGTGCCATACCTCGGCTAACTCGGTCTTTATACCCCGGCGTGACCCTACCCGGGGGTATCCCCCCAACATTAGTCCCCGAAGCTGGTGCGGTCTTAGCAACTTCAGCTGGTAAGGCCACAACAGGTTCTAATTATCAAGATCAGCACTTTCTTTGCCGAGTTATTCCGTAACCCGGTCTCTTTGATTTAACGTTCCCTTGACTCAATCCGAGTTACTTCTCACTGGCCGGGTTATTGTCCATGTATCCGGGTTATCTTTCCTTCTCTCATACGCTTCCCCACGTCCTACGTGGAGGGTAATCATCACTCTGCCTCATTTTAAGGGTCACGCCAGTTTACTATGCCAGTTACTATATTGATTGTCAGGAATAACTGCTGCGCGCGTCACGTCGTGACAGCCCCTCGTTAACTGTATCATAACATCATGTCATGGGATCCACTGCTCCTTTTATCCCTTTTGCTGTGGCAGGAGCCTGATTAGCCGGTTTGGAAAATACACGACCACACCGCACGGTTGCGCCACAAGGGTTGATCCCACTACGTGCCCCTGAGGTGCGGTTAAATAGGGGATAGGGGCGGCTCTCGAGGAAGTTCCCCCACTTCGCACGTGCCCCTGCCCTCTGCCCCTTCTTCTCCATAGCGCCACTGCCACCGCCGCTGCTTCTGCTTTAGCATTGCGGCGCCGCTGCCATGCCTTGCCGCTCCCCCATGACCGCGCCACCGCTTCTACACAAACTTTTCATCACGGGGCCCTGCAACTCCAAGTTTCCCATCGCCGGCTATTCCTTCTCTGATTACTTCTTCGAATACCTTGATCTAGCCATGACCAAAGAGGAGGCTTCCATTGTTGCTGAGGAGGAGGAGGAGGAAGAGGCTCATGAGCGCGGTGCCTGGGCGGGCCCGTTCGTCTGCCAGGACGACGTCGACTGGCTCTACGCGACCCGCCGCGGGTGTGACGTGCTGCCTCGTCGCCGAGGAGATCGCTCCTTCTCCAAACCCTGGCGAGTTCGTCGTGTTCTTGTATCACTTCCAACGTGGCTTCGGCCTCCCTGTGAGTGATTTTCCCATGATATTATTACCACCTATCAGCTTATGCTGCACCATCTTCCAACCAACGCTATTACTTCCCTTTCCTCTTTTGCCTCCAGCATAGAGGGGTATGTTGGCCTCTTGCCCACCAAAGAACTATGGATCAAGTTCTTTGGCCTCTGTAAGAATGTTATCCTGGATCCCCATCTCGCCCCTGCCGACAAACATCTGACCTAGTGCGGTGGAGCCTCAATCTCTCCCCGCAAGAACTCCGCCTTTCCCCAGGTTACCGGCCTTGAATCTTGCAAAGGATGGGCCCAAACCTTCTTCTATGTGAGGAATAACACGGATGAAGACTTGATCCGGCTGCTCCCCTTCAAGATGGGTGTCTCGGATACCTCTCTGTGGGAGCAGATCCTGAAGCGGCCTAATTCCCTGGCGAATCAGGTCGATAGGCGGATTAAGGAGTTGGTCAAGCTGGGGCTGCGGAGCGAGGATGTCATGATCACTTTCGTCCGCAGCCGGGTTTTCCCCTACAGAAATGCTCCCACGAGATTTGCCATTTGAGCGCCCCTTGACCCCAAACGGGCCTCCTCCTTCAAGCTTTACAACTTCGAGGTGTTTCGCCGGGTTAAGGCCATTTTCAAGATAGAAAAGGAGTTCACCGAGGCGTGGAAGTGGGGACTTGCACCCTTCACCCGAGCTAACCTGCCACCTAAGGTATGTTCTTCTCCTAGTACTCCTTCCGAGTCTTGTAGTATGTCGGATTGTATCCTAACTTGACCATTTAGTAGTTTTGCTCTCAGTTGTTTCTCCAATATATAGTTGAGGACGACAAGGAGCCAACACTCAAATGGGTGGCAGACCACGCAGAGTTGGATGCGGAGGATCCTAACCTAGAGAGGTTCTTGCCTACTCCAGACGGCACCAAGTGGACCTCTGGTAAGGCCTCTTCTTTAAGGGATTAGCCAAATGATGATGACTCCGATGTTGAGGTTATGGAGTGTCAACACCCGGATTTTTAATCCCAGATGCCTGTTATGCCATACCTCGCAATCCCAGGATTACCATTTTTGCGAGACATAAAAGATTGATATCACAGTACGTCATCCATTACAAACCATAATAAGGTCTTACAAATAAAGGATCTCATGATCCAGTCTTAATACAATCAAAGCAGCGGAATAATAAACATAGTAGTGGGCTCCATCTTCAGGGTCACAGGCAATACTGACGATGGGAGATGATCCTAGTTGTCGTAGACCTCTTGCTGTCCATCATCCTAGTAGTCCTCCTCATAGTCTAGCCACGAGAATAGCCAGATACAAAGCGATGAGTACTCTTTAAGTACTCGCAAACTATCAGTAACAAGTAAGATAGTTCTAGTAGGAATCCTAAGGTCTAGGTTTATTTGCAAAAGCCAGGTTTATCTAAAATTAAATTTTAGAAGTAAAGAAAACTAAGTTAATGTTCTAAATCAGTTAAGTGGGAACCTAGTTTTCATGTCCACAACCCTGTTGTGGCCAAGTCAAAGTCATAGTTCAAGTCACAAGTCATTTTGAAAACATCTGACGACGGAACAATATGGCCACTCCAACTGTCCATGACCGCAGACACGGCTATTTTAATAGTTTGACACTCTACTGAGGTGGTACACTTTCACCACAAAATTCGATACATCCGTCAGGGATAACCCTGAACCAATCATACTTAGTATGCAGATAATCAATAATAACCTTTCAATTACACACCCTAGTATAGGCACCTCCCCTATGAGCTTGGCCTCCCAGCCATGGCCATCTACCATCCTGGGCACTGCATAGGTGGACAATCATCAAGAGGTAGCCTCAGCTTAACCTCTTCTGCAAGGGAACCCATACTAAAGCATATAAACTTCTGGCTAAGCCCTACCCAATTCAGGTATTGTGGTTGTATGGTAAAATTGGAATGGTATCGCATCCGAACCCAACCATCCATTTTTATAAAGGGCTAAGGCTCATGCCTCAAAATTTTCATCATCAAAATACTTTTGTGTCTCTCAACACATGTCGAAAGATTTCAATAGAATGAATCTTCATTCCAAGGTTTTCATAATCTTTTTTACCAAGTATTCCCATCTAAAGTGATCACCTTTTATGCTTAGCACTAGCCACTAAAGTTGAGGGTATTTCCTAATGAGGGGTGCTAATCTCCAATCTCATGCCATGGAATGACATCTAAGTATAACTAGTTAGGCCTAGTTTTATACTCTTTATGGTATCTATTCTATTTTTCCAATACTCACAAAGCACTAACTAAAAGTAAAGAACTTTAGTAAAGTAAAAGAATAAAGCTTGCAAGTAAGATTTGGGATGGGTATAATAAAATTTGTATAACCAAAGCATGCCTAATGCATCTTGCTTAAGTTATGAAGTGGGCAAGTGTTAAATTGCATAGTTCTAGCTTGCAATTAGTGATGGCTTGCATAGTTATGAAACTTGGAAGTGTTAGCTTGCCTTGAGTAGTGTAGTGGTTGAAGTTTTCTTCTTCTTCTTCTTCTTCTTGCTAGTACTCATCCTCCTCGTATCCCGGGTCGGTACTATCGTCTATAAGTGAATACGGGGGACACAATGACCAAACAATACTTAACTATTTCTCTTTAGCACACTAAGGTTCACACTAGATGATCTAGCAGCATCTCAAACATCACATGAAATAAAGACTAAATCTTGTTTATCTTATTTTTGAAAAGTAATTTCTTCTCATTTAAAATAATTAAGATTTAATATGCTCCAATTAAAATATGGGATCATGTTGACACATGTCATCACCACATATTCTAATACATGGGAATGTGATTTAAAGTGGTGGTCACATTTTATAAAGTTTAAGGTTATCATTTAATAGAATTAAAGTGACTAGAAATTCCCATATAGCATTCTTTTGGTACTAGTCCAATGTCATTGCATGTAAACATATTTTTTTTTACATATTCAGATAGGTCTTATCAGATGTGGTTTTTGAGAGTTGGAATCAACTCAAAAGCATTTATGGTTGATTTTTGAAAAATGTTTGAAGTTTGAAAAGTCTATGTCTTGTTATTTTTACTATAGGTGATCTCTAACTCCAATTGATTTGAATCTAGCGGGCTTGGATAGATAATTTAAATATCTTTCCAAAAAATTGGAATCATGCAATTTGGTTTAGTGAATTTCTCTGAATTGATTTTTTAATCTACTGATAGAATTTGGTTTTAACTAAATTGTAAAATAATTATTTGAATTCATAGGCCTATGCGGGAAACTAACTGGGCCGGCCCAATCTGCACAGCGCGGCGCAGCAGGCTACTGACAAAACGACCCCACTAGTGAGCGATTCAATCTACCCGAAACGGTATCATGCAAGGCCCTACAATTAGAATCTAATCTAACGACTGAGGCTCATCGTCGACGACGAACAGCTCCGGCTAGGTTTTAACCCTAACGCGGTGGTGGGGGTCGTGTGGGGCTCACCTAAGCTCTAGCTAGGGTTGACGATGGGGGCGAACGATGTTGTAGATGATGGCGGTTCAAACGGTGGTTGCGACAGCTCCTGGGGCGGTTTCAATCGACGACGCCCTTCTCCTTCTACAGCGACGGGCTCCGGCCAAATTCTAGAAAAGCAGTGCTCGCCTTGCTCCGGGGAGAAGTGTGGGAGGGTCAGTGAGGAGTGGGGAGTGTGTTGGTGTGGAGAATGGAGGCAGAGAGGGCCTCTATTTATACACCGACGAGGGGACCGAGGGGGATGGGCTGGCGTCTCTGGCAAGGGCGGTACAATGTGCTATCGGCATGGCTGTGGGTAGGGGGCGATGCGGTGTTCCCTGGCGGTCATCACGAGCGTAATGGCACGACACGGGGCAGTCTAGGTTGGTCAGGCGCGGGCGATGCCCTGCGCGGGAGCGGCGATGTTCGAGATGGTGCACGGGAGCTACGGGTCGCGCGGCGGCGAACGAGGGTGTCTAGGAGCTAGCTATGATCATGGCGAGTTAGTGCACGCGCGGAAAGAGCGAGGCACAGTCTGTGCGAGCTGGTCGAGTGCGGCGCTCTGGCGTGCTGTCGGCACGGCGCATAGACATTTGTTACAGCGATGCTGGGGTGGTCCAGCGCCTGGCTATGATCAAGGGCTAGACAGGGGGTGGTGGTGGACGGCCGCTTGTCTCCTGCACGTTATGGGAGAGGGCGACATGGTCTCTGGTGCTCTTTCCATGGTCGACCAACGAGTGTGGCTTCGGGCGGCGGCGTACTGGTGCAAAATAGCTAAGGGGGAGCGTGTCTTGTGCGGCTAGAGGCCAGGACAGACAGGGGGAGTGTAATGGGGGCATTTGGTCCAGTGATCAATGTCCCAAACAGTGAAGTTAGGCAGAGTGTGATCTGTGTCTGCAAGGTGTTTGATTAAATGGCCGAAAGAATTTAAGTTTCAAATTTTTGAATGAAATTTGGTGAGTGATCTACACTTATGCCTGAGTGTCCATGGTTGCTTGGATAATGCAAGGTGAAATGATTTGAGTGGTTTTTGCAAAATGGTGATCTTACCATATGAACTTGATTCAATTTCAACTATCCTTTAAATGGATTTGAAAATAGTTTTGGGGAGTTTGTAAAGTGGGCTTGGGTTCACTTTTACTTGGTCTAGCAAGGGGTGAAAAGAAGTGGAATTGTTTCTGTTAGAAATTCTCTTCTAGGAACACTCAAAGTGACCTCGTGGTTAACTTTGGTCAAAATGACCATTTGCTCATATCTTTTATATTTGATTTCTTTTTCTTTTGATTTTGTTTGTACTTGGCCTAGATGATGTAGTATTCATCCCTAAACCATTTCTTATCATTGGTAGCAATCAAACATGGCAAATTCACACAATCTTACACTAATGCAAATCACACATGCATTCATATAGATTTTTGGAATAAAAGTTTTTGTTAACCCTAAACTTGGGTGATTAGAACTTGATAATCTTGATTAAAATATTTGGGGTGTTACAAACCTTCCCTCCTTAAACAAAATCTCGTCCCGAGATTTAATAAAAACTAGGAACTAAAGAGATCTGGAAACTTAGTCCTAATGTAATCTTCTCGCTCCCAAGTAGCTTCTTCTTCAGTATGATTGTTCCACTGGATCTTGAGAAACTTGATACTCCGGGTCCTGGTGGTTCTGAAGGCTTCTTCCAAAATACGAATGGGCACTTCACGATATGTCAGATCCTTGTTGATATCTATGGCTCGGTGATCGATGTTCTTGAACACTTCGGTCTTTGATACATTGCAAATGTATCTATAATTTTTGATGTTCCATGCTTGGTTTTATCTACTTTCTTGTGTTTTGTCCACACTTTGGAGTACTTTTCATATGATTTATTGGACTAACCTATTAACAAGAGCCACAGTGCCAACAACCTGTTTTCTGCTGTTTTTGGTTCCAGGAAAGTCAGAAAATGAATATTCTAGGAATTGGACGGGACAAAAGCCAAAGTGCCTTTTTTCCGGAAGACATCTGAAGCCAGAATATGAGACGGAGAAGGGTTGGGGGACGGCCACACCACCTGGCCGTGCGGCCAGGCCTGGTCCGCGCTAGGGGGTGGTCTGGCCGACCCCAGCACCCCCTCAGCCTCTCCTTCCGCCTATATATTGCCCTCGGGACCGAAACCCTAAGTACCCGATCAAAAATCCACGAAAGAGTCTGTAGCCGCCGTCATCTCCATCCCTAGATCGGGAGGGATCTGAAGCTCTTCCTAGCACCCTGCCGGAGAGGGGAATTCACCCTGGAGGCCTTCTTCATCATCATGCAAGCCTCCGGTGTGATGCGTGAGTAGTTCATCTCTGGACTACGGGTCCACGTAGTAGCTAGATGGCTGGTTCTCCTACTTTGTGCTTTCATGTCTAGATCTTGTGAGCTCCGTTCATGATCAATATCATCTATTTGTAATTCTGCATGTTGTGTTTGCGGGGATCCGATGGATATTGAGATGCTATTTCAGATTGATTATTGATTCTATCATGTCTTTGTTATTTGTGATCTTGCATGCTTTCCATTGTTAGTAGCTACCTTGGCCAAGTAGATGCTAGCAACTCCAAGAGTTAGTATTTATGCTCGATAGTGGGTTCATGCCTCTGGTAATATGGGGAAGTGACAGAAATCTCTAAGGTACTAGATGTGCTATTGCTACTAGGGAGAAAACAACAATCCTTTGTTCATAGAACAATCATATTGTTTACATTACACGCAATTCGTAAAGCAATAATCTGTTGCTTGCAACTTAATACTGGAGGGGGTTCAGATGATAACCTGAAGGTGGATTATTAGTCATAGATGCAGTTGGATGGCGGTCTATGTATAATGTTGTAATTCCCAATCAAGTTCCAAAGGAGTCAAGATGATTAGTATATGCTTGTATGCTTTCTTGATGTTTGTTAATTGCCCCGCTGTAATTTGTTCACCCAGCATATTATCTATCTTAAGGAGAGGCACCTCTAGTGAACTATGGGCCCCGGTCCTTTCTTTTACATACAATCTACAAACTATTTACTTCTTTGTGTTTACTTTCCGCAAACTATTACTTCCTTCCATTTGATACGTTTAATCCTTTGTTTTCAGCAAATCCGGTGAGATTGACAACCTCATCACAAGTTGGGGCAAAGTTCTGTGGTTGTGTTGTGCAGGTCTCCATGTTGCTGCTGGAACCGGTAGTGCGCCCTGCCAACGTTCAACTAGCTACACCTTTGGGGTGTTTCCTTGCTTCTACTGGATTGATAACCTTGGTTTCGTACTGAGGGAAAACTTGCTCCTGTGCTCATCATACTTTCCTCTTGGGGTTCCCCAAAGAGCTCGATATATTTGGGCCATCAGTCTTCTCTGGAACTTCTTGGCATTTGCGAAGTAACGAGATATGGAACACATTATGGATGGCTGATATCTCCTCTGGTAGTTCCAGTTGATATGATACTTCTCCTCGGTGATTCAAAATCTTGAAGGGTGCAATATATATGGGAGCTAACTTCCCTTTCAGTTGAAAACGTTGCATTCCTTTCAAGGGTGATACTTCGAGATACACAAAATCTCCAACATTGAAGGTCAGGTCTCGACGTCTCTTGTCAGCATAACTCTTCTGTCTGGATTGAGCGGTCTTGAGGTGCTCATGGACTTTGTGAACCTTCTCTTCAGCTTCTCGTAGGATGTTGGGTCCAAAGATCTGACTCTCTCCTACTTGCGACCAATACAAGCGGGTTCGACACTTCCTTCCATACAGAAATTCAAAGGGGCCATTTGCAAACTGGCTTGATAACTGTTGTTCCATGAGAATTCTGCGAAAGGCAGACAATCTTCCCATTTTGATCCATACTCTAGAACACAAGCTCTCAACATATCTTCTAAGATTTGGTTAACTCTTTCAGTTTGTCCATCGGTCTGCGGTTGATAAGCTGTGCTGAAGTTCAGCTTGGTTCCTAATCCTTCTTGGACTTTCTGCCAAAATCTTGAGGTAAACTGGGTTCATCGATCCGATACTATGGTCTTAGGTGTTCCTTGCAAACTGACGATTCTAGCAATGTATAGCTCTGCTAGCTTCGAACTCCGGTAGGTGGTCTTGACATGTATAAAATGGGCTACCTTGGACATTCTATCAACTATGACCCAAATAGAGTCATTTCCCCTACTAGATGTAGGCAAACCAGTGATAAAGTCCAATCCGACAGAATCCCATTTCCATTCCGGAATTTGCAATGGTTGCAACAGTCCTGCGGGTCTCTGATGTTCCTCTTTGACTCTCTGACAGATATCACACTTGGCGATGTAGCTTCCGATTTCTCTCTTCATCTTGTGCCACCAAAATTGCTCCTTCATATCCTGATACATCTTCGTTCCTCCGGGATGGATAGAATAAAGAGTATCATGAGCTTTCTACATGATAACTTGCTTTAGTTCCGAATCAGCAAGCACACAGATACGTCCTTTGTACTAAAAGACTCCTTCTTCATCTTTGATGAATCTGGTACCTTTCCTATACCAATACGACGCTTGATTCCGTCGATACTTGCATTTCCTTTCTGCGCTGCCTTGATCTGACTGATCAACGTGGGTTGAATTTCTATGATAGCTAAGAATCCTTTGCTAACTAGCTCCGTTCTAAACTACTCCAACTCCTCATGCAAACTTGGTTGGGTTTCTTTAATCATGGTGTTCAATCTACACGACAATCTGCTAAGAGCATCTGCTACCACCTTGGCTTTGTCGGGGTGATAGTGAATGTCAAGGTCACAATCCTTGATTAACTCTATCCATCTCCTTTGCCTCATATTCAGCTCCTTCTGAGTGAAAATATACTTCAGACTCTTGTGATCCGAATAAATCTCATAGCGGTTACCCATAAGGTAATGACGCCATGTCTTCAAGGCTAAAACTACGGCGGCTAGTTCAAGGTCATGGGTAGGGTTATTTTGCTCATGTTGCTTAAGTTGTCGAGACAGATATGCTATAACTTTGCCTTCTTGCATCAACACACATCCGAGACCAATCTTGGATGCGTCACAATACACATCAAAAGTCTTCTTGATATCCGGGATAATCAAGATTGGGGCTGAAATCAATCTCTTCTTGAGCTCTTGAAAACTTGCTTCACATTTATCCTTCCATTCAAACTTCTTATCTTTCTTCAACAATTGTGTCATTGGTCTTGCGATGCTCAAAAATCCATCAACAAACATGCGGTAATATCCCGCTAACTAGAGAAATGCGCGGACTTGGGTTTGAATGGTTGGGGCTCTCCATTCTTCAACATCTTTGATCTTGGCGGGATCAACAACGACTCCTCCTGCCGACACAATATGTCCTAGGAATCCTACTTCCTTCAACCAGAACTCACATTTGCTAAACTTGGCATACAACTGATGTTCTCTAAGGGTTTCAAGGACAGTTCTCAGATGTAACTCATGGTCTTCTTCTGACTTGGAATAAATAAGAATATCGTTGATAAAAACAACGACAAACTTATCCAGGAAATTCATAAAAATCTTATTCATGAGATTCATGAAATAAGCGGGGGCATTGGTTAATCCAAAAGACATGATCGTATACTCATACAATCCATATCTGGTGGTAAAGGCGGTCTTTGGAATATCCGTTGCACGAATCTTGAGTTGATGATAACCAGTCCTAAGATCAATCTTAGAGAACACTCTGGCACCAGTCAACTGATCAAACAGATCCTCTATCTTGGGCAGTGGGTACTTGTTCTTGACGGTGACATCATTCAGCTTCCGGTAATCTGTGCACAAACGATTACCTCCATCTTTCTTGTCGACAAACAAAACAGGCGATCTCCATGGCAATGCGCTTGGTTGAATCAAACCTTTCGCTAGCATAGCATCAAGTTGCTTCTTCATGTCCACTAGTTCAGATGGGTTCATGCTATAAGGTCTCTGGGCTATGGGTCTAGTCCTAGGAATTAGTTCAATAATGAACTCGATATGCCGATCTGGGGGCATACCAGGCAATTCATCTGGGAATACGTCGGGGTATTCACAGACTACTCTGACTTGGTCTATGGTGGGTAGGGCTAGACTCTTGTTGCATTTGAATTGATGGGGCAAGGTTTCATATACATGCTCTACTGATAATCTAGAGCTACCGGTCATGGTTATGGCTTTCTTGGCACAGTTGATCAATCCTTTATGTTTCGACATCCAATCCATTCCTAGTACTACTTCCAAACCTTTGGTTCAAAGTACTATTAGATTGGCATAAAAATCTATTCCAAGGATTCTTATAGGTACAGCCTTGCAAATTTTTCTAGCTTTGGTGGTTGAACCAGGTATTTGAACTATCATAACATGCTTCAATTTTGTTGGTTGGATCTTACTAGTGCATGCAAAATCTTCTATAACAAACGAGTGGGATGCTCTAGAATAAAACAACACTCTTGGAAGTACTGAGTTAATATAAAACATACCGAGCACGACATCGGGCACTTCCTAGGCTTCTTCAGCATTCATGTGGAACAGACGACCGTTGCTGTTGAGCGAGTTTCCTGGAGCAAATCTCCTTCCAGGCTGAACACGGTATTGCTGTTGAGCGGGTGCATTCACATTGGTGGCTGCTGCAAGCTTCTTGGGACACTCGCTGGAGTAGTGACCCTTGACTCCGCATTCAAAGCAAGTAATCTGGGTCTTGTCTTTTCTTGCGACAGGAACAACATTGCTTCCAGTCCTTCGGGCAGTATTGTTGTTGTTGTTGTTGGACTTGGGTGCTGCACGGTTGAAGTTATTGGAGTTGCCGGGGTTGTTGTTGTAGTTTCCTCTAGACTTCAGGTTTCCTCCGCTACGATTGGGATAGTTGGGACGGGACATAGGAGGTCTGTTGTTTCTTGGGGCATATCCTGTAGACGGGGTGGGGCGATACTCCTGGGTATTGAGGGATCCAGTCTGGTGCATCATGCAACGCTTGCGATTGTCATTGGCTTGGTTGATCTTCCCTTCCATCTGAATGGTAGAGTCTACTAGCTCTTCTAGATCTCCAAAACGGATGTTGACTAACATAGTCCGCATCTCATCATGCAATCCATTCAGGAACCTTTCCTTCTGCTTTGCTTCGGTGTTAATCTCATCAGGGGCATACCTAGCTAGGGATAGAAATTTCTCACGTTACTCAACTACCGTCATCCTTCCTTGCTTCAGTTCCCTGAACTCATCCCTCATCCTAGTGACTAATCCTTGGGGCACATGGGTGCGGCTGAACTTGATCTTGAATGCTTCCCAAGTCATCATCTGACCTTCGTTCATGGCACGAGTGCTATTCCACCAGGCTCTTAAAACTCCTAGCAGATAATGGGTGGCAAAAAGTTCCTTCTCATTGGCCTCAACTCCTGAGACCTCCAGGTTGTTCTCTAAGGTTTGTAGCCAGTCATCAGCATCTAATGGATCCTTAGATTTACTAAAGATAGGTGGATTGGTATTATGAAAGTTCTTGAGTTTGGATCCATGATGATCTTGGTTTCCATGACCTAGATTATTGTGGGCCATCTGAGCTATCTGTTACAGAGTGGCTAGGTTGGCTTGGCGTTCGTCTCTACTAGCTTTATGGTCGGAAAATAGCATTTGCAGAATCTGCAACATTGGGTCGTGAGATGAACTGCTTCCTCCGGGGTTTCCACGAGTCATCTGAAGATTGAGATAGATAATGAGATAAGAGGGAAATCTCTAAGGTTCATGGTTTTGTTTCAAAAGCTTTATACTTTGAGTTTGACTCAGGTTTTGCAAACTAACAACTTCTCTCATTCATTCATTCAAATCACACCATACAAACACACACCACAACACACATAGAAAACAGATGGTTTTAAGAACCATTCTGTGAAACTACGTTATAGTGGGACCAGATACAACTCATTCCTATGGTAGTGCTCAAGTGCATCTAATCATCATGAATTAGGTCGGAATCATCATCATCAGTGTGGAACTCCATGGCATCATCCTCCAGGTAGTCATTGTCATCACTGAGGTAAGAGTAAAGATCTCCCTGGATGTCTTCACCTTCGTCCTCCTCCTTTGCTTCAAGCTGGACTTCCTGTTCACAGATGGTCTTCTCGAGAGCGGCCACCTTCTTGCAAAGACGATCGATGGTGCGATCCTTCTTGCCACACTGACGACAAAGTGATTGGCGCTCCTTGGCGAGGATGGCGAGGATCTGGTCCTTCTTGACTGCAATGGCATGGTTGTGGTTGGCGTAGCCACGAGCGTTGTACAACTCCTTCTGCCTATCATACAACATGAAGTCAAGATTGTTCGCCTGGTGCTTCAGCTCTGGGTGTTCTGGCATCTCCAAGGGCATTCCCATAGAATCATGCCTTGCATAGTGAGCAAAGCGAATTCCCTAGATATGGTTTATGTTCTGTCCACACAGACGGGCGAGAGCTTCATGCAACCTCCTCCGCCACGGGATCCATCACCGAGAGTCCCTCCGTCGACCGCCCTCAACAGCGCCGGGCACCGCGCGTGCCCTCTGCAACCGGCCTGCGCGCCGCTGCAGGCGTTTGTCCTTGCCCTGGTCGCTCCGTCGGCCACCTCTCCGACCACCACCGCACAGCTCGCCGGCCCCACCTCCTCCCCGAGCCCGGCGTAGTTCCGACCCGGAGCCTCTCGCCGTTCTCCTCCCCGACGTCCAGCTCGGCCTCTACCTCGCCGGTAGAGTGCCAGTTCGCCGCCGGCCGCCTCGTCCTCGGCTCTGGCCATCAGCAACTGACGTGGCCACCTTCAACCGTCCACCGACCCAGAGCTCCGGCCCGGCCCTAGCCACCTCCTCTGACCAACCGCGCCACACTCCTGCAGGACACCGACCGCCGCCGCGCGGGTCCAGACGCCGACGCCTCTGTGACTCCGCGTGCTCGCTATCCATCTCCGTCCAAGACCACATCGCCGCGGCCGAGCTCCTCCACAACTTGGCGTGCGTGCTCTGTCTCCGAGCGTTGCTTTCGTTTTGCAGAGAAGATCCTTCTCATTAGCTGCAGGTAGCAATGTACCCGTGGTGTCACATGTCTGTGTGCTCTTCCCGATGTTGTACTGATATGTGATTGCTGTTACGACTATGATGTCTTCTGCCTGCCAAGTCAAGAACCCAGGGCCTCTAGCTCTTCGCGGTCCGACAAGATCTCCGTCGCGGATTCGAGGAACCCTAAGTACCACCGAGACACCTCGAAAAAACCGGCGCTGATACCCGAGTCCGACATCGACAATTGGAGCCAAAACCCCCAAGGTCGCCGACACGGAAACCGCAAGACCTTCTTCCCGAATGCCAAGTACTTCCTCGAGGACGCCAAGTTCTTCACCCCGAACGCCAAGACCTACACAGACCAGGGCGAACCCGATGATCCTCCGACGCTGAACCAAGCCCTTCTCCCGGATGCGACAAGATCTACTTCCGTTGACCGAGACCGATCCTATCGACCCGATCCCCGTTGAACCTTGCCGAACCCCTGAACCCCCAGAACCAAGGCCTTCGCCCCTAATGTGTGACCCCTTTATCCGAGCCCTATTTTATAAATTAACATGCATATGAATTGTTGCATATAAATTGTTCATGCTCGCATCTCATCATGGGGTTGGGGGCATTATGCCGAAGCACCTCATAATTAAATATGGAGTATGGATGCGGGATATTGTTGTCTTATTCCGGACTCCATTTAAATTTGTGTAGCGAATCAATGCCATGATTTGTCTTGTTAATACAACATTTAATTGCGGGGGTTTTAAATAACTCGAACCTATTAATTAATTGTCGGGAACCCGGTTCCGCTTAATACCGCTTAATTGCACCGCATCTGCATCATCTCATGATCATGCCGGATCTTCTGCCGTAATATTAAATAGTGCATCCGGTGTTTCTTCTAGTGTTTGCTTCTTAGCGGAGTAGTCCGATGAGATGTTGTGAAATTCGACAAGTTCTCCGGATATGATCCCTCGGCAGTGTTTCCCAGGCGAGCATCTCTCCCCTTCTACCTATTTTGCTTTTATAGTCCTTATTTCCTCCTGTTGATCTATTGCTATCTGTGTCGCGATGCTTTAGTTTCCGTGCACCAGTTATATCCTGTGCAGCCTCTATATTGCCTTGGACACCTCCTATTATCTGTGTTTGGTAGATAGCGGGCCTTGCGAGTCATAGTTGCTTGCTCAGGTGCGATCTTGTGTTGTCAAGTACCACAGTTGTTGGATTGATGGCAGATGTTTATTGGTGGAGATGCTTATTGGTGGAGATGATCATGACTTTAAATACAACTATTAAAATGATAGATATAACTAATGCAGAGGCATCGGTGAGCAATAGATGTTATTTGGTTCTTCCACGCTCACTTGTGCCCCGTAGGACCCCGAGTACTTGATACCTGTTCCTTGATTTTTCGCACTATCCACATCTGGGAGGCCTTATGGACCCCCCTGAGCCAGAGCTTGATTCATTTCTATTTCTTGGGGCCACAAAGTAGTTTGGGGCTTTATTACTATCATGTACCTATGCCATGCTTTACTGCTTTATTTAAGATTGTGCGTGGAGCACCTGTACTGTTTTGGATCGCGCCACGTTTTCGTGGTATCGACAAGCCCAGTCATACTTTCGGGTTCCCAGTCGTTTACAGTCGTCGTCACAAACCCTGGGTCCGTTCCTGAGCCGACCAACTTCGTTGCGGGTAGCTTAGTGGGGTGGCCCCCTGAAATATTTTATGAATCCTGTGATTGCTTTGTCGTGAAAGCCTCGTTGGGTTTTGAGTTGGTTTTTCCGAGGTTGATCGAGTGTGTCTTGCTATTTGTGCACCCCTGCAGGGTAAAACTTTCTGAAAGTCGTGTCCACGGTTATGGACGACTTGGAGCACAGTATCTCGATCATAGACAAGCATAACTAAAGTAGTGCTATAAATTTGACTTAATATGTGACTAGTAAATAGATTCAACTATAACGGAATGGATGTTAAAAATGCCAACAGTTGGTGGATCTGGGTTGTGTCGTGTTCTGATATACCTGTTTAGTAAGTATTGCAACTCCAATGGAATGTGATAAAAGTGTCAACAACTGTTGGGTTTTGGGATTCCTCGGGACAATAATATCTGCCTAGTAAATGTCCCAACTACAACGGAATGTTATTTAAAACTGCCACTACTTATGTTTCAGGATGACTCATGCTATCTATATCTGTTTAGTAATTGCTGCGACTAAAACGGAATGAGTAAAATTTCCAACCGTGTGAGTTCCTCAGTTTGACTTCCTCGTTTGGTCTCGAGGGGGAAATATCAGGATGGGTTTGTTTGGTGTTAGCTTCAGGTTGGATCCGGATAGGTCTTTCTTATCCCTCTCTGATAACCGCCAGCTATATCGAGTCTCTATAGGTTATTTAGTGCCGCTGCGCTGCCGCTTCAGCCCACCATACCTATGTAGGCGAGAGTCGCCGAATTCTAGCCTCGCCGTGTACTGGCCTCAGTACTAACGCTCCTCTTTTTTCCTTTGCCCTTTGTCGGCACCCCTTTTGTTTTAGCAGGTTTGAGATCGACGTCGTTAGCAGGGTTACCCTTCTGGCTTGGCCTGGGCAGGGTTATGGACGCCATTGGTTAATCTTCAGGGCTCTTAGCCCCATTTGCATCTTGTCCGTAGTCGGACGCCCTATCGATTTCAAGGTGATTTGGATCTTTGTATTGTATATCTGTATTCTTTACTCATGGAGTCATGTTGTATAGATATCTGTTCTGTGGGTCCCATCGAAGACTGTTGTGTAATGGTATTACTTTGTTTTCCACCTGCACGAAAGTGCCTGGTGGGCATCCTTGCATCGTTTCTATGCGGGTTTGGCGGAAAGGGCTAAAACTTGCATAGGGACAATTCGAGGGTGTTACAGAGTGGTATCAGAGCTCAACAGTTGCGATACCCCACAAGTCCAGCCTGTAGGATAATCTAGCTAACGGTCGAAGTAGAGTGTCAAACTATTTTGCAAAATCGGTTGGATAGATCTGATTAGGTCTAATTTTACTCCTTACCCCTCTGCTGTTCTCCTATTGCCTCCGCGTGTTTTGAATCTGCTCTCTTACCTTCTTCTAGTCCAGGATTTCTCGTGGTTGGGTTTCCGTCGTACCTTCAGGGTTTCGCTTCCTCTTTTGGTAATGGTGTTTCTACATCCGGTCTTCCTGCTATCTGAGAAATCCTTCATCTGTTGGACTTCCCTTTGTTTCTTCTTGTGCCTTCCGGAGTTTCCGAAACGACGTCATCATCCGCTATGCCAGATCTGATGCAGAGCCTGCATCACTCCTTTGTTTCCGAACCTTGTTTGTCGAGATCTTCAGTCTGATTCCGAGAATGGCTACACGCTTTCCACCGAATGTGCAGAGTAATAGTTTGGGTGCGTGATGGATTGGCCCCCATGCCGACTACTCAATCTATTTGCTCTTGTACATTGAAGTGGATGAGAATGCATCGGTTCTCTCTTTCTATCGAAGCTAGAGGTGGCTTTATTTGTGGATACCTTTACCTTCGTCCTTTGTTTTTCGGAGTGTTCTCTCGACGATCACGGAAAACGACCTCTTGTTAGTGGTGTCGCGAGGATCAACACGAAGCAAGAAGATTTAGATCGCCACCCTTCTCCCGGTACCATGAGGCGGATCTCGAGGGCGAGATCCATTGTTAGTGGTGTCGAATTGTGGCATCCCGCAAAACCACTACTAGAAAATCGCATTGTTTTCTGTCTCAGTCTTATACGGGTGATCAAAAGGTAGGAACCTATGGTGTGCCCTGTAACAAGTTTTCTTCCCATGCTTTAATCTATAGCTATTAGTGTCAAGGAAACAAGTAGCACACAGAACATTATTGTTGTTTTATCTACCAGATGCCATTGCATACCAAGGTAATCAAAAATAGTCCCTACTAATGCAGCTCGGAGGGTGAAATAGTTACATGTGGCTGGATCTTATGTTCTAGCAGCTGAGTCGTACAGCTCTTCAAGTTCTTCAACTAAGAGCTCTAGGTAAACATCTATATTATTTCCAAGAGATCTTGGACCAAGGATCAGTAGGGATATAATAAGATTTTCAGGCTTCATGCATATCCATGGTGGAAAGTTGTATGGAACCAGAATCATAGCCAAGTGTTATCAGATGTGTTGGCTGCACCAAATGGGTTGAAGCCATATGTAACCAATCCCAACCTAATGTTAGAGGACCGTCTCCGATTAGTGGATGAAACATGTCCATGTTTTTCCAATTCTCACCATCAGTAGGATGCCGGAGCAGACCGTCATCTGTTTGCTCATTTGCATGCGATGTTGCATCAGCTACCGTCTTCTTATACATAAAAATCCTCTACAACCATCTTTTTAGAGGAAAATGCCTAATAACCTTAGTAGAAACTCTACGAGGCCTCTTTCCGTCCTCCCTCAAGCATTTTCACCTTGAAGTGACACAAGTGGGTCAGCTGTGATGGTTTGCAAGATCATTCCTATATAAAACACAATCATTTATGCAGGCATCTATGTTGTTATATGTTGTTATACCCAATACCATCATGTTTCACAAATTTATTGGACTCATAATAGTTCTTGGGTATTTGATTTCCATCAGGGAATGCTTCACCTAATAACTAGAGAATTTCATCAAACATTCCATTGGCTACTCCCACAAATTTTCATGTTCAAGAGCCTAACAATGAAATGCAACTTTGAGAAATTCATGCAACCTGGGTACAGATGTAGGGAAGATTCATACGCCAACTTGTATAGTAACAACATCATTAGGAGCATCAATATTTGCAGAACCATCTGTATGCAGAAAATTCCCTGCACTAGCCCTAACCAGAACATCCAGCTCATCAGTCATAGGATGACTAGTAGGTTCACTACCCGTGCTACATTAAGGCACACTAGAACTCCCATCGACAAACTCACCATGGAAAACCAAGTTCATATATACTGGCAGAAAACCCTTATCAACCAAATGGTCAGCAATAGTTGCATAATCATGCCAATACAGATTCGCACAAGCAAAGCAAGGATAGTGGATTTTTCCTACATTTGCTGACCGGGAGAATGCAAAATCAAAAAAACTTTCCAAACCATGTTCGTATTCTGCTGTCTTCCGAAATGAATACATCCATCTCTTGTCCATTTGTGTGCTTCTAACGATTGAAGTAAAAAATAAAAACAACCTAGAGCATTGTGGAAGCGCGATGTCCTTGGGAAGGCTCTCCCCGTGTGTCGACGCTTGTGGAGCGGGGTGGTGATGGTGGTAGGGAGCTAGGGTTGTTGTTTGGGGATAGATTGGGGATCAAGCGAGCGATTGGAGGGATGAGTCAAATTTCACAAAAAATGCTCGCAGCGCGCGGGGAAAGCTCGAAGTCCATGAAATGTGGGCCCTACGACTTTTCAAGGCAAAATTTGTTTGTGCCATGGTACAACTATCCACGGAAAATAGAACTACTATCTTAAGAATTGCACGAGTGTGCCACAACTGCAAACAAACCAAATTATCAATAAGAAGAACACCCCAATTAGAGAGAGATACAAGAAAAGTGTGCTCAAATATATATTTATTATAAACTGCACCAACAACAGTTCTTACGCACAACTCAAGTCCAACGAATTACTTCTAAATTCTGCCTAAGTGACTCCATCAAATCATGAGGCGAGCCAACTCGTTTAGAATCCTGACCACTTCATCCTGGACTGCAGCATCAGCTTCATCATTTGCTACGTCAATTCTATCATTGAATTCGCAAGTGGTCATTGGGAACTCATCGTCCTCGGCTTGCTTCCGCATGTGCTCCAACACTGCTTGCATCCCCCGGCTGTGGGGATCATTGATCCACATAATGTACTTGAACCTTGGAGTTTTGTAGTGGCACCCGAGGAACTTGTGGCCGGTGTCCACATCGCCATATGCGATGCGGTGACGCAACTTCAATTCAGGGCTACACCCACAATAAAGCTCGCTACTGGATTGGAGACCGCTCCATTCCTTAGTATCCGTGCATTCGATCCACTTTGGCATGCTCTGCAAAAAACCCCAAATAATATGATAGAAAACCCAAATTTATTAGATAGAGAGAGAGAGAAATAGATCAAAACAATCAAAAGGAAGACAACCCCAATCAGAGAACGAGAATTCGGCTAAAACAACCAAGAAGAAAAAACCCTAATTAGAGAGATACAACAAACCTGTCTGCCATTATTTGCATCTACGATGCCACCACCGTGCAGAGGAATGATGCCTCACCTTTCCGCCATCTCCATTCCCTAAATCCACAAACCACCGCCTAGAGAATCTCCTCGCACTCCGCTGCCAACCGCTCAAGATTCTCAAAGAGGGATTTGGGAAGAGTACTGGCCGGAGTAGAATAGAGAGGTCATTTGGGGGAGCCATGGAGGGTGTAATATATGCGCGAGCCTATGTGGTGGTGGGCCTCACAAGTCAGTGAGACGTGCTTGCCGCGTCAAGGTCGTGCGATTGAGTAGGCTTCGCTGTGGGAACTATAACATCCCAGCGTTAGGATTCAACAGAGGGTACAAATAGGAGTATAAGTTTGTGCACACATGCATCTGTAAAATCAGGGTAAATTTTTTGCCAAACAACACACTAAAGGGATCAAAGTTTCTTTCACTAACATCAGCACATGATCAGATTATCATAGAGTCAAATGAGTATATGTTGTTTACCTAATCTTCTTAGAAAAACACCCAAGTGGGTGTATATTCATCCCAGAAGCATTTAGATGAAATCCAATTAAAAATCCTCACAACAAAATCCAAGATCTCAGCCTATGGATCACAGATCTTGGATATAAATTTAAATCTTCACATTCATGTATAACAACAGCCTTAGAGCCAGATTCAGTGCACATCTCCTATGAATAGAACCTCTGAAATCTAATGATCTTGAGGATCAATACTTAGCAGTGAGGATTCCAATCATTTTCTTAAAGAATTTAAGAAACATTAGCTGACACTATGCCTGAGACCAGCATCATAGGCTAATAGACTGTAGCATCTTAGGATAATAAAGTCAGCAGAAGCTTTTCATTCATTTAACCAACCATACTTGAACATAGGTAGGATTTAGACAATAGAAGTATGAACACTTATGTACCATTCTAAAGAAGGTGTCACAAATATAACTTCTTAAACCAAGAAAATGCTTTACTTATATTTCATCAGTAAACTGGCAGTTAGATAACTAATCACTTTCCTAGAATAAATACTCAGGAATCATACTCATGGTTGCATATATACAATTAGAGAAGTAGATGAGTATCACATCAACTCCAATCTGAAAGATCAACATAAACTAGTGTATAAATATCAAGTGAACGTTACTGACAGAACCATTGTCAGTACCAAGTTCAGGAAACAATAGTGCAATCCACATCACTAGCATCAGTAGGTAAACATCCAGGACAGTATAACCACTACAATTAGTTCTATTAGAGTCATCATAATCAAACTAGAGGGATGAACCCTAATCAAACCGTGAACCCCAATTAGGGATTGATCACTAGAGGCACATAGAGGTTATTGAGCAAGGCAGAGAGGAGCCCAGTAGAGGAGTAATCAAAATTACTCATTGTCCTCACAAAAAGAACAGAAGAGGAAGAAGAGGATGGCTAACGACAAAGCAGAAACGACGGCATGGGGAGCATCCCGAAGGGGAGTTGCAACCCACAGCAACCGCGCGTCAGATCCACCAGAGAAGAGAGGCGTGCGCCGTGCGAAACCCGGCGCACCATCGCCGATGCTCCAGAGCGGCCAACCCTAACCCTAGACTAGGGCAGGAGTCAGCACGGCCAGGAGAAAGCACCAAACGCGGATCTTCTTGGACAAGATGAAGTGGCATCGTCGACTTAGTCACACTGCACCGTGGCGGCGGCAACAGTGTCCAGATTCAGCCGAAATCGTGCGCGGCAGCGATGCCAGATGGAGGAGGTGGTTGCGTGCGCGAGAACGTGAGAGAGAGGAGAGGAGTGTGCATGCGTGGGGGTACTGGGCATGTGGGCAGCCCAGTACCACTCTGGTAGGTGTAACTAGGCCTAGTGGGCCGGGTTAGGTTGGGCCAGGCCAGCCTAGTGGGCCGGGTTAGGTTGGGCCAGGCCAGCCTAGTGGGCCAGGCCTGTATTCTATAGATTATCTATAAAGGAAATAATTACAAATATTCCCCTAAAATGAAAATAACTCTAGATAAATAAATAACAATCTTAAAAATACAAATAATATATCTATGAACTCACAAAAATATTTCATATTGAATAAAAATAATCAATAAATTTTTTGGCAATTAAAATTTAGGGTTATTAATAATTGGATGCTAATTACTCTTGAATTTTACTAAAATATGGGAAAATCCCTAAAATTAAATAAAATTCACTTTTAAGATCCTGAATGAATATATTATTATAGAAATATACTAATTTGTATTTTTGCAAAGTGAATTTGGTGTGCTGAAAATAAGTCCTATTTCCTCAAAGGAATTTCAGAAAATTACTTAAATAAAATAAATTCATAGAATGATATTTGTTTTTTATTAATTAAATAAAATAGTAAGCTTTTACTAAAATGTTAAAACATGCAAAGAAACAAATAATCGCATGACATTACTATGCATTGCATATTGCTTCTTTAAATATTGTCCTTATCTAGCAATAATGGTTCTTTGTAGAAACTGGAGCTCAAGGTCAGGTGGAAACATTCGACTTGACTACCTTGCAGTCACAAGGCAAGTTCATAACTTGCTCATGTCCTTTGAAGAGTCCTTATCAAAGATATTGCAAATTGAAGAGTCCTTATCTATGTCCTTTGAAAATGATATCTTCTCTAATAAATAAGATGTAGTATCATCCAAAGTGATGATAAAGATCAGCAATGGAACTTAGGGTTCCAATTGCATAAGTCACATAGGCTTAACAACCCATGACATCAGTGATTCTGGCGCTGTATAATACGCATTAACCATGAGATTTGGAATGGGACACAGAAGTCAGCCGTATCTTATTCCTTTCATATGGAGGCAATATGACCTTATCATGACGTTGGGATTCCTGGTATGGATCCAACATATGGGTGGGCACCCTTAGGCCCCACGATTTTGGTATCTAGATTATTTATGAGTGGCTACCGGAGGTATAGTCGAGCCTTTTAGGGAGCTTACCAGGGGCATCACCACTTCATAGAGTCTTCGGGAACTCACCAGGGTTATAGCTTGCCCTAGTTGGAGGCTTAACGGAGGTGTAGTCAGCCCAGAGGATCGTGCAGGCATATGGGGTCACGAAGAGGGCAGTGATTTCCTTGGATCAACTACTAGGCCCCACATCATGGAATTGTGGACGGGAAAGTACGCCTGGTTGTGCAACAAGGAGTTGGTCTCTCATGGGTAAATCAACGCACCTCTACAGAGTGTAAGAATTGTGACATGTTACTACTTGTTCCTGGAAGGAGCTACGAACGCGGTAGGAAAGGAACTCCATGAAGTTCTGGTCAACCTGTGAAGGCTGATGGGCATAGTTTTGATAATTAAAATCAATCTTTGAAGAAATGTTTACCAAAACTGCATAGTTCCAAGGACGTATCGCCCAAGGTGGTAGATAGAGCATCAAACTTCCCACATTTCATATAATGAACTTGCTGGGTAACGCTGTTACTCACTCTTTCCTTTGAACCCCTGCTTATACTCTGAGAATCCAGAAGACACTTTGATGTACGTAGCTGATGGACAAGAGGTCGTCTGCTACGAGGAACCCGACCTGTCTAGAGGAATTGAAGGGGTGGACTACGAGATACGCTATGGAGTGGAGGGCAACGAGTCCGAGTAGTTGCCTTAATTATTAGTAAACCAATTGAGACGAGTAGCATGAACTATATAGAATAAGTAGTTGAGCTCAATTCGAAGTATCAGTTTATTTTTTATATCTTCCTCTGAAACTACTTAAGTTTGGTTTGTACTTTCATAATATTTAAAGTTTGAGAACTCTTGGTTTCTAATAATGAAGTGTGTATGTTTGTAATATGGACCCGCAATGTTTCTGTTGTACCACTCTGAGGGGTGTGATATTTACAGAATGGTGTTCTGTGAATGTCATATCAACGACTATAGTGTACTACACATGAAGTGGTATGCTGGGTCACCGCAACTGGTATCAGAGCAATTGCTTTGACCTTAGGTTGGAAACCTAGTAAAGGGAGATAACTGTAGGAGTCTAGGAGTAACGGTAAAGAGTTCTCTGGATTATATGATGAATATTCAATTGGGAATATTTATTTATATTTTTAGTGCGATAATTCTTTATTATGATGCATCATTATGATTAATGGATACTAATTATAATTATATCTATATAGTTGAAAACGGCACCAAAGTTTCCAAAACAGACTTTGGCAAGGAAAGAAGAGACTCTCGATGATTATCAGGGGGCTTTAACTAAACAGCTTCGAGAACTTTTGAGGGTTTTTGGTTGCACAACTAATATCCCAGTCAATACCATTACTTATCATGATGGGCGAATGTTAGCCAAATATTGTGTTAGCATCCAACTACCAAAGAAGCTTGGTTTATATCACAATTTACCTATGGGAGAAGGTAGAAGTCACCTAGCAGCATATCATGTTGCTATTGTAGAGGCAATAGCCAATGTTCGGGAACATAAAGAAGAAGAATTAGCTAGAAGCACATATTCTATGATTCCTCATGACTCTATACCCGGTAAAACCACTACTAGAAAATCACCGTGTTTTTGTGTTGCGCATCATCATGACCGCATGCTCATGTCATCATGCCTCATTGCATTTGAGCATCGTCATCATCATGCATGGTTTGCCAAAAACTATTTTCTAAAAGCCTGGTTTTGTTTTCTAAATATCCCTTGTCCTTATTCAAATAAAAACCCCAGTCTTTATCAGACCTTTTATTTGTCTAAAAACTATTTACGAAAGTCTTTTAAATAATAAATAAGAAGTTATATTATTTTTGGGAGGCAGCCAGCCAGGCCCAAAAGCCCAGCCGGCCACCTCCAACTAAACCTAATCCTCAAACCCTAGCCTAAAACCACCACACCCAACCTCCAGCCGCCGCCACTCCCCTGGCCCCGCGTGCACCCCACTCCCTCGCCTACACGCAGCAGCGCTGTAGCACGCTTGGTTCCACACAAGCGTATACGCGCTCGCCCAGCCCGCTCATTCCCCAGCCCCACCCCCCAGCGAGCGCTGCCCCAACTCTCACCGCTTCCACCTCGCGATCTCTAGCTACCGACAAACCCCATACCCCACGCCACCTTTGCCGACGCAAGACCCGGATCCACCCCCACACCACGTCACACGCGACCTCGCTCCTCTCTTCCTCGCGTTCGTCGTCCCCAACCCCGCACGCCACCACCCGACGGATCCCCACCTACCCCTGCCCTCACGCGTGCCCCTCATCGACCTTGCCCCTCACGCCAGCCGCCCTGGCCCTCGCCGCCGCGGCCCCTTCTTCTCTGGCTCCAGACGACGCCCTCGCCTAAGCCGCCGCGTGCCCGTAACCTCCTCGGCTCTGCAGCGCTCCGCCGCTGTGGCCCCCCATCTCCCCCGACATCGCCGCCTCGCCAGTGACCGGCTGCGCCTCTCTGTACCAGCCGCGACCACCCCAGGCCCGGCTGTCGCTGCGCCGACCTCTGCCCAAGGCCGCCTCCCTTCTCTGCTGGTCGTGACCGCCACGATTGCCCTCCTCGTTGCACTGCAAGCCGCTGACGACTGCGCCCTCCTCCTCATTCCTCTGCCAGAGTTCGCCCGCGACCCCGATTTTTGCGCGACTACCACCACCGTTGACATCTGGCGAGTCCTCTGTGTCGCTGTCCTGTTGGAGCCCAGCGCCTGCCGCGACATCTCCACCCTCGTCATCTGCAAGCCCGGAAGCCCTCGTCACATCGCGTCGGCCGCCATCCTCCGTTGCCTCCGCCGTGGCAAGCACACCACCGCTCGCGGCTCTCCAGATCGAGCCCGCCTTTCATTTCCAGACGACCAAGACAGCCTCACACCGTGCGTATCCTTGCTACATTTCCCACGCCTTGTTGCTTCTCTGTTTTTCATGTGGTGTTGCGATGTATGTTGACGAATGGTACTGCTTGTGTACCTATATGAGGTGGTAGTGCGGTGAGTTTGGCTACATCGGCTAATAAAACCTCGTCCAGTAATCCGAAGAATCGGTGATGTTGTCTGAAGACCACGCAGCCATGTGTAGACCCCTGTCGCCACGCCAACATCTACTTCCGAACGCGTTGACCGATGCCGGCAACCGGTGATCCATATGGCACACCAAGCTCTTCTTCACGGAACAACAAGTACTCCTTCACGGACCGCAAGACCGATCCTATTAACCCCGAAGACCCCGAAGCCCGATCTGAAGACCGATCTCGGCGAGACCGAACCCGAACCCCTTCAAACCAAGATCTTCGACCCTAATGTGTGACCCCTATCTGAGACCTCTATTTTTTATAATATAATCTATCTTGTTGCATATTAAATTATTCATGCTCGCATCTCATCATGGGGTTTGGGGGTATTTTGTTGATTCACCTCATAATTAGATATGGAGTGCATATGCGGGCTATTCAAGTCTTACATTGACTCCATTTAAATTTGTGTAGCGAACCGATGCCATGTTTTTCCTTGTTAAGACAACATTTAAATTGCGGGTAGCTAAATAACTTGAACCTTCTAATTAATTGTCGGGACCCTGGTTCCGCTTAATATTCCTCAATTGCATCACATCTTTGCCATGTCATGCATCATATATGCATCATACCTGATCTTCTGCCGTAGTATTAAATAGTGCATTCGTGTTTCTTTTAGTGCTTTAGTTCTTCGCGGATTAGGTCGTTGAGTGGATGCGAGTATCGACAAGTTCTTCAGATAATGTCTCTTCGGCAGTGTTTGCCAGGCGAGCAATCTCCCCCTTTGTACCTATTTTGCATTTGTAGTCTTTACTTCCTCTTGTTAATCTATTGCTATCCGTGTTGCGATGCTTTAGTTTCCGTGCACCCTTTATATTCCTTGCAGCCTCTATATTGCCTTGGACACATCCTATTGCCGGTTGTTTGATAGATAGTCGGCCTTGCGAGTCGTAGTTGCATGCTCAGGTGCTGCTTCGCGTTGTTATCGCTCCACCATTATTGGAAGGTTGGCACATGTTTAATGGTGGAGATGATCATAACTTTAAATACAACTATTAAATTGCTGGGATAACTAACGAAAGAGGCACTAGTGGGAAATATATGCTATTTGGTTTTTCATGTCCACTTGTGTCCCTTAGGCCCCCAGTACTTGATACCCGTTCCTTGACTATTCGCACTATCCACATACGGGAGACTCTATGAATCCCCCTTAGCCAGAGCTTGATTCATTTCTTATTTCTTGGGGCCACAAACTAGTTTGGGGCTTTATTACTATCCTGTAGTTATGCCATGCTTTACTGCTTTATTTAAGATTGTGCATGGAGCACCTGTACTGTTTTGGATCGTGACACTTTTTCGCTCTATCGACAAGCCCAGTCACACTTTCGGGTTCCTAGTCATTTACCGCCATCTACACAAACCCTGGGTCCGTCTCGGAGCCGACCAACTTCATTGCGGGTAGCTTAGTGGGGTGGCGCCCTGAAATAATTTATGAATCCTATAATTGCTTTGTCGTGAAAGCCTCGTTGGGTTTTATTTGGTTTTTCCGAGGTTGATCGTGTGTGTGTTGCTATTTGTGCACCCCTGCAGGGTAAATCTTTCTGAAAGCCGTGTCCGCGGTTATGGACGACTTGGAGCACATTATCTTGATCATAGACTAGCATAACTGAAGTAGTGCTATAAATTTGACATAATATGTGACTAGTAATCAGCTTCACTACAATGGAATGGATAATAAAAGTGCCAACAACTGGTGGAACTAGGGTGTATCGTGTCATGTTATACCTGCCTAGTAAGTATCGCAACTCCAATGGAATGAAATAAAAGTGTTAACAACTGCTGGATTTGGGATGTCTCATGCTAATTGTATTTGACTAGTAAGTGCTGCAACTATAATGGAATGAATAAAACTATCAACTGTGTGAGTTCCTTGGTTTGACTTCCTCATTTGGTCTCGAGGGGGAACACCATGGATGGGTATGATTGGTGTTAGTATCAGGTTGGTTCCGAATAGATCTTTCTTATCCCTCTCTAATAGCCGACTATTGTATCGAGTCACAATAGGTTGTTTAGTGCTGCTTCGCTGCCGCTTCAGTCCACCATACCTATGTAGGCGAGAGCTGCCAAATTCTAGTCTCGCCATGTACTGGCCTCAGTACTAACCGCTCTCTTTTTTCCTTTGCCCTTTGTCAGCACCCCTTTTTTTTTTAGCAGGTTTAAGATCGACGTCGTTAGTAGGGTTACCCTTTCGGCTTGGCCTGGGCAGGGTTATGGATGCCATTGGTTATTTCTTCAGGGATCTTAGCTCAATTTGCTTCTTATCGTACTCGGATGCTATATCGTTTTCAAGTTGATTGGATCTTTGTACTACATATCTGTATTCTTGACTCAGTGAGTCGTTGCTACATATATGTATCTATTATGTGGGTTCCATCGTGAACTATTGTGTAATGATATTACTTCGTTTTTCCACCCGCACGCAAGTGCCTGGTGGGCGTCCTTGAATCGTTTCTATGCGGGTTTGGCGGGAAGCGCTAAGATCTGCATAGGGCCGATTCAAGGGTGTTACAACGATGAACCGGAACTGGATCATCTTACTTTGGTAAGGAAGCATCCAAAACTAGCTTCTAAGTTTATGAATCTGTATCGATTGATGGTTGGGTCTTTGTATAAGACACATCAGGTTATCGTAGAAGATCAGGTTGATATGTTAGAGCATTTAACGAATCCTGAAAGAAAGGAGAAGTTAGCATCTAAACTGGAAAATGAAGCAGTGGATAGGGTTAACCCAGTTTTCAAGGATATACGTATAGATCCAGCATCTTTTACACCATATCCCTATTCAACGATACTAGAACCTACTAGATATCCTGATGAGGGCACTAGTCATCCAGTACCATAGAGTTCTTGGGGAACCGAGGACTCGGAATTACCTATTGGGAATTCTGAAGGATGGAGGTACGGATCAATGGATGGATCTGCAGGGAATCCTATTCCTGTGGAAGATTTAGTTGGAGATATCGGGCAGACTAGTCGCATGGGCATAAGATATTATTGCGTTGATGGAAGAGATGTCCATGTAGAAGATGTTGAGTCCAAGGAGGAAGATCCAGAAGAAAGGGTGTTTGAGTCAATAGAAAATTATCCTACTCCTGATAACGTGCACTATCCAATCATAGCTGAGGACTATCGTACCCAGTAGAGTACTTGGGGGGCACCGGAAGGGGAATATTCTGTTGATTCCTCTAGAATCGGAATGCAGGAGATGGATGAAGAAGAAAGTGATGAGGATGAACGTAGTCATATCATGGTAGATCTGTAGTTGAACACAGTGAAGGAGGCCAAATTAGAAGATATTCCAGTGGCAAAGGAGTTTCAAGATGTTTTTCCAGCAGAATTACCAGGAATGCCACCTGATCGAGAGATAGAGTTCACTATTGACCTGATACCTGGTACATCAGCAATAGCTCAAGCACCATATAAGATGGGGCCCAAGGAATTAAAAGAGCTTAAAGAGAAAATTGATGAATTAGCCCAGAAAGGATACATACAGGAAAGTGTATCTCCGTAGGGAACTCCGGTGATCTTTGTGGATAAATAGGATTGTGGACGGAGAATGTGTGGGGACTATAGAAATCTCAACAATGTCACTATCAAGAACAAGTATCCGTTACCAAGGATACAAGATTTATTTGACAAAGTCAAGGGAGCACGAGTATTCTCCAAGATTGACCTAAGATCTGTATACCATCAGATAAAGATTAAACCTGAAGATGTTCCTAAAACAGCATTTGTGTCAAGGTATGGACATCACGAGTATTTAGTCGTACCTTTTGGTCTGACTAATGCACCAACAATATTCATGAATTTGATGAACAAAATCTTCATGCCGTATTTGGACAAGTTTTTCATAGTATTCATTGATGATATTCTGATATACTCCAAAGATACAGAAGAGCATGCTGAACATTTGAGAGTAGCATTACAAATCTTAAGAGAACATAAGCTTTATGCTAAGTTTAGTAAGTGTGAATTTTGGTTGGACGAAGTAGAGTTTCTTGGTCATGTGATTAGTAAGGATGGAATTGCTGTAAATCCATCCAAAGTTCAATCTGTACTGGATTGGAAGGCACCAACCAATGTAAAGCAAATCCGAGGTTTCCTAGGTATGGCTGGATATTATCGGAGGTTCATTGAAGGTTTTTCCAAGATAGCTGGACCAATGACCAAATTTTTAAGAAAGAACACATCGTTAATATGGAATGAGAAGTGCGAGGTGAGTTTTCATGAGCTGAAGACCAGATTAACTACCGCACCAATCCTAGCCCTTCCAGAACCGAGAAAAGATTACATAGTGTATTGTGATGCATCCAAGGAAGGACTAGGTTGTGTGCTTATGCAAGATCGTAAGGTAATTGCTTATGGATCTAGGCAATTGAAACCACATGAAGTGAACTATCCAACCCATGATTTAGAATTAGCAGCAGTAGTGTTTGCTTTAAAAGGATGGAGACATTTTCTTTATGGGGCAATATGTGAGTTATATACTGACCACAAAAGTCTCAAATATTTCTTCACTCAAAAGGAATTGAATACGAGGCAGAAGCGTTGGCTGGAGTTTATTAAAGATTATGATCCAGCAATCAATTACACTCCTGGAAAAGCAAATGTTGTGGCAGATGCTTTAAGTCGGAAAAGCACAGATACACAACCTTTGAATAAGAACTGCCAAAAGAACAACATGGATTTGGAAAGGATGGAAATACAATTTATAAGTATAGCAGTTCTTAGAGGATTAGCTACCATGCAGGTAATTTAAGAACAAAGTAGTGATCTTCGACATGAAATCTTTAGACATTAAGGTGAAGATCCTTTCATTACTAAAGAAGTCCGAAGAATCTCTCAAGGTCAAACATCAGTTTTTCATCTAGGAGATTATGGATCCTTATGTTTTCAAAACCTTCTTTGTGTACCCGATGTGCTAGAGATTCGAGAAGTGATACTTCAGGAAGCTTATGAAACACCATATTCTATACATCCGGGTAGTACAAAGATGTACATGGATTTAAAGGAATTGTTCTAGTGGAATAATATGAAAAGAGATATTGCAAAATATGTATCGGAATGCCATACTTTCCAAAGGGTTAAAGCAGAACATCAAATTCCAGCAGGACCATTACAACCTTTGGAAATTCCAGAATGGAAGTGGGAAGAAATTGGTATGGATTTTATCACTGGACTACCCATGACATCAAAGTGAAAAGATATGATATGGGTAATTGTGGATAGACTCACAAAAAGTGCACATTTTATTCCAGTGAACCAAAAGGATAATGCCGAGAAACTAGTGGAAATTTATATCAAAGAGATTGTGAGTAAGCATGGTGTACCCAAGAAAATTGTGTCTGATAGAGGATTTGTGTTTACATCAGCATTTTGGAAACAATTACATGCAAAACTGGGTTCAAAATTGGATTTTAGCACAGCTTATCATCCAGAAACTAGAGGTCAGACAGAGAGGACCAATCAAATCTTAGAAGACATGCTTAAAGATTGTGCATTAGATTTTGGAGGTTCGTGGGAAGATCATCTACCATTGGAATAATTTTCCTACAACAATAGCTATCAGAGTAGTCTGAAGGCAACACCTTATCAAGTACTATATGGAAGAAGGTGTAGATCACCTATATGCTGGTATGAACCTGGTAGTAGTAAAGAATTCGCACCAGATTAAGGAAAGACAAGATTTCATTAATATCATTAGAGATCGGTTGAAGATAGCTCAAAGTCGAGAAAAGAGTTATGCTGATCAAAGTCATAGATCATGGCATCCAGAAGTAGGAGATATGGTATATCTCAAAGTAAGTCCGATGAAGGGAGTGAAGAGGTTCGGAGTCAAAGGAAAATTAAGTCCAAGGCACATTGGACCATTCAAGATATTAAGTCAGAACAGAACAATAGCTTATGCTCTAGAGTTACCAAAGAGGTTAGCTCAAGTTCACAAAGTGTTCCATGTTTCACAACTTCGGAAATGTCTGAAAGTTACCGATGATGCTATTACTTATCAAGAGGTTGAGTTACACGTAGATTTGACTTATGTTGAGAAACCCTGTAAGATTCTGGAGGAGAACTAGAAAAGGTTGAGAAACAAGGCAATCAAATATTGCAAGGTACAGTGGGAACATCACCCATAACGAGAAGCTACCTAGGAGAAAGAAGATGACTTGAGGGAAGCATATCCAGAGTTATTCAGGTACTCATCCGTAAACTTTTGGACAAAGTTTAATCTAAGGGGGGAAGTCTGTAACATCCCAGCATTAGGATTCAACAAAGGGTAGAAATAGGAATATAAGTTTGTGCATGCTTGCATCTGTAAAATCAGGGTAAATTTTTCGCCAAACAACACACTAAAGGGATCAGAGTTTCTTTCACTAACTGGAGGTAGGAATAGCTCTTGTCAGTGATTGCTATGGATTTTGACATGACCCTTAGGCGGTATTAAGAATTTGGGGGAATTACTTGGAATTTAAATTTGAAATTCAAATCTAATTGAAAGGACTTAAATGTTTGAAGTTATTAATATTGAAGGGTTTTCCAAAAGAAAACCTTATTATCATTGTTTGGTTTGAATAAAGGAATAGTAATCAACAATATGGATTAATGACAAGGGAAATTAAATACGAAGTAATTCTTATTTCTCTATTTTATAATAAGGTAACAACTGATGACAAATACATCAAAGGTATAAGGTTATAGAGAACAGAAATTTAGCTTTATTAACTTGTAATAATCTTTACAAGATCCTTTATAAAAAAGATTACAAAGAAGGTTACAAGAGGAACCTATACTAACTATCTACTCGTATACTAATCTTGTGAGTCCAGATCTTGTTCGTGCAAAAAAGAAAATAAACTAGAAAGGAAGATTAGGGGTTAGTCAGATAACTTTTACTCTTAGTATTGAATAGTGAAGTGCAATGTTCATGGTACATCCTTGAGTAAATAAAAGGGTAAGTTTCACCAAAAGTGAAGTATCTGTTCTTTTCAGTAAATAGTTAAGTTTCACCAGGCTGTCAACCTGAAACCAGGTAATAGTAAAACCCAAGTTACTTGAGCTGATCCACATGCACAACACAGACACACAGCTTAGTCGACTAACTGCATGGTGTGTGTTGTCAAGCTACCAGCAGCAGTACACGCTACCATACAGAGCAACAGTCGAAGGGGAACACAGGAGCTCATTTCTCCTTCTCAGGAACACACTCACAGCTATAGAACCTGCTGAAACCATAGCCAAACACTCCACCAACTTACTGAAATCAACCCTCAAATCTCCACTTGATGGTAACATAAGGAGGGTGTGGAGCAGGTGGAAAGAAAGGTCAAGCACAAAGGCACATGAACAACACCAGGTGATACAGAGCTAGAGTAGGCAGCAAGCAACACCACCACATCATCAACCAACAAGTAATCTGGTGAGTTCAAATAACAGCACCACATGATCAGCTTATCATAGTCAAATGAGTATATGTTGTTTACCTAATCTTCTCAGAAAAACACCCAAAAGGGCTGTATATTCATCCAAGAAGCATTTAGATGAAATCCAATTACAAATCTTCACAAACAAATCCAAGATCTCTGCCTATGCATCATATATCTTGGATATAAATTTAAATCTTCATGTTCAGGTATAATAGCAGCCTTAGAACCAGATTCAGGGCACATCTCCTATGAGTAGCACCTCTAAAATCTAATTATCTTGAGGATCAATATTTAGTAGTGAGGATTCCAATCATTTCCTTAAAGAATTTAAGAAACATTAGCTGATACTATGCCTCAGACTAGCATGATAGGCTAATAGACTGTAGCATCTTAGGATAATAAAGCTAGCAGAAGCATTTCATTCATTTAACCAACCATACTTGAACACAGGTAGGATTTAGACAATAGAAGTATGAACACTTGTGTACCATTCTAAAGAAGGTGTCACAAATATAACTTCTTAAACCAAGGAAATGCTTTACTTATATTTCATCAGTAAACTGGCAGTTAGATAACTAATCACTTTCCTGGAATAAACACCTAGGAATCATACTCATGGTTGCATATATACAATTAGAGAAGTAGAGGAGTATCACATCAACTCCAATCTGAAAGATCAACATAAACTAGTGTATAAAGATCAAGTGAACATTACTGATAGAACCATTATCAGTACCAAGTTCAGGAAACAATAGTGCAATCCACATCACTAGCATCACTAGGTAAACATCCAGGATAGTATAACCACTACAATTAGTTCTATTAGAGTCATCATAATCAAACCAGAGGGATGAACCCTAACCAAACCGTGAACCCCAATTAGGGATTAATCATTAGAGGCACAAGAGGTTATCAAGCAAGGCAGAGAGGAGCCCAGTAGAGGAGTAATCAAACTTACTCATTGTCCTTGCAAAAAGAACCGAAGAGGAAGCAGAGGATGGCCAGCGGCGAAGCAGAAACGGCGGCACGGGGAGCACCCCGAAGGGGCGCTATAACCCACAGCAACCGCGCATCAGATCCACCGGAGAAGAGAGGCGTACGCCGTGCGAAACTCGGCCACCATCGCCGATGCTCCAGAGTGGCCAACCCTAACCCTAGACTAGGGCAGGGGTTAGCACGGCCAGGAGAAAGCACCAAACGCGGATCTGGTTGGACAAGATGAAGCAGCGTCGTCGACTTAGTCACCCTGCACGGTGGCGGCGGCAACAGCGGTCGGATTCGTCCAGAGTCATGCGCCGCGGCGGTAGACAGAGGAGGTGGTCGCGTGCACGAGAACATGAGAGAGAGGAGAGGAGTGTGCGTGCGTGGGGGTACTGGGCCAGTGGGCAGCCCAGTACCACTCTGGTGGGTGTAACCAGGCCAAGTGGGCCGGGCCAGGCCCATATTCTAATAGATTATCTATAAAGGAAACAATTACAAATATGCCCCTGAAATGAAAATAACTATAGATAAATAAATAAAAATCTTAAAAATACAAATAATATATATGAACTCACAAAAATATTTTCTATTGAATAAAAATAATCAATAAAAATTTTGGCAATTAAAATATAGGTCTATTAATAATTGGATGCTAATTACTCTTGAATTTTACTAAAATATGGGTAAACCCCTAAAATTAAATAAAATTCACTTTTAAGATCCTAAATGAATATATTATTATAGAAACAATACTAATTTGTATTTTTGCATAGTGAATTTAGTGTTATGAAAATAAAACCTATTTCCTTAAAGGAATTTCAGAAAATTATTTAAATAAAATAAATTCATAGAATGATATTTGTTTTTTTATTAATTAAATAAAATAGTAAGCTTATACTAAATGGTTGAAACATGCAAAGAAACAAATAATTGCATGACATTACTATGCATTGCATATTGCTTCTTTAAATATTGTCCTTGTCGAGCAATAATGGTTCTTTGTAGAAACCAGAGCTCAAGGTCAGGTGGAAGCATCCAACTTTACTACCTTGTAGTCTCAAGGCAAGTTCATAACTTGCTCATTGATACATTGCAAATGTATCTATAATTTTTGATGTTCCATGCTTGGTTTTATCTAATTTCTTATGTTTTGTTCCAATTTTGGAGTACTTTTCATATGATTTCCTGGACTAACCTATTAACAAGATGCCACAGTGCCAGTTGGCTATTTTCTGTTGTTTTTGGTTCCAGGAAAGTCACAAAATAAATATTCTCAGAATTGGACCGGACAAAAGCCAAAGTCAACATTTTACCAGAAGACTCACGGAGCCAGAAGACGAGACGGAGAGGGGCTAGGGGCTGGCAACACCACCTGGTGGCGCGGGCTAGGCCAGGCCACGCTAGGGGGCGGTGTGGGCCCCTACGGCACCCCCTCGGTCTCCCCTCTCGCCTATAAGAGCCTCCCGGTGCATAAACCCTAAATCGGCAATCATCTAGCCACGAAAAGTTTCGCCGTGCCGCCGCCACTGAAGGGGAGATTCGGGGGACAAAAAGACTCTGTTCCGGCAACCTGCCAGGACAGGAAAGTGCCCCCGGAGCCATCTCCATCGATCTCCACCACCATATCCATCACCATTGCTGATTCCCATGATGATTAGGGAGTAGCTCTTCATCGAGGCTAAGGGTTCTACCGGTAGCTATGTGTTCATCTCTCTTTCTATGTGTGATCATGAGCTTTGTAATCAATTAGATCTACCTTGCTACTCAAGTGCTTTAATAGATCTCTGATCTCCCCATGTGTGTGAATGTGACAGCGTGCACACCATGGTGGCACTTAGGCTAGAGATTACAAATACTTGTTATGAGTTATATTTGGAGTTGGATATCTTTATCAAATTGTGGTGTTTGTTGGAACCATCTAGTGCTCAAGGTGACAGTGTGGGGTTTTCTAGATGGGAAAGATGAACTTTGAGGAGTGCTGTTATAGCCCTACCATCTATTAGAGTGTCAACCGAAGAGTAGTTAAGAGTAGTATCATGAAGATAATATATTTATATGAGAGTGTTCACTAGTGAAAGTATGATCCCTAGGCTTTGTTTCTAAGCATTCATACACCATTTTCAATTAGATCTGTTGCATGTTTGCTTGCTTCTATCTTTATTTCACTTTGCATTTAGTCTTTTCCCACGTCAACCACACGCCAGCAAGCTATTTTCTGGCACCGTTACCACTTATAATTATCTATACCACTTGTATTTCACTATCTCTTCGCCGAACTAGTGCACCTATACACCTGCCAAGTGTATTGAGTGTGTTGGGGACACAAGAGACTTATTGTATCTTGATTTTAGGATTGCTTGAGAGGGAATACCTTTGACCACTTCCTCCCTGAGTTCGATAAACCTTGGGTCATCCACTTAAGGGAAAACTTGCTGTTGTTCTACAAACCTCTGCACTTGGAGGCCCAACAACTGTCTACAAGAATAGAAGTGCGTAGACATCAAGCTATTTTCTGGCGCCGTTGCCGAGGAGGTAAGGTAAAAGGTATTCACACCGTAGGATTAAAGAAGAAGAATCTCCCACGGCAAACGCCTATTTTCTGGCACCGTTGCCGGGGAGGTAAGGTAAAAGATACTCACATCCTCCGGTGTGAGTGCTCGAAGTTATTTCCTTTAGATTCTGCAATTTTTTTTGTTTCTTGTTTTCACTAGTTAGGCTTAATGGAAAACAACAAAAAAATTAGAGAGATTTATAGTATTTATCTTGAGTTAGGACATGAAGTGTTTGAAGAGAAAATTAAAAAACCTATGGAACTTTATTTGCATGCTAATAGCAATGTTGTTAGTATGAATTCTTTGGACACCATTATTGCTAATGCTATGGAAAAGTCTAAGCTTGGGGAAGCTAGTTTTTATGAAAATGATCTTTTTAGTTCCCCAGCTTTGGAGGATAGCTATTCTATTGCTTATGATGATACCAAACCTCCAATTTATGATGATACCAAACCTCCAATTTATGATGATTACAATGATGAATATGATATTTTCAGTCCACCTACTATTGAGGAGGAAATTAATTATGACTATAATATGCCTCCTATATTTGATGATATGGTGATGAGAATAATAGTGATAGCTATTTTGTTGAATTTGCTCCAACTACAATTAATAAGAATGACTATGCTTATGTGGAGAGTAATAATCATTTTATGCATGTGGCTCATGATAAGAATGTTTTATGCGATAGTTATATTGTTAATTTTATTCATGATGCTACTGAAAGTTATTATGAGAGGGAAACATGGTTTTATGCATCTCAATAATATTAGGTTTCCCCTCTTTATGTTGAAAGTCCTGAAGTTGCACTTGTTTTGCTTAACTATGCTTGTTGCTTTGTGTTTTTATGACTTGTTTATTTACAAGATTCCTATGCATAGGAAGAGGGTTAGACTTAAATGTGTTATGAATTTGCTTCTTGATGCTCTCTTTTACTTCAATTCATATTTTCTATGTGAGCATCTTCTCAAACTATCATGCCTAACTTAAAGGCATTAAAGAAAAGTACTTATTGGGAGAAAACCCAAAAGTTTTAAATGAGTCTTGCAAGTTATTACTTCTTTAATAACCTCTCCTTATTTTATTTGCTTTTTGTGCCAAGATTAACCTCTAATGAGAGAGAAGTAATGCTTGGGAAAGTTGCTATCCTGAAACAGATTTCTGTGCTTCACCGTAAAAATTCGTGCAAAATCTCTGTACGTCCTTTTGAAACGTGAATTTTTATGCTTCTGCCCCAGGTTGTTATCTAACTTTAGTTAGTTTAACACTTTTTTATTTGAGCAACAGAAGGTCAATTCGTCTTTACCTGCTGGTCTGTTTTGACAGATTTCTGCCATTACGTGCATTTGTTTCTTGTTGGTTCCTTTTTGAGTTCTTTTGGGGAATTGAGATTTTTAAGGGAAGTGCTACAGTAGCTTGTGTTTTAATGGAAGTTTTATTGGTGTTGAAACTGAACCCAAAGACTTATTATCTTGAGTGCACTAATGTTGCTAATAAAGATTGTGTGAAGTTTTGTATGAAGGAAAAATTTCAGGTGTATGGAAGGAATGAGTAATGAGATGAAGAATGGACTAAAGCTCAAGCTTGGGGATGCCACGCGTGTCACCCCAAGAAATATCCAAGAAGTACAAGTGTCAAAGCTTGAGGATGCCCAAGGCAACCCCCTCTTCATCAATAAAAATCCTAGGTTTCTTCGAAACGCTTCATTTTTATTGTTTCATGCACAGTTGTGTTGTTCTTGGAGCGTCTTATTTTTCGTTTTCGTTTTGTTTTTCGTTTGCTTGGTTTGCTTAGTTTGCTGGATAAATTGGCCATACCCCCTCTTTCATACATTGGCTTTCAAATAGTTTGTTTAGATTGGAAAAGAGTAGGAATGTTCATGCTTAAGTGGTAAAGAGAGCTTGTTTTTGACTGTGGCCTAGGCTTTGTCATGCCATGCTTGATATTGTTTTGACTTGATGCTTAGTATTCTTTTTTGTAGCATGACTTGTTATAAACAACTGAGATTGCTTAATGTGCCTTGAATGAATCATGCATTGTTTTAGCATATTAAAGCATAGTATTGTGGTATTTTCCTTTGATGCTTTATTTGGGTTGACTTGGCGCATGCTCACACCATGTTATGACTATCCCAAGTCACCATAGCCTTTATGATCCTTTAGTTTTCAACTTGTAGTATCACTTTATCCTTTGATCAATGATGTTTTGTCGCTCTACATGATTATGACCATTATTGCTCTCTTAGTTGGTCGCTCCCAGTCTTTTGCTAGACTCCACAACCAAAGTATGAGTTCCACTCATGCATCCAACTCCTAAAACCAAGTTATTCCAAAGAGTCCACCATACCTACCTACTAGCTTAAGATATTCCAAGTACATTCTTGTTTTTGTATACCTTCCAAATTAAATTTGTTATGTGAAAATTAGTGATTAAAGCTCTCACGAACTTGATGGCACACTTTACTTTTCTCGCATTTAATAAACTTGAACCATTGGGTCCATCTTTGTTGCGTATATGCTTGCGCTGTATAAGTTGAAATTAGCAGAGCCATGTATCATGGGGAACGCTTTCAACATTGCACTTGTACTTTGTACCCCGTTGATATCATGTTCTTTTGCTTATGGATCCCGACGGTGTGAAATAAAAGTGGAACTTGTAAGATCATGGAGTTTGTATGTGTGTTAGAGAAACGCCTGGGCAGCTAGCCTAAGCCATGACTAATCATGGTGGAAACTTGCAGCATCACCATAATGAGCACTCTATGAAGCATCCTCAATAAAAACCTATGCAAATTGCAAATAAAAAGATCGCTGTGAGGCTCATTGTCTGCTTGCCTTGTCATTTTGATTATGGGATAGCTCCTGTATCATGTGTAAGGGGTACCCCGTTGGCGGTTCTTTATGATACATATGTACTTACAATGACAAGAGCTTACTCATGACTAAAGTTGAGTAGCATTGTTATTCATGAATCTTTTGTTTGTGCATTTTCATGTTGCAACATAGTTTCTTTGTCTTATTGCTAGAACTTTGTCTTTCAAGTTATGATTGAAGTACTATGATCCCAGCTTTGAATGTTTTACAAATACTTTGATCAAGTTTATGATGGTGCATGTCACCTAAAAAATTATTCTTTCTTTTTATCACTTACCTACTCTAGGACAAGCAGGAGTTAAGCTTGGGGATGTTGATACATTGCAAATGTATCTATAATTTTTGATGTTCCATGCTTGGTTTTATCTAATTTCTTATGTTTTGTTCTAATTTTGGAGTACTTTTTATATGATTTCTTGGACTAACCTATTAACAAGATGCAACAGTGTCAGTTGCCTGTTTTCTGCTGTTTTTGGTTCCAGGAAAGTAAGAAAATAAATATTCTCGGAATTGGACCGGACAAAAGCCAAAGTCGATATTTTACCGGAAGACTCACGGAGCCAGAAGACGAGACAGAGAGGGGCCAGGGGCTGGCCACACCACCTGGTGGCACGGGCCAGGCCAGGCCGCGCCAGGGGGCGGTGTGGGCCCCTCCGGGACCCCCTCGGTCTCCCCTCTCGCCTATAAGAGCCTCCCGATGCATAAACCCTAAATCGTCAATCATCCAGCCACGAAAAGTTTCGTAGTGCTGCCGCCACTGAAGGGGAGATTCGGGGGACAGAAAGTCTCTGTTCTGGCACCCTGCCGGGACGGGGAAGTGCCCCCGGAGCCATCTCCATCAATCTCCACCACCTTCTCCATCACCGTTGCTGATTCCCATAATGATGAGGGAGTAGCTCTTTCTCGAGGCTAAGGGTTATAACGGTAGCTATGTGTTCATCTCTCTCTCTATGTATGATCATATTGTGATCATGAGCTTTGTAATCAATTAGATCTACCTTGCTACTCAAGTGCTTTAATAGATCTCTGATCTTCCCATGTGTGTGAATGTGACAGCGTGCACACCATGGTGGCACTTAGGCTAGAGATTACAAATACTTGTTATGAGTTATATTTGGAGTTGGATATCTTTATGAAATTGTGGTGTTTGTTGGAACCATCTAGTGCTCAAGGTGACAGTGTGGGGTTTTCTAGATGGGAAAGATGAACTTTGAGGAGTGTTGTTATAGCCCTACCATCGATTAGAGTGTCCAACCGGAGAGTAGTTAAGAGTAGTATCATGAAGATAATATATTTATATGAGAGTGTGCACTAGTGAAAGTATGATCCCTAGGCCTTGTTTCTAAGCATTGATACACCGTTTGCAATAAGATTTGTTACATGTTTGCTTGCTTCCATCTTTATTTCAGTTTGCCTTTAGTCTTTTCCCACGTCAACCACATGCCAGCAAGCTATTTTCTGGCACTGTTACCACTTATAATTATCTATACCACTTGTATTTCACTATCGCTTCGCCGAACTAGTGCACCTATACACCTGACAAGTGTATTGGGTGTGTTGGGGACACAAGAGACTTCTTGTATCTTGATTGCAGGATTGCTCGAGAGGGAATACCTTTGACCACTTCCTCCCTAAGTTCGATAAACCTTGGGTAATCCACTTAAGGGAACACTTGTTGTTGTTCTACAAACCTCTACACTTGGAGGCCCAACAACTGTCTACAAGAATAGAAGTGCGTAGACATCACTCATGTCCTTTGAAGAGTCTTTATCAAAGATATTGCAAATTGTGTGTTATCATCTATGATCTGGAGAAAGAAAATGATATCTTCTCTAATAAATAAGATGTAGTATCATACTAAGTGATGATAAAGATCAGCAATGGAACTTACGGTTCCAATTGCATAAGTCACATGGGCTTAACAACCCATGACATCAGTGATTCTAGCACCGTATAATACGCGTTAACCATGAGATTTGGAATGGGACAGAGAAGTCAGCTGTATCTTCTTCCTTTCATATGGAGGCAAGATGACCTTATCGTGACGTTGGGATTCCTGGTATGGATCCAACATATGGGTGGGCACCCTTAGGCCCCACGATTTTGGTATCTAGATTATTTATGAGTGGCTGCCGGAGGTATAGTCGAGCCTTTTAGGGAGCTTACCAGGGGCATCACCACTTCATAGAGTCTTCGGGAACTCACCAGGGTTATAGCTTTCCCTAGTTGGAGGCTTAACGGAGGTGTAGTCAGCCCCGGAAGATCGTGCAGACATATGGGGTCACGGAGAGGGCAGTGATTGGCATGGATCACCTACTGGGCCCCACATCATGGAATTGTGGACGGGCAAGTACACTCGGTTGTGCAACAAGGAGTTGGTCTCTCATGGGTAAAGCAACGCACCTCTGCAGAGTGTAAGAATTGTGACATGTTACTCCCTGTTCCGGGAAGGAGCTACGAACGTGGTAGGAAAGGAACTCCATGAAGTTCTGGTCAACCTGTGAAGGCCGATGGGCATATTTTTGATAATAAAATCAATCTTTGAAGAAAGGTTTAAAAAAATTGCATTGTACCAAGGACGTATCGTCCGAGGTGGTAGATAGAGCATCAAACTTCCCACATTGTATATAATGAACTTGCTGGGTAACGTTGTTACTCACTCTTTCCTTTGAACCCCTGCTTAGACTCTGAGAATCCAGAAGACACTTCGATGTACATAGTTGATGGATAAGAGAACGTCTGCTACGAGGAACCCTACCTGTCCAGAGGAATTGAAGGGGTGGACTACAAGATACGCTATGGAGTGGAGGGCAACGAGTCCGAGTAGTTGCCTTAGTGATTAGTAAACCAATTGAGACGAGCAGCAGGAACTATATAGAATAAGTTTTTGAGCTCAATTCAAAGTATGAGTTTAGTTCCTATATCTTCCGCTGAAACTACTTAAGTTTGGTTTGTACTTTCATAATGTTTGAAGTTTGAGAACTCTTGGTTTGTAATAATGAAGTGTGTATGTTTGTAATATGGACCCGTAATGTTTCTGTTGTACCACTCTGAGGGGTGTGATATTTATAGAATGGTGTTCTGTGAATGTCATATCAACGACTATAGTGTACTACACATGCAGTGGTATGCTAGGTCACCGCAGGAACCAATGTAAACATAATTCCAATCTGCGGCGCAGTCAATTATGCCCCGGTTGACATACCACGACATAATTTTTTTCCGGTATCAGACCTACCAAGGCGGTTAATTAGCTGTCGTGAAAAAATGGTGTTATGGCAACTCATCCTCCACGTATTCAACTATTGTTGATTCTTTTCGCTTATACCGCCCGAAAAATCCGCCACATATGGGGGGTATTTTTATAGTGCCCCCTACCTAGCACGCCAGATGTCGTGTCTTAGGTTTTCGACACTGGGAATGGAGAATACCCTTTTTAGTTCGGCCAGGGGCACAACATCCAGCGAGATCAATCAGAGAGATAGATGAACATAATCACACAGAGAGACACTTGATTTTTACCCAGGTCCAGGTCGTGATGTGTGGATCTCTATGGCATGCAACTGTCTACTATGTAGTGGATGATCACATGATTACAGAGTTTGTTCTTGGGGAAGAAATGTAGCCTGATCTTCCCTATTTCAGTCTTTGCCCTCCTCTCGACCAACCAGGGCCTCCTTTTATAGTGACAAGGAGTCACCAGAAGGGTTAGTCACTACACGGTGACACTCAGACTCCATGCATCGGGGTTGGACATGCATGCCCTTGATGTGGCACGGTTGTCCTGCTATCCTCAGCATATGCCAGCGAGCAATCAGGGTTAGCAGAGAGCCTAGGTCAGGCATCACCAGCCACATGTCTTCCTTGTCCCCGGGCTTTCCTCATGGCACCCCGAGCGCGTCATTGGATATACACGCACCCGAGGCTCCAATGGGGTCTAGGCAGGCTCCTCCCATCTGGGATGGGCTTGCACATGGTTGATCTCCTCGGATGCATGGGTAGGCTTGCTGGTAGGCGGCCTCGTGAGAACCCCTTCCTCCACGGGACGGATAGTTGTTGTTGGCACAAGAACTCTACATATACCATCAGGAATAATATTAGAATTTGGTAATTGTTACTTTGTACCTACATTATGTAAGAATATTATATCAGGATATTATATCTTACGCGAAGGTTATTCGTTTAAGTCTGAGAATAATGGTTGTTTGATTTATATAAATAGTATCTTTTATGCATATGCTCCCGTGAAGGGTGGACTGTTTACTATTGATCTTAACTGTGCTACACAAATCCATAACACTAACACTAAACACCGAAATAATAATGAGTTGAATACCACATACTTGTGGCACTGCAGATTGGGTCATATATATTGCACAAAAACACATGAAGAAACTCCTAGTGATGGAATTTTGAGTTTGCTAGATTTTGGATCATCTAATACATGTGAAGCATGTCTGATGGGAAATTTGGCTAAATCACTATTTTGGGGATTTGTTGAATGGGCGAGTGACTTGTTGGAAATCATACATACTGATGTATATTGTCCGTTGAGTTGTTGGAAATCACTGACCCACACGTGGTGGATTTCTCTACTTTATAACCTTCACCAACGACTTGAATCGGTATGGCTATATTATCTTATAAATCGTAAATATGAAATGTTTGGAAAGTTCAAAGAATTTTAGAATGAAGAAGAGAATCAACTTGGGAAGAATATAAAGTTTGTATGGTCAGACCACAGAGATGTATATTTGAGTCACGAGTTTAGTAAACATCTTAGAAGTCGTGGAATCGTTTTACAACTTACACTACCTAGAACACCACAACGCAATGGGGTATCCGAGCGACATAATGGAACCTGGTTGGATATGGTCAGATCTATGATGTCATTAACTGATCTACCTTAGTCATTTTCGAGATCTGCTTTAGATAATACGAATTTTACATTGAAGAGAGTGCCATCAAAGTCCATTCAAACAACACCGGGTGAATTGTGGTTTACAAATAAACCAAACTTGTCATTCGTTAAAATTTGGGGATGCGAGGTTTATGTAAAGCATTAGCAGTTGAATAAACTCAAACCCAATTCGGATAAATGTATCTTTGTATGTTATCCGAAAAAACTGTTGGGTATTCCTTCTATTAGAAAATTGAAGGCAAACTATTTGTTGCTATGAGAAGGTGTATTTCTTGAGAAGGAACTCCTTGCTAAAGGTTTGAGTGGTTGGACAATAGAGATGAATGAGGTTATTGCCCTAAAAAGAATGAGGTTATTGAACTTGAGCAAGATGAGCGATGTAGTGCAACTTCAGCATCTATTTTGAGGATTCCTATGGCTCCAACTAATGCTCTCGCACCTACTAGTGAGTAGTTCCGGAAATTATATCTCCTATTGAACCACTTAGATTTAGTAGATTTCGTCTTCCGGTCATAAGATTTGAAGATGAAGTATTATTGTTGGACAATGATGAACCAATAACTTACAAGGAAGCAATGATTGGCCCTCACTCCGTTAAATGGAAAGAATCCATGAAATCCGAGATAGACTCCATGTATGATAATCAAGTTTGGAATTAGGAAGACCCTCCTGAAGGCGTTAAGCCTATCGAATGTAAATGGATCTATAAGAAGAAAACAAACATGGACGGTAATATGACCGTCTATAAAGCATGACTTGTTGCAAAGGGGTTTTGAAAATTTAAGGAATTGACTATGATGAGACATTTTCTCCCGTATTGATGTTTAAGTCTGTTCGGATACTTCTAGCAATCGATGCATATTTCAATTATGAGAAATGGAAGATGGATGTCAAAACTATGTTCCTGAATGGGAAGCTAACTGAGGATATGTACAAGATATAACCCGAGAGTTTTTTCTAATTCCAAGACTGAGGGAAAGTTGTGCAAACTTCAGCATTCCATCTATGGATTAAAGAAAGCCTCACAGAATTCGAATATTCGGTTTGATGAAGTGGTCAAAGGTTTTGGCTTCATCAAGAATGGTGAATAAGCTTGTGTATACAAGAAAGTAAGTGGGAACGCAATAGCATTTCTAATACTGTATATGGATGACATATTGTTGATCGAAAACAATAAAAAAATTCTTAACACTATGAAAGACTCATTGAAGACTAGTTTTTCGATGAAATATTTGGGTGAAGCAGCATACATATTGGGCATAAAGATCTATAGAGATAGACCATTTTGCCTTATAGGGATTACTCAAGCTACATATTTGGAAAAAGTATTGAAGAGATTCAATATAGAGGAATCCTGCAGAGGATCACTCCCAATGGCGCATGGCAAGCTGATGAGTGCATAATTGCATCATGTTTTATAATATTATTTTGCATTGTAGCTGTAGGATCTTGGTATTTTATGGTGTTCGCGCGCATATTTTATGTCTATTTTCACCAGGATCGGGACAGATGATGGATACGATGGACACAATTCTTGGAGCAGTTCTACTGGGGAGAAAAGGAGTCAAAACAATGTAAATCGCTTATTTGGGAAATATCAATAATACTAGAAGAAAACCCGAAGCAATCAAGGCATACAGATGGTTTAATGACCAACTATACGGAGGGAATAAAATTCCAGCCCTATAGTTCCTGTCATATAGTTAGTGCCACCACTGCCTCCTCAAATAGTTTCGCCCCATGCAACTGGATCAGAGAGACAACATACAGAACAACCAGAAATCACCGAAACCTCACCTCTGGAAGGCATCTGGAGGGGGAACTCGTCCACCAGGGATCCATCTTTGCCCTGCGCAGATTTGGGAGGCTAAGGCATCAATCTTCATAATCAACCGCCGCATCACCACCAGCTCCATCCACCCCATCTACATATTGTCTAGATATTTTTGTAATTTCTGTACTCGGTGTGGATTTATACAAGTACTATTCATCTATGATAGATTCCATTTTACTGCCATGATGTTGATTGCCTCCATGTCTGAGTAGATCATTAGTTCTTGGGGAGATGGAGAAACCCTAGTATGAGATTGAAATAAGATAAAGTTTATTATGATATTCATCACTATGACCATGTGTTAGATTGTCTTCATTCTTGATGTTGAGAGAAGTCGACCTCTCAATATTTGCCTCTCATGGGGACTTAATGGAGGGAACTACTTGTTGGTAGACGGAGGTGTGTCAGCACTTACAGTGAATATAAAGCTGTTGGCACCCCTTACGTATCAACTTGGGAACCGAGGAAACTCACGGAACACTATCCATGCCATGGGATACATCCTACGGGATCAAGTCCCTTAATAGTGCAGTAATTCGATTGATGTCGATTGCTGACGGTTGTGGTTATGAAGATGATGTGAGCAGTGGTTGCTGCCTATTTGTCGAAATACGGAGTTCCTCCCACACATACAGAGTTGAGAATGTTCATGATAATAATCTTTACTTTAGCTCTTTATAATGCTAGAGGTGTATCCTCTACTCCCTGAGAACACTTTGTCCCTATTGCAGTTCCAAATCTCTTTTACATACGGGATACTTACTTTCTGTGTTTAGTTGTTTTACTTTACTTATTGTTCTCTTATACCAAAACACCAAAAACACCTTTTTACACAATACTCGCATTTTATCTTGTTACTTTGAACTTTATTTAGCATTTCCATTGCAATATTTAATTCAAGAGATATTAGACTTCAGACTCCTGCACCCTGTGGGATCGATATCTTTATTTCGAAAATAGCTACAAATAATATGTGCACATGCAGTCATCAAGCTATTTTCTGGCGCTGTTTCCAGGGAGCTAAGTGTTGTAGGTCTTTTAGTTTTTTCTTATTTATCTTTGTCTTGCTAATTTTTGTTTTGAGTTACAAGTTTCCACCAACATGATGGAGTTTGAGCATATGGCTAGTGCTAACCCACTTAGCCACTTTGGGAAGCCCTATGATATTTATAAAAGAGACAACTCCAATGAGAAGACAAGGGGTTTGAAATAAATCCTCTACTACTTGGTATTCTACACAAGAAGCAATATACTAGAGATGAAGAAGATCCTGATCCATATGAGCATATTGCATGTTTCAAAGATATATGTGGCACTTTCCAATTACCGGGATATACTACTAATGAGGTAAGGGTTAAACTTTTTAGTCAGACTTTGACTAGTATAGCTCTCTCATGGTATAGATCTCTACCCTTAGAAGCCACTACTTCTTGGGATAATTTAGCCTATGAGTTTCTAGCAAAATATTATCCAATATCAAAATCTTTTGGAATCGGGCGTCTTATAATAACTTGGAGGAATCGTCCAAATGAAGGACTAGTAAGAGCTTATATCAGATTCAAAGATTTACTTAATCGATGTCCTCATCATGATTTGCCTGAATGGTATTTACTGCATATCTTTTATGGCGGTTTAACTGAACCTAATAAAATTGAACTAGACTCTTTCGCGGAAGGAGCCTTTATGAATCTTCCTATAACTAAAGATTGGGCTTTACTTAATAGAATTCGTGATCATAGAGTTTCATGGAATTTTGGTCTAGGAAGCGAAGGACGCATAGAAATAGATTATGATTGTATTCATGACTCTAATAAAAGGGTCCATGTTAAAGAATTATCTAAAGAACTTTACTTGGATTTAGATCTTGTGTTGCATGGTGTTAAAGATTTTACAGAACACATCAAAGCTCCAAAAGAGAGTTTGGTCAAGTATGATCCACCACCCGAACCTGAGAAGAAAAGAGAAGTTAAAGCAACACTGGCCTCCCTAGAACCAATATATGAGATACCTTTCCCTAACACTATAGAGAAGCATATTCTTGAATATGAACATGTCAAAGCAGTACAGGAGAAGAAGGAAGAGGAAAGTATGCTAGAATTTGTGGAACATCTGGAAGAAACCAAAGATGAAGAGGTAACCAAGGAAGCAATTATGGCTATGTATGCACATTGTACATAGTTGAACTTGATAAAGAGACTTCTGTATTGGTTGAAGGTAAAACAAAGGTAAAAGATGTGGGTAAGCCTATTCTTCCCTACATATTTAAAGAAACCTCGCATTATGGTTTATGCTATCTTGGCACCAAAGTTAATGTTATATCTTATGATTTTTATTTAGAAATAAAAGAAGAAATAGAACCGGCTACAATTGAAAATACTGATATGACAAACATGTTAGCCAATAAAACTCTTAGAATTCCAATGGGAGTAGTTGAAGATGCAGCTGTCACAAATGGCAATAAAAACTTTCCTATCGGTTTTGTAGTTGTTGATATGTCAGCTGACACTCTTTGCCTAATTATATTTGGAAGAAACTTTTTGAGTGATGTAGGTGCCAAAGTTGATTTCAAAAAGGATATTGTTTCTCTTAAGCTTGGGGAAGCGGAAAAATAATTCCACTTTTCCAAATTTAAAGATTGACCTCCACAAATACAAGAAGAAGAGAAAGAGAAAACTATTGAGGAAACGGCAACTCTCTTCTTTAGTTATCAAAACTAACAAATAAATGAAGACTTAAATTATAAATAAATAATTATGGAGGACAAGTCCCTAGAAGAATTAGAAGGTGAATTCGATTCACTTCCCATTATAGGGCCTCCAACAAATGAGGCTTTTAAAGAGCTATAAAAGAGAGGGGACGAGGAATTACCACCCCAGAATTGAATACTCTACTAGATAATCTTAAATACAGATTTTTAGATGATACTAATAAATTTCTTGTTATTATTAGTGCTAAACTTTTAGGATAAGAAGAAGAAGAACTCATGAAAGTACTTAAGGGGCATCGCTAGGACTTTGGGTACTCAATGGATGATTTGAAGGTTATTAGTCTCATGATAACCGTCCATCGAATATTCATGGAGGAAGGTGCTAAACTAGTTGCGGAATTTAATAGACGACTGAAACCCGAAAAGAAGGAAGTGGTAAGAAAAGAAATAGTACGCCTATTGGACACAGGTATAATCTATCCTGTAAAAGAAAGTGAATGGGTAAGTCATGTTCATTGTGTCCCTAAGAAGGGCGGTTTTATTGTTGTTCCTAATGAAAACAATGAATTGATACCTACTAGAACTATTGTTGGACATAGGATGTGCATAGATTTCAGGAAATTGAATAAAGAAACTATGAAATATCACTATCCTTTACCATTCATAGATCAAAAGTTAGAAAGTTAGCAAACCACACTCATTTTTCAACTTGGACGGATACTCTGGTTTTTCTCAAATAGTTGTTCACCCTGATGACTAACTTAAAACAACATTCATTAGTCCTTATGGTTTACATGGTTACTGTCGTATGCCTTTTGGTTTATGTAGTTCTCCAGCTACTTTTCAAAGATGCATGACTGCTATTTTTGTGGATTTTATAGAACTGATAATGGAAGTATTTATGGATGACTTTTCTGTCTATGGAACTTCATTTACTAGTGTCTTGGATAATCTCAAAAGAGTCTTGCAGCGTTGCGAAGAAACCAATCTTGTTCTAAACTGGGAGAAGTGGCATTTTATGGTCAAAGAAGGTATAGTCCTTGGACATAAGGTATCAGGTAAGGGAATTGAAGTGGATAGAGCTAAGGTTGAGGCCACAGAGAGAATGCCACAACCTAGGGATATAAAAGGTATAAGAAGTTTCCTTGGTCATGTGGGTTTTTATAGAAGGTTCATTAGAAATTTCTCTAGAATATCTAAACCTTTGACTAACCTCCTGCAAAAGGAAGTAAGATTTAATTTTGATGATAAATGTCTTATAGCCTTTGATAAACTTAAACATGCTTTATCCCATGCTCCTATCATTAAACCACCTATCTGGGATATGACTTTTGACTTAATATGTGAAGCTAGTGATGATGCTGTAGGAGTAACTCTAGGACAACACATAGGTCGCAAATTTAATATTATACATCATGATAGTAGAACTCTTAATAGTGCTCAAAAGAATTATCCTAAGGAGGAGAGGGAACTTTTTGCTATATTTTTCTCTTGCGATAAATTTCATTCGTATATAGTTGATGCAAAAGTAAGAGTTCATACAGATCGTGATGGTTTAAAAGAACTCCTTGAGAGGAAAAATCATAAGCCAAGATTGATCCCTTGGATCATTTTACTTCAAGAATTTGAGTTGCAGATTATGTAGAGGCAAGAAATAAAGATGTAGGATGAAGTGTCCATATTTTCCTAGCAATACACCAATATTATTGAGAGGAACTTTAGTCCTGGTGATTTTTGTTTACGAGAATTATTAAATGAAGTAAGGTCAATTCCTCCAAAAAATAAGAAGTCTTTATTGTTGGAGGAGCTTGTCATCCCCGAATAATTAAACGGTAAGTGCAAGGTAAGTGTTCTTACTCAAATAAGTGATTTGTTTTCACAAATTTTACTCCTGAAATTTTTTCCTTTGAATTCCCCGTGTTTTTCTAAAGTTTCTGAAGGTTTTCAACAACTATACGGTCGCAACTATACGTCAGGAGAAAAATCTCCGGCTGTATAGTTGGTCGTTAAACCTTTTGTATCCTCTTTGCGAATTTTTCTAGATCTATACGGTCGCAACTATAAGACCGGATAAAAATCTCCGGCCCTATATTTGGTTGTTAAACTCTCAGTCATTTTGATTTTTGATGTCTGGATCTATACGGTCGCAACTATACGGCCATAGAAAATCCTCCCGCCGTATAGTTGGTCGTTAAACTCTCAGACATTTTTCATTTTTCTTTTCGTTTATATAAAAAACGGTTTTGTCGGTTCCAAGTCGGTAACCTAATTGAACCGGACTCGAGATATTTCAAAATATCTGCCCAGAACCAACTATACTGCCGGAGCTATATGGGTCGCGCCCGTATAGTTGGTCGTTACGTGGTAGGACTCCTCCAAATCCGAGATTTCTTTTCCTATTTCGTTAAGATTCTTTTCTTGGGCATGAATTTGGTGTTTCTCGCGAGTTTTACCGACCTCTAACCCTCCTTCTATACTGCCATTGTCTCTTTCTCTCTAATCATAATCTCCAGGATCCAATCTAGCAATGCGCTACCCCATTCCAGGCCGTGGAAAACCCTTGGGTCTCATTGCTCCTTCTAGGGACCGCTCTCGCAGCCCGTCCATGGAGGATGAAGCGAGGAGGTGGAGAGGTTTAGCTCGGGGTACAAGGAGTACGTCAAGCCAAGCTTCTACAACAACGATCCCTATGAAGATTGGAGTGACGTCTACATCTGCCGTGATATCTATGATCCACTGGAGATCAACTAGGCAGCAATGAAGAGAGCTCAAGAAGAGAGAGAAGGTCACAAGCCGCATGGAAAAGGGCATGTGGAGATGGTCAAGTTCATCACCATGGACCCTAGGCCGCACAAGCGTAAGTAATTACCTAATATTTGTGCAGGTGCTAGCAAGGGAGCGATGGTGCCACTCTTGAAGCCTACCATTGGTGCTCGTATAAGGGTGAAGCCTCAAGAAGAATGGAGGAACGGTTTCCACTTCCCTAATCCATCAATTATGGATGAGGAAGAAGAAGCTGCTCATAGGACCAAGGACCGTGTGCGAGCACTGGAAATATATCAGAAGCAGGAGCTACTCCATCGTGTCAAAGTCCGTCACCATCTCAAGGAGATAGAGAAGAAGGATGATCTTCTCCCATTAATGACTAAACTTGCGGATAAAGTGGACACTTTGCAATCCGATTTGCATAGGTGCTACAGCCGCATCACCGCTCTGGATGATACTAACAAGAAGCTACGCACCACGGTGGTACATGCCACGACACCACAGTGAACTACAATAATCATGGTATCAAATAATCGCAAGGGATTATTTGATCCCGCCTTGCTTGATTCCAAGCTTGGGGAGATCCTTAAGACCTTGTAATCTATCTTATAAGTTTTACATTACTATTTTAGTTTTGCATTAGTTCAAACTAGAAATAAAGTTTGTATCATTAGAATTTCCTTCAGGAATAGTCGATCCCTTTTATGAAATTCCGAGTTTATTATTATATATGGAGCAATATTGAGTTTGTGTTTGTCCTATTGGATATATGAATGGCTTGAGTATAATTTCACTTGCACTTAATGATAGCAATAGGAGTCTTCCACACCATTGGTATTAATGGAACATACAAAGATAATTTGGTCAATATGTTGTAAGTACATGGTTTGATTTACAAGGAAATAAAAGTTATCTAATCAGTTAAGTTGAAAAAGAAACCTTGAACAAAGGAAAATTTAAAGTGCTATAAAATTAGAGTGAGAACAAGACGAGGTAGAATATCCATGCTATAAAGATTGCTTCATATACAATTGGAATTTGGTAATTAAGATCATTAATCTTTGAATTCTTGCATGAAGTGGAATGTATGGCTAGCTCCTTTGCACAACACTTAAACAAAAGTGTGAGCATATATATAAGAAAAAAAGAAGAAAAAGAGCGAATGTGCAAAGAGAAAATAGGCATACACCACTATATTGTAGTAAGACAAAGAGACGTTTTGAGATTTTCAATCGCATGTGGATATGTTAATCCTAAAACACTTGGGACTACCTCGCTAACTCATTCGGTTGAACTAGATACTTTTACATCATATTGAGAGTGATCTTTTGTGAACTATTAAATGCTAAGGTGTGGAAGCCTGCTAATATTATTCGGATGGTTCGAGTAAGGTACTATTAATGAACTTATTCCTATGTATCATACTCCCTCTAGTCTGGTTTATTAGGAGCGGTTCAAAAATCATGCAATTCCAAAAGAAATCCAGTGGTAGGCGTGTTAGCTGGAGTAATTAGGGAGTAATGAGGCGTAGTGCAAACAAAAAAATTGCATGCCACTAGTGTGAAAGCAATTCTGCATGTGGAAGGTGCAAACGGACCAATGCATGGACCAAGAGTGTTGGGTTAGTTGGAAATTCCATAAAGGAAAAAAAATCAGAAATTGAGAAAGCACTAACGGAGGGTGGGCCTAACGTCTGATTCTTGGACTCCCTAATTACTCCACCTGAGAAGAAACTAGCTTTGGCATCTCCTTTATATACCAATGGGCAACTAGCTAGGTCCTAGAGAAATCTCTAGTACGCCCAATAAACCGGACCAAAGGGAGTATCTGATAAACACATGCTGCAACTGCCTCATTTATTTTATCGACTCAGCTTCATGAATATGAGGATCACATCCATTAAGCTAAAACTTGCCCGGGACGAGCAAGAGCCTAAGATTGGGGAGGTTGATGTGTGCATAATTGCATCATGTTTTATATTATTATTTTGCATTGTAGTTGTAGGATCTTGGTATTTTACGGCGTTCACACGCACATTTTATATCTATTTTCACTAGGATCAGGACAGATGATGGATACAATGGACACAATTCTTGGAGCAGTTGTACTAGGGAGAAAAGGAGTCAAAAACAACGTAAATCACTTATTTGGGATATATCAATAATACCAGAAGAAAACTGGAAGCAATCAAGGCATACAGATGGTTTAACGACCAACTATACATCAGGAATAAAATTCTAGCCATATAGTTCCCGCCGTATAGTTGACGCCGCCACCGCCTCCTCAAATAGTTTCGCTCCGTGCAACTGGCTCAGAGAGAGGACATACAGAACAACCAGAAATCTCTGAAACCTCACCTCTGGAAGGGATCTGGAGGGGGAACTCGTCCACCGGGGATCCATCTTCGCACTACGCAGATCCTGGAGGCTAAGGCATCGATCTTCATCATCAACCGCCGCATCACCACCATCTCCATCCATCCCAGCTACATATTGTCTAGATCTTGTTGTAATTCTCATAGTCGTTGTGGATTTATACAAGTACTATTCATCTATGATAGATTCCATTGTTATTGCCATGATGTTGATTGCCTCCATGTCTGAGTAGATCATTAGGTCTTAGGGAGATGGAGAAACACTAGTATGAAATTGAAATAAGATAAAGTTTATTAGGTTATTCATCATTGTGACCATGTGTTAGATTGTCATCATCTTGATGTTGAGAGAAGTTGACCTCTCAATATTTGCCTCTAATCGGGACTTGATGGAGGGAAGTTGTTGGGGATATGCTAAATGGGTATCACCATAGCACGTCCTTATTCCTGCTAATCCGGGTGGCCCATAGTTGGTAGCAAGGCCTATGGCCTGCTGGGCGGCCCAGTTAGACGGATCAATAAGGGAGGCCCATGCCGGATAAAGGAAGGCTACGCAGGAATCACCGACATACTCGGAGCCTTGGAGTGCAAGAGACGAAAGACTAGTTTGTATTAGTGTAGGACTCTTTACCTTGTCTGGCAAGGGCCTTTCCCTGTAAACCCTACGATCTAGTGCCTTTATAAACTGGACCTGTGGCAGCCTTTAGGGCAGAACCGAGATTTCTATGTACATTGTGCAACACCTCGCACAGTGAACCTATCTCTGTAACTCGGTGTATTGCGATTATAGTGATTTGTAGCAGGAGTAGAGCTCTGCCACCATTGTGGGACTTGAACCTGGGTAAGCTGTGTTACCTCGTACCCGCAAACTCTCCACCTTACCCTACGTCTCTAAACATGCATTGTGAGGACCCCTCCATGGTGTACTTGTTGGCAATACCACAACAATTGGCGCCCACCGTGGGGCAAGGGGCGCTACGAGCTCTACATCGGGCGAGGTCTAATCTCTTCACGGGAATCGGTGACACTGTAGCCATCGGATGTGTTCTCTTCTCCAGCAACATCCCGATCGTCCCTCCAGATGTGTTTTGGGTGCCGGCGAAGACGAACTCTACGCGTTGCTCCGTCATCCCCTTCGGAGACATCCACATCTTCATCGACGAAACTGACTCGAGTCCTAGCTCCGAGGAAGTCAGAAACTCGTCAAGCCCCGCATGGACCGCCTACGGGCAGGACACGTTCGCGGAAGGATCTGGACCGTACCTCTCTCTAGAGTATGGCGGCTCAGATTAGGAAAATTCAAGGCCCACCCAAACCGCCCATGTGCAGGATATAAAGGTGGAAGGACCCTACAAATCTGCTTTGCTTCCCCGAGTGGAAGGACCCCGAAACTTGCATGTCACACTTTGTCGGTGTCATCACCATCTTCAATCTGGCCAGATGCGTTCAAAGGGATGGAGAGCCTCCCCGCGAATACCTTGCCAGATGGATGAGGGTGAGGGAAACCCTAGAGGGCAACCGCGTCAACGAGCTCGTGTAGCACTTCATGGAAGGGCTTACACCCAGAATACTTCTCCGGCATACCCTCCAAAGACGACAGGCCGCGGGCCCTCTCACCCTTGGTGAGATGGTCACAATCATCAACGAATACGCGGACACCAATGAGGAAGCTGAGGCCACGATCACCGTCGTAGCCGAAGGAGGAAAATACAATAACACCAACCCACCTTCGTCACCCTCCACTTCCACCATCAACAACACCAAAGCCAACTCTGACTCCGTCCTTGACGCGCTATATGCCGACATCAATATGGATGGTGGTGGCTCAAATGCTAACTCAAAGGAATACGATGATATTATGAGGGAGATCGAGCAGGAGATCGAGAAGGAGGAGCGCGCAGAGAAGGCCAACACGTCCCACCAGGTGCTAGTCGCCATTGGGAGTGTTATGGAAGAAGACATGCAGGAACCGGGTCGTGAGAGAGCTCCGCCCATGCCAGCAGTCACCAGAGCAGGAACACCCAAGAAAGTTGTCGAGCCTTCGGCTCCGGTCAAGGCCTTGCCCCCTATGGTTATCTCCCTGCAACCGGCGTAGGAACTCACCACGGCTCCCAGTACTACTAAGGAGTCAAACCAACCGCCAATGGCACCATCAACGTCTGCAGCTGGCAACCCATTGGTTACTCCCGCCGACAAGGCAATCTATGGCGCACTCCTAGTTGAGCCCATTACCGTCGCCCATATCCGGAGCATTACAGAGCTTGATGAGAAGCGTGCGGTAATCCTGACGGAGGCCAAGTGCATCACAGAATAGGGTGCTAAGCCAGACGAAGATATCGCAAAGGCGTAGCAATCTATTAAGGTGGCAAGAGCTATGGAGGCTCAATACAAATAGTTGTTGTTGAAGCACAAGTCAAAGAAAGTACAAGCTCAGGTCGTTGAAGACCCCGGTGTTTGGCGCAGGTTGGGTTATGACGGATCTAAACTGACAAAAGCCACCCCATACATTGATGGAGAGGGGAGGCAAGTCATGCCAACTCCCCCCCTCAACATTGCCGTCGCCAAGACCCTCCTGGAGTAGGACAGGTCGCCAGAAGTAGTTGCTCAGGTATATGACCTTGTTTCCAAGGCATGCAAGCAACAGGAGAAGGACACCTCGCAAAGGCTTGACTCCAATCCGGAGCTTTGCCAGTCAACCCTGAACAGCCGTAGAAGGCCAAGATCTCCCCGTGACAAAGGATCTCACATAGGCTCTACAGAGCAAAGGGGAGGGAGGCACGCTACAGGGCTGACACCATACCCATATCCTCCGATCATGGAGAAAAGGCTCGCCCTTGTCGGTCTTCACCGCCACAACCATCCCGGCGTCACGAGGAACCACAGCCGCACCAACATACAAGCATGCCACCACCTAGGCATCCACAGATTGGCATCGTTATATGCGACCAGGGCGAGCAGCCCTGGCATGACGGAGAGCGCAACGGCGTTGAAGGACATAGGAGTAGGTCTCACATGGAACCGCCACGTCCGACAAGCAACTGTGACATGCGTGAGGAGTCGCAAGAGGGTCATGGAAAGAAAGCTAACCCACCGCCTCCACCGCCACCTAGAAGCCATCATGGCGGAGGACACGGTGGATCTCATATATCGCACCACAATTCCCCTCCCCATGACAGAAAAGGGAAGCAACCAGAGCCATACGATGCACGTTCACGGCTGGACAAGATCCAAGAACCTCGAGAGCTCCCATACCTTGGGCCATGTTGTTTTGGACCAGTAATACAAGCCACAACCTACCCCTGGGCCTCCGGATAGACAAGACTATCAAGCCCTATGACGGAACCGCTAGACCAATTACATGGTTGTAGGACTACAGCGAAGCAATTCACATCACAGGGGGAAACCCCAACGTCGCCGTCAAGTACCTCCCACTTATGCTCATTGGTACTGCCCGACAATGGATTGATGACTTGTCAGAGAAATCAATATGCAATTGGTTGGACATGCATGAAGCGTTCACCAAGAACTTTGAGGGCCCATACAAGCTTCCCTGCACTATCGGAGACCTATAGTGTTGCGTACAAGAAAAGGATGAAACCTCTCGTGCCTACCTCTCTCGCTAGCTGGATATGAAAAATTCCTGCGCAGGGGTACACGAACAAACCGCTATGGCCGCCTTCATTGATGGTCCGGAAAAGGGAACTTTGCTCCGGCATATGTTGAAGTGCAAGCAAGACAACAAGGAGCTCAACCTCAACGTAATGATTGCCATGGCTAGCAAGTTCACCGCTACTGATGACGACATGCGTGGATCATTGCCGGCAATAGAAATCCCTACCCAGGCCAGGAAGAACAATAATAAAAAGCGAAAGACTCCATTTGAAGAAAAGCAAACAACCGACATGGTCGCCTCTATGTTCATTGGCAGAGGCGGAGGCGGACAGCTTGGACGTGGCCGGAGGGCTAGCCATGGCCAACAGAGGAGTGATTCTACACCCTCAGCGCCCTGCGTTCCCCAAACGTACAAAGAGTACCGTGATATGCCATGTTTTGTCCACCTTGACACAAACGACAAAGCCACCCACACCAACCGCCAATGCAAGTTTGTCAATCATCTCAACAAAGACCCTGAGTCCGGCTACAAGCGAAGTTGGAAGAACCGACCCCACGGAAAGGGCAAAGGGAAGAATAAGGAGGAGGAATCCAAGGAATCAAGCGATATGGATGAAGATGTGGAACCCAAATCCTCTGACAAGGGAGATGGTAAAGGGAAAAACCCCTTCGAGAAGAAGGCTCCAGTCTACCACACCTTCCTTGGTACCCCCACCGCCCGGGCCCAGAAACCTCTCTGAGGATACTGATGGCTACCCTCCCTCCGGTTCCCTAGTACGTTAGGTGGTTGAAAATTCCAATTACCGGGGATAGGAAGGATCACCCAGACCTTATCCCAGCAGAGAACTAGTATCCCATGGTCATCAACCCTTTGATTGACGGCATAGAGTTAATCAAGTGCCTCGTGGACAGTGGAAGTAGCATCAACATCATGTACATGGATACACTACCCAAGATGAACTTGACAGAGACCCAACTAAGGAAGAGCAACACCATGTTCCACGGGTTGTCCCCGGCTAACAAGAAAATTCCCTAGGCTGCATCAACCTTCTGGTTGCTTTTGGCGATGTTAACAATTACTGCCAAGAATGCATGATCTTCGAAGTTGTGCCTTTCAAGAGCTTGTACCACGTCATCTTTGGACGCGATATCTTCCACACCTTCCTCACAAAGCCATGCTTTGTCTACAACAAGATCAAGATACCCGGACCAAACGACATCATCACTGTTGACGGAAGCTTCACCAAGGCACGAAAGTGTGAGCTTAGTGAAGCCGCTTTCGCCGAATCAGTTCTCTATGGTGAGGAGTTCAAGGAGATCCAGAACCAAGTCGATGCCTCGGAGATGCCGGCTTCGAAGAAGAAGATTACTACTGCCAAACTGCCTTTAAGGCCGCCATCAAGACCAAGCAGGTGGAGCTTGTCGAAGGAGATTCCTCCAAGACCATCGCCATTGGCACGGATCTAGATCCCAAATAGTAAAGCGCGCCCATCAAATTCCTCCGTGAGAACAGGGACATCTTTGCCTGAAAACCTGCCGACATGAAAGGTGTACCTAGGAACCTTGCCGAGCATAGCTTGGATATTGATCTTAATGCCAAACTGGTGAAACAACCTTTACGATGCTTTGGTGATGAAAGATGAAGGGCTATAGACAAAGAAATAGCTAGGTTAATTAAGGCTGGCTTTATACGAGAAGTTATTCACACCAGATGGGTGGCAAATCCTGTACTTGTCCCCAAAAAGGGAACCAATGAATTAAGAATGTGCGTTGATTACATCGGCTTGAACAAAGTGTGTCCGAAGGATTCGTTTACGTTGCCTCGCATTGACCAAGTCATTGAGTCGACGGCTGGCTTGGAACTTCTTTGTTTTCTCGATGCTTACTCAGGTTACCACTAAATCTGGATGCCAAAGTCGGACCAATTGGGCACTTTGTTCACCACACCCTATGGCACATATTGCTATGTCACGATGCCCTTTGGCCTGAAAAACACTGGTGCTACCTACCAGCGGACAATGCAACGCTGTCTACATGACCAAATAGGTCGCAATGTACACGCTTACATGGACGATATCGCGGTAATGTCAAAGAAATCAAACGATCTTATTGCCAACTTGCAGGAAACCTTCGACAATCTCTGAAAATACAACATGATGCTGAACCCGAAGAAGTGCGTCTTTGGGGTACCTTCCAGCAAGTTGTTGGGTTTCATCATTTCGCATCACGGAATCAAGGTGAACCCGGAGAAAATCAAGGCAATAATCAACATCAAGCGTCTGACATGCCTGAAGGACATACAAAGGCTCACAAGCTGCATAGCAGTAGTAAGCCGGTTCATCAGCCGACTTGGGGAGAAGGCTATGCCGCTCTACAAGTTTCTCAAAAAGGCGGACAAATTCATATCGACAGACGAAGCTGACGTAGCACTTCAGGAGTTGAAGATAATACTCTCCTCCCCACCAATACTTGTAGCACCGGTGTCAAGGGAGCCTATGTTAGTCTACATGGCGACAACCAACCGAGTCATCAGCATTGTCATCGTGGTGGAGCGCAAGGAGCCAACGCACGAATACGGAGTTCAGTGACCCGTTTACTATGTAAGCGAGGTCTTGAGGAATCCAAGCAGCGTTACCTGCACTATCAAAAGATAGCTTATGGAGTTTTCCTTCCTTCACGCAAGTTAAGGAATTATTTCCAAGAGCACCCTATCACAGTGGTGAGCAAAGCTCCACTATGCGACATCATTAACAACAACGACGCTATAGGAAGAGTGGCAAAGTGGGGCATTGAACTTGTCGCCTTTGAATTCACTTACAAGAGACGCGACGCTATAAAGTCACAAGCATTGGCAGATTTTATTGCAGATTGGACAGAACTGCCAGAAGACACTCCTATGCTAGAGCCAGAATATTGGTCATGCACTTTGATGGATCAAAGCTACTCAATGGCTTGGGGGCTGGTGTATTATTACAATCACCAACAGGGGAGAAGTTGCAATACGTCCTGCAGATCCACTTCACCGCTACCAACAACATGGCGGAATACGAGACTCTCATCCACGTACTTAGAGTAGCCAAGGATATTGTCATCAAGCGCATTGTTTGCTGTGGAGATTCCGACTTGGTTGCCCAGCAAGTAGCTAGCACCTGGAACACACGGAACCCTATGATGGAGGCATATCAAGACAAAGTAGACGAAATAGCCAAGTTCTTTGACGGCTATGAAGTCAAGTACATCAAAAGGGAGGAAAATGAGGCGGTAGATCTACTATCAAAGCTTCGGTTGGCCCACCGACCAATTCCGCCAAGTGTTTTCCTGGAGCATTTACGAAACCCCATCCATGAAGGGTGCGGACCCCGACAACCCAGATAGAGTGGACACATTTGTTAATACAATAATAGTGACCTCTCCGGCTTGGACGAAACCGTTCATGGACTATCTACAAGACATAACTTTGCCCGCCAACAAAGTCGAAAGCCGGCAAATAGTACACGGAGCAAAAGGCTACGTCATCATTAACGGCTAGCTATATAAAAGAAGTACGATAGGAGTTTTCCTTTGATGCGTCTCCCGGTAGCAAGATATTGAAATCCTTAGAGAGATACATCTCGGAGATTGCGGGCATCAGGCCGCTCCCTGATCATTGGTGGCTAAGGCCTTACGACGAGGATTCTACTTGCTACCTCCCAAGGCAGACGTCGACAAGATTGTACAAACATGCTTTGGGTGTCAGTTCTATGCGAGACAGCCAAGTGTTCCAGCTGAAGAATTGCGTTCAATCCCAGTAACTTGGCTGTTTGCAGTCTGGGGGCTGGACATGGTTACACCTTTGCAGATAGCAGCGTGTGGATTTACACACTTGCTAGTAGCAGTGGATAAGTTCACAAAATGAATTGAAGCTAAACCCATTAGAAAGCTTGATGGGGCAACAACCCTGAAATTTGTCCAGGATCTAGTGGTGAGATTTGGTCTCCCACACAGCATCATCACCGACAAAGGCAGAAATTTGTCTCTCAGAGAAGTTGAGGAGTACTGTCATGAAAAAGGCATCCTCCTTGACCTAGCATCTGTGGCACACCCACAGTCAAACAGGAAAGCTGAAAGGGCCAATGGACTAATTCTGCACGGAATCAATCCATGCTTAGAAGCATCGCTACGAAGAGCAGCTGGAGCCTGGGCGGAGGAATTACCATATGTCTTGTGGAGTTTACGAACAACACCCAACATATCCACCATCTTAACTTCTTTCTTCATGGTTTATGGAGCAGAAGTCGTCCTGCCATCCGACATCCTCCATGAAGCACCAAGAATAGCTGCCTATGAAGAGGATGACGCTGAAGAATCTAGACACCTATCTATGGACCTACTTGAGGAAGAGCATGAGCTGGTATGCCAGAGATCCGCCGTCTACCAGCAGAAGCTAAGTGGCTACCATAGTTGTCATGTAAATCATCGCTCATTTAAAGAAGGGGATCTGGTGCTTAGACTCAACTAGGAGAAATCACACAAATTATCCCCACCTTGGGAAGGACCGTTCGTCATAAGCAAAGCATTGCTAAATGGTTCCTATTACCTCGTTGATATTCGCAAGTTGAAAGATAGGCCAAAAAATCGCAAGCACAAGCAACATGACTTTGATGTTGATTACCCGGAGACAAATCGGCCACGGAATATAGCACAACTATGTCCCTTTTACACTTAGCATATTTATATTATGTAATAAGTTTCTTATATGATCAATGAAATAAAGCATTTGGTTCACTCATATTCTCTGAGTCTTTTACCTCCTTTAGTTGTTCATTTTTGGATCATATAAACCCTTTATGCGCAAGTTTGCATTTGCACTTGTGAAAATTCCACCTACGGTCGTTAGCTTAAGTTTTCTGGTCTACACGTTTTCTGAAGTTTTAATGTGGATTCTGGAGTAGTGACTTCTCGGCACTCAAAGCCAACGATTTTGCTCTTAGGTTCTTGATGGTGCTATTAAGCATCATCACCTAAGGGCATAGTTCTGTGTTGCGAGTCTTCCATCTCACGAAAGGTCAAGCATACGAACCAGAATAATGGATAAGCCAGCACTTGCTTAAAAATATATGCATGCTGGAAACAGATAAGTAGTAGGACACTTTAGTACGAGTATTTCCACCTTAGCAAAACACATAAGTTTTTCCACATACACATTCCAGAGATACATTTAATTCAAATATTGTTTTTTGTGGGTCTGCTACAAGGGACTTCATGGTGGCATCATCAGCAATAGGAGAACCAAGCCAGGATAGCTCATCAAACTCGGAAGGAGATGGGCTAGACTCAGACGAAGCCATGTCTTCATCAAGGATCTCAGCGAGCACGAAGACGTCCGCCTTGACCATCCTGGCAATTCTAGTGTTGAAGCCGGCGAGGGAATTCCAAATAGCTTCGCTATCAATTTATTTTCCTTCCTCATCCATCTTAGGCATGCTGGAAGTTACCAGGTCGATGTCGGTGTTATCATAGTGTGCCTTGACCAAGGACAAGGTCACCCTTGCACCAGCCCAGACGCGAGAGGCTTTCCAGTCCTTGACTTTCTCGGGGGCCGGTGCATGATTTCCGAGTACTTGGCCGCTGAGTATGCCGCTTTGATGTTTATTCCTAGAGGCTGGGCTATCTCATTAGCCTGAGCAATGGCGGTGCTGACGAAGTTGCCGGCAAGAATCATGCACTCCTTAGGATCTGGAGCATCTTCACCCAAGCTGACCAAGCCAATGGGAGCTGTGGTTTGCATAAGATACAAGGATCATGAGTACAAGAAAATCAAACTTTTATCCAAAGTACAAAATTGACCAAGACAGGGGAAAGTTACCAAAGATGCTCATCTCAGCTTGCTTGCATGTTTCCGCCAAGAAGTCTCGCTCCATCTGAACTGGTTTGTACACCTCAAGGTTCCTCTCATTCTGCTCTTTGGCAGCTTGGTTCTGTTCCTTGAGTTGTGTAATTGCGTTCTTCAGGCACTACATCTCGGTGTCATTAGACTCTTGCAACACCCTCATCGCCGCTCAATGGCCCTTGACAGCATCGGCCATGTCTCTCTTCAAGATTTTATTCTCATCATCAAGCTCTTGAATATGCTTGGATGGCTCGACGATGCTCTTGGCTTTGGCGATGGCCTCTGTAAGACGGAAAAAGGAAATCATTATGAGAATACGGAAGAAATGGATCCATGAGAATAAGCAAACCTCTCATTGGCGGTAATCCAGAAAAGGAGCTGTTAAAGGAAATAGACTCTAGCTACTTTTGATTTGTTGCTTCAGGAAGGCTATTTTACCCTGTTCAAGGTCCAGTTCCTTCCGCAAAAAACCAAACCTCACATTGGCGGTAATCCTCCATCTCTGCTCATTCTGCAAAAATTAAACATGCTTAGTTTCTTTAGAGCATCTAGTCGAAACTATCTAGTTTCCACTACACACTCGGGGGCTATAGTATAAGATTTTAAATCCACTAGTGTTCTCTCTTAGAGTGTCTAGTCGGAATTATCATTCTAAACTAGAAAATCGAGGGCTACACGGACAAGTTCTACACTTAGTTCTTTTGGAGCACTGAGGCCAAACTTATCAAGATTTTGCCTAAGATCTCGAGGGATACAGTGGAATACAGTATAAAGTAAAAACTAGTGAAGTTCAAAGACTTACAATGGCAATAACTTTGAGACTGCTGGCCATATTGGGAAATGCAGCATGGAAGACGCCGACATTGTTATACACGACATTTTCCTATGCAATAAGGTCATCCAAGTACAAGGTCGGAGGAGTAGCGACCAGAGGAGTTGTCGAAGCTAGAGGCATGGATGATGCCCTATCCGCCTACTGCGTTGCCATAGTAGTTGATGGCTCAGAGGCTCCCGCATTGTCTGTTGCCACAACTGCCTCCGCCTCCTCCCATTCCATTACTTGTTTCCCTTTCTCAGTGGCATCCTTAGCCGGAGCTTCAGCCACTTTGGAGGAGGTACTCTCCTACGTCGCCTGACTGCTAGGAGCAACGTCAACCTTGACAGAGCCTGAGACATCAAAGATTGGATTGACATCTGTCTCCATGGCAGATATCTCAGGGATGATGGGGGACGAAGGCCGAGCGGGACCAGTAGAAGGTTTGGCGGTAGGAGTAAGGGGAGCAGTAGCGGGAGAGGGCTTGGCGGCCACATCCCTGGTCAGCATGTCACGAATGTTTTTTGACCCTCCAGCATTTCTGGAGGATCGCTTCAAACTAGGACTACCTTTCCTCCTGAAACGTGCAAAGTATAAGTACAAGAGTTGAAAAAAGGTATGGGCTAAAAATACAAGACGGAGAATGAATATACTTACTCCACAGTAGGAGCCTTGGTAAGGGGAATGCTGGTGGATCTCTTCTTCTCCGCCTCTAAGGCGGAGGTGGATCATCTAGAGACTCCACTCTTCGATTTCTTCTTCTTCTTGGCCTCGGTAGCAGCATTAGAGGTGGAGCTCTTCTGCTTTCGCATTGTCGGAGCAGGCTGGTCCTTGGGGGTGTCATCGTCGGACACTACTTGGATATCCTTCAGCTTGGGATCATAGACCTGGGAGGCCATCTAATCTTTCGCCAAGGTCGCCAGCTAGGAAACAAAGGAGTGTTAGACTGACAACTTCGAGACAGAAAAACCTTAGAGTATATAACGAGCAACAAAGGAAACATAAGCTACCTCTGGGCATTTGTCACAGTCGAACATGGCATAGGTGATCTTGAAGCCACATGTCCTCTCCTTCACCCTAATGATGTCCTTAAGACGGAGTTTGACAGAGCCCATGGAGAAGTTGTCCCGCGAAATTCGCATGGGATCCATCATGTCTTGGGTGTACTTGCACATCAACTCGGCGCGATGCTTGTGGTGTAAATGGCCATCGTAGTCGCTGTAGTGGGCATCGATTGATTGAATCGGGGGCAAGAGCTCGCGGACATCTGCGGTGTGAGATGGGGGCGGATGAACATGGGTTTACCTAGGTTCAGCCCCTCGAAGGGTAAAGACCTACTCCTGCTTGATTAGATTATTGGAGAGTGAGTTACAGGGGTGGCGAGCTCCGCGTCTAAGCAGCGAGTCGCTTGAGGGGGTGTATGATGGAACGTTAGCCCGGAGGATACCCAAGGGAGGTTTATATATGGGTCACCTCGCTAGGGTTTACAAGTTACAACCAAACAAGATATGAATTCAGAGGCTTTGACCTAATCCGACTAGGCTTCTGGTACGCTTCTGGGCCTCCAGTCTCCAGTCACCGGGCCTTCATCTTAGTCGCATTCCAGTCGCCGTCATGCAGGCCCACTCGTCAGACCTTTTGGCCAAACCGGAACATCCTATTGGGTACACCCCATTGGGCATATCCCCATCAGTATTCCCCGAGGCCATCGTGGAATCTGACGTAGGTGGTCATTTGGCAGTCGGAGTAGGCGAGTCCAATTTGGACGCCTAGTCGAATCGGCGCTGGATTCCACTGAAACCAAGGAAATTTTCCCCAGGCTCCCAGTCGCTGCTCCGGCGGATATCACGGCTACCAAGTCACTGCTTCAGCGAGTGGACAGGAGTAGTTACTAGCGAGTGAAATGGAGGAGTTGGACCGTCAACCTGGTCAAACTATCCGTTGGATATTCCAACGGTAACTTCGGCATAATTACCGCATGTAACGGCTACCCCGAATTTGGCGGGTAGCGTTCCTCTATAAGGGGAGTAGCGAATCAGCTCTGCAGATCCTTCCCCGCATTCTTCATTCTCTCACATTCATTCTTTCTGCCTTCTTTCGATTCAATCATTCCGCACCGAGCAACTCCACATCCTTCCCAATGGCACCTCCCAAAGGCTCATGGGGAAAATCCAAGTGCACCACGGCCCAGCTCAAGTCCTTCGAGGACGCCGGAGTCCTCCGTAAGGGTAATTGGCGGGTTCCCCTCCCTCCGAGACCAAGCCGAAACCGCAAGCCGGCGAATTCATTTGTTTCCCCAGCCATCTAGAGAGAGGTTTGGGGTTTCCCACCTCGCTCTTCTTCCGGCGCTTCTGTGCGTATTACGCAATCAAGCCGTCAGATCTTGGCCTGCACAGCATCGAGCAGCTGGCGATCTTCGTCGCCTTCTGCGAGTGCTACCTCTGCTGCAGGCCGTATTTCCCGCTGTGGCTAGAGCTCTTACATGGCCGCATCGGGCGCGAGGCGTCCAGCGGCTTGATACTGGCGGCCGACGGCATCACGTTTCAATTGAAGCCGAAGGCCAACTTCATCAAGCTCCTTCTGCCGAAGAAAGCCGCCAATGAGTGGAAGAAGAGTTGCTTCTATGTGAAGGAATGCACTCCCTCCGGCGAGGTGGCGCTTCCCGAGTTCGTTGCCGAAAGGAGCGAGCCTCGTCGGCTAGCGCCGAAGAAGCTCCCTGAAGACCAGAAGATGGCTATCGCGGAGCTGATGGACCAGATCCAGAGGTTGAAGAACCAGGGGTTGACTTCGATCAACCTTTACAACTGCTGGCTCGGGCGGCATATGGTTCTGCTAGCGGCTCGGCCGCATTGGATGTATGAGTATAGCGGGAATCACGACCCCTCCCAAACCAGCAAAGAGTTGTGGGAGACCGAGGATTACAAGGCCGCCCTGAAGAAGATCACTGACGCAGAGTTTACCACCGTATCGGTCGGGCTCGCCCCGTATACTCCTGTGAAGAATGAAGCCCCCACGGTAAATTGTCCCTCTAGTCGCCATTTCCGCAATGTGATTCGCAGTCGCATTATTTGGTATTTACTCGTGGTTGTTCTCAGCTGTTCCAGGTGTTGGAGGGCTGGCTCCCTCCGATTGATGAAGAGGTCCCCCGGGAGCTCGAAGAGGTCTCCGAAGGAAACTCCTCCGAAAGCGATGAGGAAGAGGAGGAAGTTCCTCCCCCAGCGCCTACGGCTCGCAAGACTCGCATGCAAAAGCAGCGCGAGTTCGAAGTAAGCCGCAGCCTTGACGAACAGGAAGGAGGCGATGAGATCGTGCAGGAGCACACATCCCAGCGCACGGCCACACCGTCGAAGCCCGTGCGCAAACCGAAGTCGCCAGTAAAGAAGCCAGCATTGCCACCCAGATCGGCGGTGGTGTTTGAGTTAGATGATGACTCTAACGATGAAGATACCCCCGAAACATCACACAAGGTCCCGGAGGATGCGATTCTGATGAAGGGGTTGGAGGGCGAGGACACCGAGGTGGCGGTAGAGGTTCCTCTGGCGGTGATGGCGCCAACGGTTTCGAGGGTACCGAGCCAGGAGGCAACTGAGGCAGCGGCGTCGAAATCGCAGCAGCCGTCAAGAGCGGCTGTGTCTTCAGAGCCGGAAATTCGGGCGACCGTGGCTTCGTCATCGAGGAAGCCCGCGGTGTCATGGGCTTCAGACATCTTCGAAAGGGGTCTCATGCGCAAGCTGGGGCCGGAATTGTATAAGCCCACCCACATCAGCACCGGGCTACGCGTTCTCCCAGTCGCCAAGTAAGCCTCGAATTCTCCGTTTCGAGTCGTGTTCCGTTTTTGTGTTGTCTCTATGTTGATTTGGGAATTTTGGCAGGTCTAGAGTCAAGAAGATCGGTCGCCCTTCAGTGGCCAAGATTCCGCCGGTCACCACAATAGGAGAGGGCGACCTCCCCAAGAAGAGGAAGTTTGTTGACACAAGGCAACCGTGGAGGGCGCGAAGAGGCAGAAAGGCGGTGCCGATGATTCCGTGGAGATGACTAGCGCCAAGGGGAGCGATCCCACTGCAGTCGTCGAAGAGGTAATTGCTGCACGGTCGGAGCCAGTCAGGGTCGCCCTTGCGACGAAAGCGCCGGCTTCGGCAACAAGTGCCCGGCTAGAGCGTCAGCAATGTTCCCGCGCTTCATGGCGAGGGGGTTCCCAAGCGTGGCGGACAACCAGTCTCCACAGAGCCCGGAGATCGTTGATAAAGACATTGGGTCTCGTCATGGGCGCACCTCCTTCACGGTCCTGTCGACAGACGCCGGCGAGCCTCACAAAATGCTTGGCGCCTCCATTCAGGTACGTCCAATCCCCGAGTGTCTAGCTTCGGAATTTCAGCGGCTAGGCACTGAGTTGCTTCTACTCTCCAGTCCCCAAGTTCCTAGTCGTTGAATTTCAGCGGCTAGGAACTGAATTTCTTTCTACTCTCCAGTCCTCGAGTTCTTACTCGCTGAATTTCAGTGGCTAGGAACTTGATATTTTCTTTGTAAGTACTGAACTTTGTTGTTTTCACAGGGTTTGCAGAGGGAGTCGACCGATCGATAGGCAGCCAGGGAGCGTTTGGAGCGGGATCTGCACGTGGCGCAGGAGGCGAACCGGCGACTCCAGGAGACTGTTGGTAAGTACTTGCTTCTTTTCCTTTTTCTCTTTCAGTTGTGAACAGTTGGTGTGTGGTGCGTTGATGATTTGTCTCTTTCCTTTTCAGATGGTCTTCCGGCTGCAATTTCCAAGGCCCGTGAAGGGTATGTTCCAGTCGCCGAGCAGGACGCGGCGAATGGGCGAACTGCCTCGCTGATCCATGACTTGGAGGAGGCGAAAGCGGCCTCAATTTTTTCTGAGGATCGAGCGAAGGCTGCTGCCGCAAGGACACGGACTCGATCATCGTGGGGCTGAAGAATGATCATGCCGCCTTGGAGAAGCATGTCACGGAGAACTGTCACAAGCTTCTTGGTGAGTCTTTGTCTTTTTCTTAATTAGTTTGGCAAATGCCTGATTGGGGAAGTCCGTAGTTTCACTGACGTCTAATTTTGCAGCTGTGATAGGGAAAAGCGACCCGGTGGTTCAGACCTTCAACGCCTTGCAGTGCGTGACTCCCGTGGTGAACGCGGCCATGGCTTCGGCATTGTGTGTCCAAGCGGTCCTTCAAGGAATGTCCCCCAACGAGGTTATTCCTGGGGGGCTTACGGAAGTGTGGCGCTATCTGGAGGAGGCGCTCGTCATCATGGAGTGGATGGCGCGCTCGGCTTTTAGGCGCAGGGCCACCACGACATTGGGCCTGGGTCTCGCCCACTTCCCCGATGATTTCGACCTTGACGACGTCACCAGCGGCTACCCATCGGCGACTGGCACTATGGAGATGTCAGAGGTGCTGAAGCTGACTGCCAAGGCCGCCTCTTTTTCTGATTGGGTGTTGGCGATGGGGGATCTTCTGCCATACCAGGAAACGTTATTGGCGCCTGGTGACCTTGAGACGGAGCATCACGACATGAAGTCGGAGCAACCCTTCCAGTCGGCGTTGTCGAAGTCACTGACGACCTACCCGACGAACCCATGGTAGCCTTTTGTTCATGTCAAGGGAGGTGGTGGTGCTTCTTCTTTAGGACCTATGGAATAGATAGTATCGTTGGGCAGTTTGTAATATATGCCAAGTGGCGACTGCTGTAATGTGAACAATATTTTGAGTAAGGGGAGTCAATCGACTCGTATTGCAACCACAATCATGTGGTGTGTTTATTTTGTTTGAGCGAGTCCCCAAGCGTGTCCACCCTTTAATGGGGTATAACTCGATTGTATACTTATGTGTTTTCTTTTGGTTGTGCATTGTTTTGTCCCTTGCGTCTTTTGAGGGGCGAGTCCCCGAGCGTGAGTGGGATTGTTTTGTAGGTGAGTCCCCGAGCGTAGTGCTGAACCGTATTGGGCGTGTTCCGGTTGTAGGTTGTTAATGCGTTGTTTGCAACGCGTCTCTTCCCCTGGCTCGGAGAGCCAGTCACTGGGCGAGTCCAAGGCAGCTCTCTTACTTGGTGTGTTCTCGAGCCGCGTGAGGGTTCCATTTTTGCGGAGTCCTCGTGCGTGGTACTTAACCGTTCGAGTCGCTTTGCACGAGGATGGGAAGGACAGGTCGCTGTGAGAAGCATATACCGGTCGTCTTGGCCATGGTGGCTCCAATGGTGGCTAGGCGACTCCGATGGTAGCTCCGGGTTGGCGTTTTCGTGGACGCCCCAAGGCCCAAATATTTTTGGTGCCCTTGGGCCGCACTACTTAGCCATGTCGGTCGCTCGACCAAAGGTTGACTTCCGTGGGTAGCGTATTGCTAATTATACAAGTGCGAGTGGCACAAGGAGATGGCGAGTAGACACGATTTTGTGAACCGAATGAATTTCATTATATGTGTCAGCTGAGTACATGTTTCGATTCTAAGTATAGAACTTCTGGAGGAGGTTTACATTCCATGGCCTCCCGACCTCGAGCTGGCCGCCGCGTTGTATGTCGATGAGGTAGTAGGCGTCATTGCCGAGGACTCGCCCTATGGCGAATAGCCCCTCCCATGGGGGGAGAATTTGTGCATGCCCTTCTTGTCTTGAGCCAGTCGTAGCACCAGGTCGCCTTCCTGGAAGGTGCGAGTCCTGACTCAGCGGCTACGGTAGCGGCGGAGTCCTTTGCTGGTAGATGGTTGTACGGGAGCAAGCCAGGTCGCGTGCCTCTTCGATTTGGTTGATGTTGTCTTGGCGGGCAGTCTCATTTGTCGCCTCGATGTAATTGGCGACTCGAGGTGAGTCGTGCTCTAGGTCTGTTGGCATTACGGCTTCGGTGCCGTACACCATGCAGAAGGGTGTGAACCCGGTGGAGCGATTGACGGACGTGCGGATCCCCCATATGACTGAAGGGAGCTCTTCGACGCAGCATCCTGGGGTGCGCTCGAGGGGTACCTAGAGTCGTGGCTTGAGCCCGTGGAGGAAGCTCTGGTTGGCGCGTTCTGCTTGGCTGTTCGACTCCGGGTTGGCGACTGAGGCGAGGTCGAGTCGTATGCTGTGTTCTTCGCAGAATTCCGCCATGGCCCCTTTGGAGAGTTGGTGTCGTTGTCCATTATTATGCTGTGCGGGTAGCCATACCGGTCGATGAGCTCGCGTAAGAACTTGGTGGCCATCTTGCCGTCACACTTTTTGATTGGCTTGGCCTCGACCCATTTGGTGAACTTGTCGACCGCGACCAGGAGGTGGGTGAAGCCGGATGGGGCCTTCTTGAATGGGCCTACCATGTCCATGCCCCATACGGCGAATGGCCATGTGATGGGGATGGTCTTGAGTGCCGAACCAGGGAGGTGTGTCTAGTGGGCGTACTTCTGGCATCCGACGTATCGTTGGACGATGTTGGTGGCGTCGGCGTGCACGGTGAGCCCGTAGAAGCCGACGCATGGCCTTGGCAACCAGCGACTTGGCGCCGGCGTGATGGCCGTAGTCGCCTGCGTGAATGTCCTGGAGGATCTTGCGGCCTTCTTCTGGCTGTACGCAGCGCTGGAACACGCCAGTCACACTGCGTTTGTGGAGCTCGTCGTTAATGATGATGAAGGATTTGCAACGGCGCACGATCATTCGCACCTCCGTCTCGTTGCTTGGGAGGATCCTGTGCTCGAGGAAGGCGACGTATGGTGTCGTCCAGTCGCTAGGCTCCATAACCATGGCGACTAGGGCCGGCTCTGGCTACAATGGTATCCCGACGTCAATCTCCTTCGGTGGGCTGACCGAAGGTTTGTGGATGATATCGAGGAAGATGCCTGCTGGTGGCGCTTGTCGGGCCAACCCAATGCGGGAGAGGGCGTCAGCCTCCTCGTTCTTGCGTCTGTCGATCCACTCGATGGAATAGACGTCAAAGTGTCCTCCCAGCTGGTCGACTGCTTGGTGGTACGCGATCATTGTTGGGGAAACGACGTCGCATGTTCCGGCGACCTGGCCGGTGACTAGGTCAGAGTCGCCGTAGCATCGCAGGCAATTGATGTTCATTTCCTTGGCGGCCCGCATGCCGTGGAGGAGGGCCTCGTATTCTGCCATGTTGTTGGTGCAGGGCTTGAAGTTGAGGTGGAGCACATATCGGAGCTTGTCCCCTTTGGGGGAGGTCAGCATAACCCCGGGGAATAGAGGGGCATGGCCTTCTCGCCTAGTCGGGGGATGAAGCGACTGAGAGCAGCAACTCGCCCGGCCAACTTTTGGACGTCTCGGAGGCACTCGGGTTTTCCGAGTCGCGTGATGGTGTCGATCTTGGTGGGGTTGGCTTCGATGCCTCGCTTGAAGACTACGTATCCCAGTAACTGTCCGATAGGGACGCTGGAGGTGTACTTCCCTGGGTTCAGCTTGATGTTGTACCTCCACAGATTTGCGAAGGTTTCGGCCAGGTCGGTGAGCAGGTCGTCCTGGCGGGTGGATTTTACCACCACGTTGTCGATGTAGACGTGAATGTTGCGGCTAATTTGGCTCGCGAGGCACTCCTGCATGCATCTTTGGTATGTGGCGCCAGCGTTCTTGAGACCGAACGTCATGGCCGTGTAGCAGAAGGCGCCGAATGGCGTGATGAACGTCGTCTTCTCCTGATCCTCGATCGCCATCTTGATCTAGTTGTAACCAGAGTAAGCGTCGAGGAAGCACAACGACTCCAATCCCACGGTCGAGTCGATGATCTGATCGATGCGCGGTAGGAAAAACTCCTCCTTCGGGCAGGCGCTGTTGAGGTTGGTGTAGTCGATGCACATTCTCCAAGTGTTGTTCTTTTTCAGGACCAGGACTTGGTTCGCCAGCCACTTGGAGTGTTTTATTGGCCGGAATCCTGTGACCAACAAGCGTTGCACTTCTTCGGCGATTGCTCGGTGGCGCTCTTCATTGAAGGGCCGCATCGACTGCTTTACCGGTCGCGTTTTGGGGTCGGCGTATAGTTTCTGCTCAGAGAGTTCCCTTGGGACACCTGGCATGTCGGAAGGTTTCCATGCGAAGATGTCGCGGTTCTCATGGAGGAACTCGATGAGCGCACTTTCCTACGCGGTGCTCATATGCGCCCCGATGGTGACCGTCTAGCTGGAGTCGCCTGGGACGAGCTCGACGGTGCGGGTATACGTTGTTGCCTCAAACGTGGAGTTCGCGGTGGTTGGCTTCTTCAGTATGGTGGGGTCGTCCTTGTTGATGTTGCCCGCGTATTTCGCGAGCTCCTCCGCATGGTCAGTCTCCACCGAGATGACGGCGTCGATGAGCTTCCACGGCCATATCGGGGTCCCCATGGACGGTGATGATGCCTCTCGGCCCTGGGAGCTTCATCATGTTGTACGCGTAGTGGGGGTTGCCATGAATTTGGCAAACGTTTGGCGTCCCAGGATGTAGTGGTAGGGGCTGTGGAAGTTCACCAGCTCGAACTCGGTTCGCTCGGTGCGGTAGTTCGTCGGTGTGCCGAAGGTGATGGGTAACGTCACTTTTTCGATCGGGTAGGCCTTCCAACCGAGGACGATACCGTGGAAGGTTGTCAGGGTCGGCTGGATTGCCGACTCTGGGAGTTGTAGCCTATTGAACATGTCAAGATACATGATGTTGATGGAGCGCCCGCTGTCCATCAATGTCTTGGGTGGCCCATAATCGGCCACTTTGGGCCTAACTACCAGGGCGACTCGCCCTGGATACTCGATTTTGGGGGCATGGTCCTGGCGACTCCAAGTGATGCTCTGCTCGGACCAGTTGAGGAAGCGTGGGATGTCGACCTGTGTCACTGCATTGACAGCTACTGCGCGGGTGAGCACCTTCCTCTCACGCTTGGTGCCGAGTCTGGTGAAGGTGTGTAACGAGCCGAAGCCACCCGCGTTTCCGTTGTCCTGAGGTGGGTTGTTGTTGGGGTCTTCCCTTGCTCGCCTTGCCTTTTCGATCTCTTTGAGAGAGTGGCAGTCCGTGGTGGTGTGGGTGGCGGGTTTCCCCTCCCTGCTGTGGTAGACGCAGGGCTGGTTGAGCAGGCCAGCGGGGTCGAATTTCGGCCGCGACGCGTTGTTGGTGCAGTAGTTTCCGCTATCGCGGTAATTTCTTCCGTTGCGGCGGTAGCTCTTTGGATCGCATTGGCCATATCCTGCGTTGGCGACGAAGTCGACTCCCCCGTCCGTGTGGCGCTTTCCGGTGATGTGGGTGTTGCTGTAGCGCATGTCGCTCTATCGCCCGCTGTCGTGGCCGCTGGTGCGGCGTCTCCCCCCGACTCGTTGTCGGAGTGTTGGTTAGGGTCCTCCTCCGCGTAGCACTTGGCGATCTCAAGGAGGTCGGGCATGTTGTCGAGCGTCCGGTAGACCCTCTTGATCTTAGCAACCTGGGGTTCGTACCGGCACGCATTCTTGAAACAGTGTATCGCCGTGTCTGGGTGCCGGAGGCGTTGATCCATAGTTCTTGCCACCTTTGAATCCAGTGGCGGGTCGACTCACGTTGTCCCTAGATGAACTGCTCCAGGTCTTCAATCGTGGTGGCGCGGGTGTAGGAGCCCTCGAAGTGCCTAACGAAGGCATCCCGCATTTCCTCCTAGGAGTCGATGCTATCGGCAGGGAGGGTGTTGATCCATTGCTTGGTCGCGCCCTCCATCATCAGGGGGAGGTAGCGAGCGGCGAGCAGGTCGGTGTGGCCGGCGGTTCCCATCGCCATGAGGTATGTGTCCAGCCATACTGTTGGGTGATGTCTAGGCACTTCTATTCTTCTAGACAGTTGTTGGTCCTCCAAGGGCAGAGGTTTGTAGAACAACAACAAGTTTTCCCTTAAGTGGATCACCCAAGGTTTATCGAAATCAGAGAGGAAGTGGTCAAAGGTATCCCCTCTCAAGCAACCCTGCAATCAAGATACAAGAAGTCTCTTGTGTCCCCAACACACCCAATACACTTGTCAGGTGTATAGGTGCACTAGTTCGGCGAAGAGATAGTGAAATACAAGTGGTATAGATAATTATAAGTGGTAACGGTGATAGAAAATAGCTTGATGGCGTGGAAAAGACTAAAGGCAAACTGAAATAAAGATGGAAGCAAGCAAACATGTAACAGGTCTAATAGCAAACGGTGTATCAATGCTTAGAAACAAGGCCCAGGGATAATACTTTCACTAGTGAACACTCTCATATAAATATCTTCTCTTTATGATACTACTCTTAACTACTCTCCGGTTGAACACTCTAATCGATGGTAGGGCTATAATAGCACACCTCAAAGTAAGTCTTTCCCATATAGAAAACCCCACACTGTCACCTTGAGCACTAGATGGTTCCAACAAACACCACAATTTCATAAAGACATCCAACTCCAAATATAACTCATAACAAGTATTTATAATCTCTAGCCTAAGTGCCACCATGGTGTGCACACTGTCAACTTCACACACACATGGGGAGAGCAGAGATCTATTAAAGAACTTGAGTAGCAAGGTAGATCTATAGATTACAAGCTCACGATCTCAATAAGATCATGCATAGAGAGAGAGATGAACACATAGCTACCGGTAGAACCCTTAGCCTTGAGGAAGAACTACTCCCTCCTCATCATGGGAATCAGCAACGGTGATGGAGATGGCGGTGGAGATCGATGGAGATGGCTCCAGGGGCACTTCCCCATCCCGGCAGGGTGCCGGAACAGATACTTTCTGTCCGCTGAATCTCTCCTTCGATGGCGGCGGTGCTGCGGAACTTTTCGTGGCTGGAGGCTTGATGATTTAGGGTTTTTGCATCAAGAGACATCTTATAGGTGAAGAGGCAAGGTCGGTGGGCGGCCAGGGGGCCCACACCACCTAGTGGCGCGGCCAAGGCTAGCCTGCGCCACCATATGGTGTGGCCACCCTGTGGCCCATCTCCGGCTCGTCTTCTAGCTCCGTGAGTCTTCCGGTAAATATCGACTTTGACTTTTGTCCGGTCCAATTCCGAGAATATTGATTTTCTGACTTTCCCGCAACCAAAAACAGCAGAAAACAGGCAACTGTCACTGTGGCATCTTGTTAATAGGTTAGTCCAGGAAAGTGTATAAAAAGTACTCCAAAGTTGGAACAAAACACAAGGAAGTACATAAAACCAAGCATGGAATATCAAAAATTATTGATACGTTGGCAACGTATCAACATCCCCAAGCTTAACTCCTGCTCGTCCTCGAGTAGGTAAGTGATAAAAAGAAAGAATAATTTTTGAGGTGACATGCACCATCATAAACTTGATCAAAGTATTTGTAAAAAATACAAAGCTGGGATCATACTACTTCAATCATAACATGAAAGACAAAGTTCTAGCAATAAGACAAAGAAATTATGTTGCAACATGAAAAGGCACAAACAAAAGATTCACGAATAACAATGCTTTGCATGACGTTTGTTTGTTTCACATAAAGAAAACATAGCATAATAGCATTCAGCTTGTCCCTCATAGAGTACAAAATATAAATGCACATGACACCTTCAAAGTTTACAAGAGTGACTAGATACAAATATTTTAAAACAAGCAATATCAAAGTTATGCATCAATCAACAAGTCTTGGGACAATGCACATAGAACTAAGAATGGCCACTATGCTCTCAAAGTGGGTGCATAAAGATAGAAGGTGGAGACTCAATATATAAGTGGAAGATAAGCCTTCATCGAAGGAAGTAGGGATTCAAGTCTCATAAAGAGCTTCCAAAAATTATGGTACTTATTAGCTTTCAACTCTCATTGCCCCTATCATAAGCATCTTGAAGTGATTAAGGTTAAAGTGAACAAACTATGGAGTATATGCTTGACAAAGTATAAGTTGGAAATCTCATGTCCCTTGAATACGAGGGCCGCTCCTCATGCTACTCAAGTTTAGTCACCGGTAAGTTCTTGTCATCGTAAGTACATGTGTATCATAGAGAACCACCAATGGGGTACCCCTTGCACGATGATACGGAAGAATCCCCATATCAAAATGACAAGGCAAGCAGACAACGAGCATCTCAGCAATCTTCTTATTTACCATGGGAATATGGTGCTTTTTTCTCTCTTTCCTCTTTTCATAATCTCTTTTTTTTTCTTTTTTTCTCTTTTTTTCTCAATATAGGACTCTTTTTTTTATAAGAAGAATGCTTCATAGACAGCTCATTATGGTTACGCTGCAGGTTTCCACCATGTCAGCATGGATTAGACCAGCGTCCTAGGCGTTTCTCTAACACATATACATAACTCCATGGACTTACAACCTCCCCTTTCATTTCACACCGACGACATCCATATACAAAAGAGCATGATATCAACTAGGTACAAAGTACCAAGTGCAATGTTGAAAGCGTTCCCCATGACAGCATGGTTCTGCTAATTCCCAACAAATAAGTGCAAGCATATACAACATAGACGACACAATGGTTCAAGTTTATTAAGGGCAAGAAAAGTAAAGTGTGCCATCAAGTTTGTGAGAGCTTTAATCACTAGTTTTCTCATAACAAGTTTAATTTGGAAGGTAAACAAAAGCATGAATATACTTGGAATAGCGTAAGCTAGTAGGTAGGTATGGTGGACTCTTTGGAATAACTTGGTTTAAGGAGTTGGATGCATGAGTGGAACTCATACTTGGTTACGGAGGCTAGCAAAAGACTGGGAGCGACCAACTAAGAGAGCAATAATGGCCATAATCATGCAGAGCGACACAACATCATTGATCAAAGAATAAAGTGATATTACAAGTAGAAAACTAAAGGATCATAAAGGCTATGGTGACTTGAGATAGTCATAACATGGTGTGAGCATGCGCCAAGTCAACCCAAATAAAGCAGGATCTGTAAGTGACGGGGCGTGACACCAGGATGTAGCTGCTGGGCAGGATCTGTAAGATCTTGCCGATGGCGATCATGTGGCCGGTGGCAAGCAGCCGATCGATCGGCGAATAGGGTCTCGCCGCAGAACTCAGGCCAGTCTTGCTATGCCCCATGGTGGGCGTCACTATCGTGGAAATGGCCACGACAGTTGCTGCAGTAGGCAACGATTGATTGAATCGGGGGCGAGAGCTAGCGGCCATTTGCGGTGCAAGATGGGGGCGGATGCACATGGGTTTAACCAGGTTCGCCCCCCGGGGGGTAAAGACCTACTCCTACTAGATTATATTATTGGAGAGCGAGTTACAGGGGTGGCGAGCTCGGCGTCTAAGCAGCGAGTCGCTTGAGGGGGTGTATGATGGAACGTGAGCCCGGAGGATACCCTAGGGAGGTTTATATATGGGTCACCTTTCTAGGGTTTACAAGTTACAACCGAACAAGATATGGATTCGGAGGCTTTGACCTAATCTAGCTGGGCTTTGACGTACACCTTCTCTCCGGCTTGGGGAGAAGGAGCCACCTCGTTGGCCGGTGCCGGCTGCCAGACCTCCTTCGCCGCAGGGAGATACCCCTCGGTGACCAATTCTTGCAAATCTATGGCGGAGAGGTCAGATCCCCTCCACACTCCCTTGTGGGAGTCAGTGTCCTCTTCAGCGGCTTCTGGCGCCGCCCGTTCTTGGTCATCGCTGGCGGTTTCCACCATGGCGATGACAGGGACAACGACCCCCTCCGGCGGGACCGTCACTCCTAAGACAGCTCTGGCGTAGTCTCGGGGTCATCGTCATCGAAGGGGTGGACCTGCTGGAGGCCATTGCGATGCTGGGAGTGGGTGGAGAAGAAGGAGGCTCTGGCTAGGGTTTTCCTAGGAAGAGCTCAAACAGGCGTGCGGCTGGAGGAAGACAAAGACCAGGGAGTGAATGCGGGTAAAAACAAAATAACCTAGCCGCAGTAGAAATATATAGGCCCGACATCAAGATTTGTGCAAGAGGATCTGATGGACGGAGCGTTGGCGACGTGGAGATGAGCGTGCACGGTAATTTCACCATGTCCTCCGTCTTTGCCGCTTTACCATTTCGGATTTCGCGCGCATAAAAACAGCTAATGATAAATTTGCTGCCTTTTGTGAGTTTTGAGGCAACGTAGGTTGCATCCTACGTCATCCTCCTAGCAGTTGTAGTGAAGGGTCAGTGTATGAAGATTCCATCGAAGGCAGAAAATGTCCAGCTCTAGAAACAAGACTCAAGGAATCTCCGGTTACATTGCAAAGCCGAATAGGATTGCAGGGTTCTTTGGGAGACCATTGAGATATTGCTTGACTAATTGCCGGCATCACCTATACGAAGCATCCAAGACTATAAGCAAGACGGCGCAAGATCTCAAAGTCCTCGTGGAGCTACTGTTGGGGATATGCTAAATGGGTATCACCATAGCACGTCCTTATTATTGCTAACCCTGGTGGACCATAGTTGGTAGCAAGGCCTATGGCCTGCTAGGCGGCCAAGTTAGACGGATCAAGAAGGGAGGCCCATGCCGGATAAAGGAAGGCTACGTAGGAGTCACCGACATACTCGGAGCATTGGAGTGCAAGACACATAAGACTAGTTCGTATTACTGTAGGACTCTTTACCTTGTCCGGCAAGGACCTTTCCTTGCAAACCATAGGATCTGGTGCCTTTATAAACCGGACATGTGGGAGCCTTTAGGGCATAACCTAGATTGCTACGTACAACATGCAACACCTCGCATAGCGAACCTATATCTGTAACTCGGCGTATTGCCACTATAGTGATTTATAGCAGGAGTAGAGTTCCTCCACCGTTGCGGGACTTGAACCTGGGTAAGCTATGTTACCTCGTACCCGCCAACTCTCCTCCTTAACCCACATCTATAAACACGCACTGTGAGGACCCCTCCATGGCGTACTCGTCGGCAATACCACCACATAACTACTTGTTGGTAGACAGAGGTGTGTCAGCACTTACAGTGACTATAAAGCTATTGGCACCCCTTACGTATCAACTTGGGAACAAAAAAACTCACGGAATACTATCCATGCCATGGGATACGTCCTATGGGATTAAGTCCCTTAATAGCACAGTAGTTTGATTAATGTCGATTGCTGATTGTTGTCGTTATGAGGATGATGTGAATAGTGGTTGCTGCCTATTTGTCCAAATAGGGAGTTCCTCCCACACATACATAGTTGAGAATGTTCATGATAATAATCTTTAATTTAGCTCTTTATAATGCTAGAGGTGCATCTGCTACTCCCTAAGAACACTTTTTCCCTATTGCAGTTCCAAATCTCTTTTACATACGCGATACTTACTTTCTGTGTTCAATTGTTTTACTTTACTTATTGTTCTCTTATACCAAAAACCCAAAAACACCTTTTTACAAAATACTCACATTTATCTTGTTACTTAGAACTTTATTTAGCATTTCCATTGCAATATTTAATTCTAGAGTTATTAGACTTCAAACTCTTGTTCCCTATGGGATCAATATCTTTATTTCGAAACTAGCTACAAATGATCTGTGCACTTGCAGTCATCACAAGACAGTAAGCAAGATGTAATGTCACAAGACAGATTGTGAGCAGGAAGACATGAGTATTGTACCATATGCCTCGTCTATTGGTTCAATCATGTATGCTATGATATGTATAAGACCGATGTGTCCTATGCTCTAAGTGTTGTGAGCAGATACCATAATGATCCAGGAATGACTCACTGGACATTAGTGAAAAATATACTTAAGTACTTACGAAGGATTAAGAATACGTTTCTTGTATATAGAGGTGATAAAGAGCTCACTGCAAAGGGTTACATTGATGCAAGCTTTACCACTGATCTTGATGATTTCAGGTCTCAACCCGGCTATGTATTTACTTTAAACGCGGGAGTGGTGAGCTGGAAAAGTTCTAAGTAAGATACTATTGTGGATTCTACAATAGAAGCATAGTACATACCAGTGTCAAGTGCTGCAAAGGAGGGTGTCTAGATGACTAACTTCATTATAGAACTTAGTGTGGTTCCAAGTGCGTTAGAGCCAATGGAGATTTATTGTGAAAACAATGGTGCCATCTCTTAAACAAAAGAACCAAGGTCCCACCCGAAGAACAAGCATGTACATCGTCAATTTCATCTCATCTGACTGCTTGCATGACGGTGATATCAAGATATGCAAAATTCATCCATATCAAAATGCAGCAGATCCTTTAACACAGTTACTCACAATTGCAAAGCACGAGCAACACTAGAAATCCATATGTGTTAGAGTGCTAAATTTAAACTAGATTATTAACCCTACTGCAAGTGAGAGACTAGTGGAAATATACCGTAGAGACAATAATAAATGGATTATTATTTATATTTATGTTTCATAATTAAGTTTATTGTTCTATGTTATAATTTTATTAGCTCGGGATAATCAATATTTGGACAAAACCCTAATACATATGTGGAATTATAAACAATATCAGACATCCCTAGTGTCACCTCTAAGACTAGTTTATGTGTCATTGATAGTCTCAGTTTCCTAACTATGAGCAAAGTACAAAGTGTTGTAGAGATTCCGATGATATATCAAATCAGAGTTGTTGAGAGTACACTCATGATGGTAGACCCAACATGACGTACCATGAAACACATCATCAATATTGTTATTGGTAGTTTCTCATTAATAAGTATCACTATTACTAAAATATCGTTATACTATGGGACACATATGAACTTGGATACGATATGGATGTGGTGGGATTCTCCAAACGTTACTCTGAGAATGAGTAATAATAAAGTCATTCTCCAATCTTACATGATAGTATGCCAATGTTTCATATGCTGTAGTTGTGGAAATTGCTACTACTGATGATGGAGAGATACACTCTAGGACCGCTCATGTACTATGGTGTTCATCATCATCTAGTGGGGCAATTTATCAAGTTGTTAATCATAGGAACATCGAGAGTATGGAATGAGTAAAGAATACATACTGTGTAATGACAATAATCTAGTGTTTCACCTCAGGTTATGTTAAGTATCGAAAAGCAATGCGACGTGTATTGTAGCATGATAAAAGAACTTCATGACTATATGTCTAGATCCCTATGTGCATCAAGGTATCGATGGTGGTCATTGTGGAGGAATGAGTTCCGAACTTGTCAGCAGATATCCGAATCCATAGGGCCACACTTAAGAGATTAATAGCATTGTGAATGTGAGTGCGACTAAATATTTGTGAATGAAGTAATTGCCAAGTGAGTTTGGAGAGTATCGGGATGTATCGGAAAGGTCCGGAATATCATCGAGAGATGTTCCGAATTGTTCTACATGTGGAATGGATCGGATTAATTTAGGAAGGTTCCGAAGCAATCCAAAGATGTCCGGGATTTTCTAGAGTTTTCGGAATAATTAATAAAAGGTAAAATCCCTAGGTGGCACCATGGGTCGAAGGAGCCCATGGGCCCCTAGGGCATGGAGTGGGGGGAGGGGTCCGAGTTGGACCCCAACCCCTCTCTAGGCCAGTGGTGGGAGGGGGAGGGGAGGAGTTGGGGTTTGACTCCAACTCCCCTCCCTATGGCGGTTTGAGAGAGGGGGAGGGGAGGAGTCCTACCAGGACTCGAATCCTACTCCTACTCTCGCTTGGGCTTCCTTGAACCTATATAAGGAGGGGCAGGGGCATGGCTGAAAGGTCCAACTTTGGTCGACTAGCGGGGGTGAATAGGAGACTACCAATATTTAATCCTTTCTTACAAATTTGGCTTTGCAAAAAATTAATTCTCTAGAAATGGAACTAGATGAACACCTATATGCCAAACGATACAACAAGTAAACAAGAAGGTAATTTCAAGTAGTAAAGGAGAGGAATGAGTAAACCAGCGAGGGAGACGGAGATGTAATTCCTCTAGTTCACTTCCAAGGAAGCTACGTCTACGTTGGAGAGGTGTGGGGGCCACACAAGGTCACCCGAGCGCCACAAAGGCCTCACCTTCTTCTCCGGTGAACACCACCACAAAGGCAGCCTCACAATCCAATAACCGGTGACCTTGAAGGTGCCAACCGAAACCTTTACAACAAGGTTGAGGGGAGAATCCACAACTCAATTGGAGGCCCTCAACGACACCATAAAGCTTCACAACAATTGCCCCAGCTCCGAGGATTCCCTACATCGTCTAGGGTTCCAACAACCCAAGAGTAACCAGATCCACAAATGATGGGTGGGGGAAATCATGATTCCTTTGGTGGAAGTGTAGATCTAGGTCACCTCTCCCACTCCTCAAAAGATCAAGAGGCTTGAGTGGCTAGGGAGAGAGATCTAGGTAGTTGAAGCTCTTGTATTAATGGAGGAGAGAGAAAATGAATCGTTGAGATGGGAGGAGGAAGAAGGGTGCCTTAAATAGCCCCACTTCAAACTGAGCCGTTGTTGTCCCCGCGACACCACCGGTACTATCAGTGGGGGACCAGTACTTCTGGTGAGCATGCTCCAATGGCTCTAAAGCAGATGGAGCAGCTCCCGGTACTGTTGGGGATATACTTTCCGGGTATCCTCACAGTTCCTCACTGACCAGGGTGGCCCACTTCGGGTTAGAGCTTTGCTTCACGGGCGGCCTAGTCAAGGAGAAAAGACGGAGTCCCATCCGGCTACGGGAAGGCCCAGAAGACTTACCGACTTAGGCCCATTGTGTTACTTGTAGTTCAAGATGTACTCTGTAACCGACTCTTAGTCGTAGCCGGATAGATCTCTCCTGTAAACCCTAGGCCGGATATCTGTATAAGCCGTCCTAGGGAGAGCCTTTAGGGCAACACTCAAAACACCTCAATAGTCTAAAATATCAACTCGCACAGGTGAAACCCTTGTAACCCATATTCCGGCTCTGCCGTATTACTGGATTGCTAGCAGGAGTAGGATCCGTCCAAAGTCGGCGGATTCGAACTTGGCTAAACTTGTGTGCACACCGTCCCAGAACACCGTACGTCTGACATCCCTCTCTTCTGCATGCCTCGAGGACCCCCTCATGGCGTACTTGTCCTCAATCCTACGACAGTTGGCACCCACCATGGGGAAAGTGAGCTTCGGATCTGCGTTCCAAGCGGAATCTGCAAGAATCAGAATCGGCGAGACTATCGTCGTCGGTCGCATCCTCTACGCCAGTGATGTCCCTCTCATCGTTCTCGACAAGACCTGACATCCGGCTAGGGAGGCTGTGACTGCCTAGACAATCATGTCTTTTGGCGAGATCGATGTTTACATCGGTTTTGCTGAACCTTCCCCGCCCACACCAGCGGTGATGATAGAGGCAGAAGAATCTTCTGGGTCGCCTTTATCCGCGTGGGCGGTAGAGTTCCGGATCTCAGAAAACCCTAATCCCACCCAGCCCGCACCTGCTGCGGAGATAGTGGAGAAATCCGAGCCTGAGGAAGACCTAGCGGTCCAAGTCGAATCTGCAGTGGATCTCCTTGGAGAGACCGGATCCCAGATTGACCCACCCGTGGAAGTCGAAAACCAGGAGGAGCTCATCAACGACACTGACTCCGGCTCTGATGACGCCGGGACAGACAGGCCTTTCCTAAGGTACACACTGCAACGTATGATAATGCAAGATGCAAGCGCATATGCAATTCTCGAGACCATCAAAAGTTTCGACATGGCTGATCGTGAGAGCCGCAGGTACCTCAGGAAGCACGCGTCGCACTTTGTCAGATATGTGGGATCCGGATCCGTCTCTGCTGATGCTGGAGAAAACACGGACTCTGTGTTGGAGGCAATTGGAACACACGCCGACGTACCCGCATCCTCGGATGAATCGATGACGTCAGCGGATTTCCGAAAGTTCTCCGTGGAAAATGAAGAGGAGTATAACTCCAAGGCTACAGAAGAAGGAGAAGCCATGGATGAAGGATCCGGGGAACACTCTCCCAAAACAGAGGATGACATGGAAGTCGGAGATAATCCCAAAGTCCAGATGTCCGAAAGTACCAATCAGAGCTTGACTTCAGGAAACGGACCCAAAGCCGTCTTTGCTACCGGTGCCGCCAAGAAGGCAAAGAACATGAGCAAGACTCGGATGGAGCACTTATCCCAGAAGAGCGGAAAAAAGAAGAATCCGTGGATGGACACGTGATCACTGAAGGTGCGCATAAACTCATCGATGTTGCACTAACCACACCTATCCCTACAGCTGCAGAACTCACTTCTGAAGAGCTAGACGAAAGGGCCCAAGCCCTAGAAGCGCGTCGTCAGCAACTCCTGGATGAAGCCAAAAACATCGAGGAGGAAAAGAAACGCATGGCAACTAAGGATTACATGTCTCGGTTGCATCAGAAGACCCGGAAACATTACACAGGTGACGGTAAATTTCTGGAAGTGAATAGGGTACTCTTTGAAGGAGATCCATGGATGCCTTGGCTCGACAGCAAAGGAGATCTGGTGTACCCAACACCAGTACAGAACACTGTCGCGGCTTGAGATATTCTGTCAAATAACCCAGGCCCAGAACAGGTTCGATTGGGCATCAAGCTACTCACCAAGGGTCTGGAGCAACAGATGGCTGCGAAATCCGGAAGTGGAAAACTGGTCTCCAAATCCAACCAATGTCACACGGAGTCATCCTGGAATGATATAAGGCCCCAGCGTGTTCCGGAACATCATCACCGTTCCGACCAACGGGAAGATAACTACTCCCGAACCGGATCAGCAGGACAGCATCACAGAACCGCACGTGACTGGAGCAACGTCGCTCCAACGACCGAGCAAGATGCCATTGTTGCACTGTATCCGAGGAACCCACCCCGACAAGATTCGAACGATCGAAGGGGAGAAGATAAAGAGAAATGTCGGGAGGAGGATCGTCAAAAAATGCCACCTCCTAGACATGCAAGCCATCCGGCTGAGCCTCACCGTGGTGGGAACAACGGATGAAGGAATGACGGAAACCATGCCGGTACAAGTCAGAAGGGGGCTCGTTGTAGTGAAGACCTCCTTGGAACCGAAATAATGACGTTCTGGCCGGAGGACGGCGATTAGCCAGAAACAATCCAGCTGCCCCACCCTCTCCACCAAGTAGTCATCACAACGGCTCTCAAGGGGGACAAGGAGGACGATGTGGCAGAGGAGGTGGTGGCAGAAGCCGAAGTTCAGCTCCAGGGCACCGCAGCCACAGCCGACATTCGGGACGATCTCTATCCCCGAACGACACAAGGCACAGGATCAATTCCAACATAGAGGCGCGGTGCTACGAAAACGATGATATCTACATGGGCCCAAAGTGCTTCGGACCACGCATCAGAGCTACAAGATTCCTGGAAGGATTTGCTATCTCAAGACATATCCAAGCCTACGACGGCATTGCTCGGCCAGATACCTGGCTACAGGATTTTTTCCAAGCTTGCTGCATCGCCAAAGGCAGAAACAGCCTGGTCGGAACCCGATATCTCCCACTCATGTTGCGGAAGATGGCACGATCATGGCTTAATGAACTTCTAGAGAACACCATCCACAACTGGTATGACATGCAAAGTGCATTCTTTCGGAATTTCAAAGGCACATATCGGAAGCCCTGTACGGTCGGAGACCTACAGCGTTGCACCCAGAAGGCCGGAGAAACTTGCCAGGATTACCTCGGATGATGGATCGAAACCAAGAACTCCTATGAAGGAGTAAATGATCAAACTGCTATTGAAGCTTTCATCGCAGGAATCCCAATTGGTCTACTACACCATCGCTTGAAGCGTGACAAGGTCACTGATTTGGGAGAGATGGTAGAAACAGCGAGAAAGTATGCAGATGCCAACGACGATGCAGAGGGATTACTCAATGCCCTGTCTGTGCCACAGTCGGCAAAACAACCAAAGCAACAGGCTCAGAAGCGCAAAAATACCTCAGAAGAAAAACCCAACGAGGAAACGGCAGTGGTCACTGCTACTTTCGGGTCTGGAGGATGAGGAGGATGCGGCGGAGGCCACGGGCGTGGGCGTGGAACTTCAAGAGTCCAAGGTAGAGGAGACCAGCAACCAGGCAAAACCTACTCTTGGGCCGACATTGCCAATAACCCATGTGTGCATCACCTAGACGCCAATGGGGGCTCATCCCACACCAACACCGAATGTCGTTTCAATGACGACATCAAAAGAGATGACACTGCCGGCTACAAGGCTAAGCGAAAGAAGGGAAAGAAGAATCCTAAAAAAGAAAAAGAGACCAAGGAAGATTCCGACATGGAGGAAGCTGATGCTTCAAATCCCAAGCCAGAAGGGAAGAAAAAATTTCCCACCAAGAAGGGCACTTATGTCACTTTCCTCGGATCTCAACCACCAAAGGTCAAGAAAGTAGTTCTACACGAGCTCAACACAACAGTTTTGGCTGTCCCCCAATACTTGGACTGGTCGGAAGTGGCAATCACATTTGACCGCGTTGATCATCCGCCTAAGTTGCACAGGCAAGGAAAATACGCCTTAATCGTTAATCCACTTATTGATGGTTATGGTTTCTCCAAGACCCTCATGGACGATGGTAGCAGTATCAATATTCTCTATGTCGAAACGCTAAGCCGGATGAAGATCTCGGAAACCCAGCTGAACCATAGCTCTGTGATCTTTCACAGAGTTGTCCCAGGAAGACAAGCGTTCGGGTTTGGAAATGTTACCGATTATACTGCCTTGAACAAGGCTTGTCCAAAAGATCTGTTTGCTCTGCCTAGAATTGATCAAGTTATCGATTCTATGGCAGGCTCGGAACTCCTCTGTTTTCTCGATGCATATTCCGGCTATCACCAAATCCGGATGAAGGAATCTGACAAAGTCAAAACTTCATTCATAACCCCTTTCGGAACCTTCTATTTTGTCACGATGCCCTTTGGGCTGAAGAACGCAGGAGCTACCTACCAACGCACGATGCAGCGTTGCCTCAACGACCAACTCGGACGCAATGTACATGCATACGTGGATGATATTGCGGTGATGTCCAAAAAGAAAGAAACACTAATTTCTGACTTGGAGGAAACATTTGCCAATCTACGAAAGTACAACATCATGCTTAACCCGAAGAAATGCTTCTTTGGAATACCAGCCGGAAAATTGTTAGGTTTCATCGTGTCTCAAAGAGGCATAGAGGTGAACCGGGACAAAATCAAGGCTATACTCAATATTTCCAGGCCAACTCGCCTGAAGGACGTACAAAGATTAACTGGTTGCATCGCTGCGGTCAGTCGATTTGTAAGCCGACTTGGTGAAAAAGCCGCACCATTATACAAACTCCTGAAAAAGACCAAGGATTTTGTTTGGACTGATGAAGCTGAAGCTGCACTACAAGACCTGAAGAAAGTACTCTCATCTGCTCCTATCCTTGCAGCACCGGAACCTCAGGAACCGATGTTGCTTTATTTTGCTGCGACAAATAAGTTCGTTAGTATCGTCATGGTGGTGGAGAGACCGGAGGATAATCAGGAGCACCTGGTGCAGCGTCCGACGTACTTTGTCAGTGAGGTCCTGACAGAATCAAAACAGCGGTATCCGCACTATCAAAAGTTGGCTTACGGTGTTTTTCTAGCATCTCGTAAGTTACGACACTATTTTTAGGAGCATCCAATTACCGTGGTAAGCACAGCTCCCATGAGAGATATAATCAACAACAGTGACGCCACATGACGCGTCGCCAAATGGGGCATAGAGCTTTCAGCTTTTGATATTGAGTATAAACCTCGGACAACAATCAAATCCTAGATCCTTGCTGACTTTGTCGCTGATTGGACAGAGCCGAAGGAGAACATGACCCTCCCTGAGTCGGAATATTAGACCCTCTACTTTGATGGGTCTAAGGCTCGAGGGGGCTCAGGGGCTGGCGTGGGGCTCAAGTCACCCCAAGGAGATAAACTTCTATACGTGTTGCAGATACACTTCACAGCGACAAATAATATTGCCGAGTATGAAGCACTGCTGCATAGAATCCGGATTGCTAAGGATATTGGCATCCGACGTTTGATGTGTTACGCAGATTCAGATCTTGTTGCTCAACAAGTGTTGGATATTTGTAATGCAAATAAACACATGGCAGCATATAAAGCTGTCATGGATGATCTATCTAAATCGTTCGAAGGGTTTGAGGTTCAACACATCCCTCGAGCAGAAAATAAGGAAGCAGATGCACTATCTCAGATAGGCTCTGCATGGAAAGAAGTCCCGGATGGCGCTTTTTAAGAGCACCTCAAAGTTCCCTCAATAAAGGGAGTAGATGAGGAATATCCGGCCAAATCCGACTCACCTCTAATTGCAGTTCTAGCTGTAATTCCCAGCTGGACTCAACCCTACCTAGATTATCTAGTAGATGGCAAATTACCCGAAGACGAGGTCTGAGCCGGCAGATTATCCGATGAGCAAAAGCCTATATTATTGTTAAAGGTGAGCTCTATAAACGGAGTGTTTCTGGGGGTTTTCAGCGCTGCGTATCTCTGGAAGAAGGAGCGGAAATCTTAAGGGAAATCCACGAAGGCGAGTGTGGTCACCACGCTGCAGCGAAATCTTGTGTGGCAAAAGCTTTTAGACATGGATTTTTCTGGCTTACAGCTCAGGCAGATGCCGAACGATTAGTCAAGACGTGCAAAGGCTGCCAAAAGTACGCCAAACAAGCTCATGTTCCGGCTGATCAACTGCGAACAATACCTATAACATGGCCTTTTGCGGTCTGGGGGCTTGATATGGTAGGACCTTTTAAACGAGCTCCAAGTGGATTTACTCACCTCTTAGTGATGGTGGATAAATTCACCAAATGGATTGAGGCTAAACCTGTCACTAGTTGTGATGGAGCAACAGCCAAAATATTTGTCGAGGATGTTATAATCCGGTATGGTTATCCGCATAGCATTATCACGGACAATGAGAGTAAGTTTTCTATGGGAGAATTGGCCGAATTCTGCAACGAGCAAAATATCCGGCTTGACATTGCATCAGTCGCACATTCGCAGGCTAACGGACAAGTCGAAAGAGCAAATGGTTTAATCCTCCAAGGCCTAAAACCGAGACTCGAAGCACCATTACGACATGCTGTGGGGACTTGGGCAGAGGAATTACCCACTATAATATGGAGTTTACGAACAACTCCAAATAGGTCAACCGAATACACACCTTTCTTCTTGGTCTATGGCACAGAAGCAGTTCTTCCTAGTGATTTGATTCACACTTCTCCTAGAGTGGCCGCGTATATTGAAGAGGACGCCGAGATTTCTCGAAAAAATGATCTTGACTTAGTCGAAGAAGTTCGTGTTGTTGTTGAAATGAGATCAACAGCCTATCAGTAGAAGTTATGCAAGTATCATAGCCAGAGAGTCAGAAACAGATCTTTCAATAAAGGCAATTTGGTTCTCCGACTTGTGCAGCAAAGAAAGCACAAACTTTCCCCAGTATGGGAAAGGACCTTTTTAGTTAGTCGATTATTGCACAATGGTTCGTATTACTTAACTGACATGAGACCAGTCAAAGAAAGACCTGCTACTAAGAAGAGAAAGAGAGCTGGAGGCAGTACAAATCCGGATGAGTTAGACAGACCGTGGAATATTGCTCAACTACGTCCCTTTTATTCTTAGTCTACACTTATTTGTAATCATATATATGTACATGTTCTGTGAGAAATAAAAGTTTTGGTTGCGTCAAGTTTTTCTGAGAAGTTCTTACCATCTTATTTCCGAATGATCATGTCATAGTCGAAAATCCCAGAATGCTTGAAAGTACTTTATGCTCATGTTCGTTCTGGTTTAGATTTCCGATTCTTAAAACTGCTACTCTCGGGTATAACTCTAAAGTTTCTAGTATTTACTTTGGTTATTTGTCTGATTGCTGGATGCGGGCATTTTCCGAGTAGTGAATTGTTGGTACTGGAAGCCGGCTTTGTTTCCGAGTTTAAACTGGTTTAGCAATTGAGCTCCGTTGCTCGGCAAAGTTTCCGGCAGAAGGTTTAGCCGGCTCATGAAAGGGACAAGGCGGAAGGCCAGATAAACGATAAGTATAGACGAAAAATACAAGTGCTTATGTAAACATTTCAGGCACACAAAAATTTAAAGCCAAAAGTGCTGAATAGATCAAAAGCTTAGCACTAGAAAAATTATAGTACTGCATATTTACAGACCCATCATGTTTTTCAGAATAATACAAATTTTTCTGGCAATCTATGATGCAGGAGGAGAAGAAGGAGCTGCCGGCTCGCTGGATATGTCGCCTTGATATCGTTCCGAGATGTCCACATCCGATATGGTGTGGTCATCATTGGAAACTTCTGCTAATTCTTCGGGAGGCGGAGGTGGTGTGTCCACACAGGTGAAAAAGGGAGTGTCGTAGCTGGTCAAACCAGCCACGTGACACCCATATCCGGAGCAGGAGTCCATAATAGCATTGATGTCTTGCTCCTGGCCGTCTTCATCTACTTTGCAGTACCCTCTGGTAACTTGCCATATTTCCATGTTTCCATGGTGGCTCATGACCATGGTAAGAGCGTTCTGCGCCGCGGTCCGCGCGTAGGACATGTTCCAATCCTGGACAAGTTGCGGCATCTCCTTTGCCTTGTCCCGCACCTGAAAATCCGACATGCTGTGCATGTCTGAAATCTTGAGAGCTTCGCCAATATCCTCAAGGGATTGGCGGAAGTCATGAAGCAGGTCACTGACTTGGGTAAGTCGGTGGGTGAGGGGCTTAGCGGAGTTGGAGTTCGTCAAGTTTAGAGGACCTATACACAAACCAAGTTAAGAAAATCAGACAGTGAAAGAAGTCAAAGAAAGTGGCAAAGTCAGACAGATGGAACGTATCGAAAATGACATCGTCAATTTTGGTCTTCTCTTCCCGAAGACTCTGGAGTTTAGCCCGGAGCGCCTCGGAAAGGTCCCTCTCTCTACACAGCTCGTTATTAAGGTCCGAGATTTTCTAATCTTGAGAATCAATCTTGCGATCACGCTCATCAGTAGCATGGAGGAGGACACGAGAACTTGAGCTATGCTCTTCTCATGATCCGCTTTGAGCTTATCTAGCTCTTAGCGAAGTTCCTTATTCTCCACCACTAAGGTTTTGAGGTTCTCGGCCTATTCAATCATGGCACAGGATTGTTTCACCAGTGCTATAACTCAAAAAGAACAACAGTTCAATGAAAAATTTCGACTATGAAAACACAAAGACAAGGTTTGAAGTCTCGGAATGTTTACCTTCGGCTTCATCCTTGGAAACTTTAAGCTCAGCATTCTTAAGGAGGAGAGCTCTGATCTCTCTCTGCTTATCACAGACATTCTTCAACAAATCCTGGTTATAGGAATATACTTTCTATAAGTCAGAATACCCAAAGTCAGAAAGCTACTAAAGACTCGGGATAATATTTTTGCTAGTATCAGCATGAGCCTTGGGGGCTACACTAGTTCGTTCTTTGGCATCCTAAGGAAGCATAAACCCGGATTATTTATCCTACTTCATGCTTGGGGCTAGAGGATATGATATGAAATAAAGGAAAAACAGGAGTTAGAATTCTGATTTACATATTGTTCACGTGTAAGTTTATCCAAACTTGCATTCACTCCTACAGCAACCTTCTCAGCGAGAGTCAGAGGGGTCACTAGAGCAGTTGGAAGCTCACCAGACCTGATCCTCTCGTTGCAAAGACGCACTTGTTCAAGAAGATCAGAGTGCTTCACATCCTCTGCTTCTTGCGCTTCTTCTTCGGCAGATAAGTTTCTTTTCTCCAGGCATTGCCTGGCCAGCCGCTGGATCTCTTCAGCAGATTTCCGGGACAGGCCAAACTTGGCAAGTCCCGAATTGCTGAGAAGGTTTTCGTCAAAGGTTTCTGCCGAGGGATCATTACCCAAGGAGGGTTCACCCTTATCTAAACCTGACTCACCCATGGTGACGTCAGTTTGCGATTCAAGGATTGCAGGCTCCGTTGAAGGAGCCGGATCTTCTACGACGGCCGGAGAAGGAATCATCACCGGTGTTGCAGAAGGTTGAGCGGCAGGAGTCGGAGGAGGCACGGTAGGAGAAGCTATGGTAAGCTTCGTCTGTCGTAGGGGCTTCGAAGAAGTTCACGTCCCCTTGCCCTTGATAAGTTGTTTAGCTCTGAGAATGTGATAAAGTCAGAAACATTACATCTCGAAAGAGAATTTGAGTAGAGTGCAAAGGCAGAAGTTGTGATTGAAGGATACCTCTTCACGACGGGCACCTCCTTTGTGCCAACAGCCACTGTCAGAGCTTTGCGCTTCTTGAGCGCAATGTCTGGCAATGGGACCACCTCTGTCTCCTAAGAAAACTCTGGAGGATATCCTTCGAGTGGAGCAAATTCTGACTCGGGGAGGTCAGCAAGCTGAAAAGAAGAAAACATATCAGTATTGCAATGTAACTTAAAGATTGAAACACATAAAAAGGTTTGTTGATAGAAACTTACCGGCACTACGGGGTTTTCCGCTGTATGCATATCCAGAGAAACCTCCGGCATCCTCCTCTCGATCCGCTGCCTTATCAGCCACTTAATCTGGCTTATATAACCTTGCGTGGTGTAGGCTCTAGGGCTGATGCGCAGGAGTCTTTCTTGGATGACGTGGTGGAGTGCATCAGTCGGTCTCCATGGTACTGAAGGGGCTGGATCCGATGTGACACCTAGCATTGGACCAAGTCGGATCCCTTCAGTCCTTTGTGTTTAATCAGATATTCGACCCGCCTCTTAGCGAGGATCAGATCGTCACTGAGAGCCGGAGCGGCCTCGTCCCAAGACGGTTGGGCCGTGGTAGCTCCGTCGACAAAAGCCGGCAAAGCAGTATCTTTGTCGGGAGCCGGAATATCCTTATAATAAAAGAATGTGGCTGGCCACTGTTTGACCGAGTCACTAGCTAGGATTTTGGGATATGCGCGCTCGTGTCTAAGTGAAAAACTAATGGTACCGGTGATATAAGGAACACCGGCAGTAATAGAATTTCTCCGGACATGAAAGTAATACCGGAATAAGGTCAAACTTGGCCTAATGCCGAAAAATCCCTCACACAAAGAAGCATAAGCGCTCATCTCTAAAAGAGAGTTGGGAGGAAGATGGTGGAGTTGAACACCGTAATGGTCAATCTCCTCGGAGAAGAACTCCGAGGGAGTAAACGACAAACCTCTGTCGAGGTGGGTGCCGAAGTGGACCCGCTCGCCGGCACACGGGTTGGGGACGGTTTCCTCGAAGCCGCTCCGCCAGTCGCCGGCGCGGAGGAGCCCTTCTGTCTCCATGTTCTGGAGCTTCTCATCATCAAGAACGCAGGGGATCCAGACCCTGCGGAAGCTTTCCTTCTCTGCCCCTGCTTCCGTCGCCGCCGTCGCTGCTGCCAAGCCGGAAGAGGAGGAAGAAGCCATTTCTTCGGTGGGCAGATGACCTAGGATGGGCGGTGCTAGGAGTTTTGGGGGAAAGCAGAGGAGCTCTGTGCGCGTGGGGGAGATTTAGAGGAGAGGAAAAGGCAAAGGAACATGTGAAGAAAGGATGAGGAGAATCCTTACCCCTTATATCTACCTAACCGCGCCAAGATTCATGCAAATGCTACAGTGTAACCGCCACGCGTCGTGGAAGGAACTGGAAAGGACCCACGCGATGATTACATCGCCTCGATCTCCACGTACGCATTGAAACGGCGCCTCGGTTCCGCAAACTGCGGACCCACCAACGGTCGTGCTGACAGGATGTCTGTCAGATGACGTGACTTGACCATGACTTGTGTCCGGTGGAGTTAGAGATCAAGTTCCGTCTTAGTTTGAAATCAAGCTAGAAAATCCGAGTAACCTGTTGATAGGTCCGACTTATTTTTAAGACCCAGATTGTATTTTTTTGTGAAGTTTCAGGAACCCTTCAAGATTCTACAAGCCGAAGATCAAGCTAGACGATGATAAATCTGACTTTGGATCTTGGAGGCCTCCGGGGGCTGCTGTTGGAGATATACTTTCCGGGTATCCTCGCCGTTCCTCACTGACCAAGGTGGTCCACTTCGGGTTAGAGCTTTGCTTCACGGGCGGCCCAGTCAGGGAGAAAAGACGGAGTCCCATCCGGCTACGTGAAGGCCCAGAAGACTTACCGACTTAGGCCCATTGTGTTACTTGTAGTTCAAGATGTACTCCGTAACCAAATCTTAGTCATAGCTGGATAGATCTCTCCTGTAAACCCTAGGCCGGATATCTATATAAGCTGTCCTAGGGAGAGCCTTTAGGGCAACACTCAAAACACCTCGATAGTCTACAATCTCAACTCGCAGAGGCGAAACCCTTGTAACCTATATTCCGGCTCTGCCGTATTACTGGATTGCTAGCAGAAGTAGGATCCGTCTAAAGCCGGTGGATTCGAACCTGGGAAACTTGTGTGCTCACCGTCCCGGAACACCATATGTCTCACACCCCTCTCTTCCGCACGCCTCGAGGACCCCCTCATGGCGTACTTGTCCTCAATCCGACGACATGTACGGTCATCAATTCCATCTCCGGCCGAGCAAAACTTCATGTCCGGTACTACCGCCAGAAGTTCTGGCCCAAATTCCAACAAATATGACACTTCAAAACAGAACTATACTGAATCGATTTCGAGTGCAGTCAGAATTTGGATCAGAACTAGCATTGGAAGAACTAGGTCGCGAGGTTCCTGACTGGAACTACTGGTGCTCAGTGATAGTACCGCTCAAGACAATGGGCCAGGTAGTGCTGGCCGGAAGTTCCAGTCAGGGATGACCGAAACTTCCGACAGGTACTACCAGACCAACGTCTGGTGTTAAATATACCACTCCCAAACATAGAGTTACTGAACATAAGCGGAACTAAGCTAGGCCAGCCCCACAGAAAACTGTGAGCGGAACTACCGGCGCCTGGATGGTACTTCTGGCCAGAACAGAAAAGGCTCAAACAACTCACATGGTTGCTCTTTCACTGAACAATGGGAAGGTTGTGGATGTGCAAGTATAGTCTATGCATGAAAACATGGTTTGCCACAACCTTCCTAAGTGGACCCCCTATTGATAGTACAGCCTCCTAAAACATAAAAGAGAGAGAAAGTGTAAATAAGAGACACCGACTTCATGATTCTCCAAGAGATGGGTCCAAACACCAAACCATCTGTAGGTAAAACCTGCAACTTGGGGAAACGGCTAAACCACAAGTGAAGTTGTCATCAACACCAAAATACAAAGACAAATCAATATCCTTTCAATGGCCAATGGCACAACTTTTAGAGGAGCCCCTTCCCTAGCCTTCGACGTCACCGCCGCCTCGTCGCCTCCTTCCTTCTTCTTCTCGTGTCATTTTCTTCATCATCGTCACACAGGGATCTCCATCGCCATCACGGAGCACTACTAAGTTCTATCTATAGCTAGATCTAATCTAGCTAGGAGAGCTGAAGTGCCGCCGGATCTTCATTGAAACGTTCCCTCTTTGACCGTGTTCTTTGATCACACCTTGATACGGTGTCGTTAACCTTGTACATGTGGATACTAGTGGAGGTGCTACATTTGGAGCACTTGATCAAGGGAGCCGCCCGTGGGATAATACATCTCCTCGCGACTTGGTAAGTCTTGTTGCGGGGTCATCAACCTCGTCATCAACAAACTTCCACTAGTTCGATCTTCGAGTCTATGATCAATTGGCTCTCTCCTTGCATTGGATCTTGTATTACCTAGCACGTTCCCCAACACTTCCATTGGGACGCCTTGCGGCCAGTCGAGGGCTCTCCTGTAGGAGGGTTTGGAATAGTCCATGCTCAACCCCAACCAGAGACGTAGGGCCACCTCATCGCCAAAAACAAGACAAGGGCAAGCAAACCACAAGATTCGCAACATCATACCTCGCCTCAAAGAGTCTCTATAGATTGAGATCAAAAGCCCACCGGTGTTGCTTACTCCCACCATTTTAAAATATAAGATGTTTTAGTCTTTTTCTAAAATGTATCTATCCAGCCGTCTTTTAGTGTGTAGATTCGGAGCAAAATAAGTGAACTTACACACAAAAAGAGTTTAGATAGTACATATATTTTAGAAAAAGATTAAAACGTCTTGTATTCTAAAACGGAGGAAGTAGATGTATCTCTCTCGGAGCCAGAGCAACTCGGTGGGCACGACGTCGAGTGCAGGGCAAGGTTAGACATGGCAATTCATATGGAGGCAGCGAGATAGATGAGGAGCGACCACGACCAATCGCGATTGCTGCCAGACGACGTGCTTGCGGACGTCCTCGGCCATATGGTGCCACGCTGGCTCGCCGCGTCCCGCCGCATCTGCAAGGCATGGCACGCCGTCATCGACACACGCCGCCTCCTGCGCGCTGACCTGCTCCCGTTGTCGTTCGGTGGCATCATCATCCACTTCCACGCCCACTTCTACAAGGAATTCTTCTCCCGACCCTCGACACCAACATTGCCCTTCGTCAGCAACAAGTTCCAACACTTGCTCACCATGGAGGCCTGGCAAACCATCGATCACTACAACGGGCTTCTCTTGCTCCGAGACGTCAATCAGGAGACGGCAGCAGAATACGTGGCCAACCGACGCACGAAAATGACCGTTGGCTCAAGCTCTCGCGAGTCAGAGGGCGACACAGTGGGCGCCTCCCTCCTCTGCTTGCCGACGGCCGGCCTAGGCTCTCCAGCTCCCCTCTCCAGCTTTGGCGTCCGAGCCTCGGTGCCGGTGCCCCTCTGTCCTTGTGGGGGATGGTTCTGGTGCCTGGCCGGGGATGAGGACTCCGATGAAGATGGGGATCTCGAGCTGGTGGAGAAGGTGGTCTCCTCATATATGGGTCTCCCTGCCGCCCCATTGGTGGTTTCCTTGTTGTCGACTCGCCCTAAGGTCGAGGATTTCGTGCTCTCCATGTTGGCCAACCAAGGTGGGATGGTTGGCCGCTGCCGCTTCGCTCCTTGTGGAAGGAGATCCAAGTTCAAGTCGACATCTTTCTCCTCTGCTCCGTCTTCTTCCTTTCGTCGCCACGTGGAGGCCAATCTTTTTGGGATTGGTGTCCCTTGCCAAGGCCCGAGCTCTCGGCCGTCGCCCGCGGGTTCTCGACCTAGTGGAGGTCGCTGCCGGTGTTCTCCCTCCACGCCGTTCCTCCCCAGATCCCTGTCCCCGGGCTCCCCGTCGCCACGCCATCAGTCGCCTAGGCCCCCTCCATCGTTGTGTCCACATCCTGCTCCCTTGCTACCGGCGTCTCTACTCTGTTCCTGTGAGTTCCCCCCGCTCCTCTCGCCGCCGATGGTTACTGCTGCTGCTTCATCGGTGCTAACCAGTGGGGACGCGGTGCCAACATCTCCAGTGGGGGAGATGACCCCTAACCCTAGCATGTCTTGGGACATTGTGGTCTCTACTGGTGGGTCGCGACCCAACTCCCACCATCTGGGCCCCTCCTTTGGATTCTTGCTTAATTCCCTGGCCCATTAATCTGAGCTTCCCCTTTTGTAGGCCGCCAACCTGCCTTCAAATCTGTCTCGACTTGCCTGGGCCAAGCCCGACCCACGCAGCCTCGCTCCACATCCTATAAAGTGGTGGTGGGTGCCAGTGGGCGTGCTCACTACCGCACTAGGGTTTCCGGCGGTGCCCCGTGACATTCGACACGCTGCCAAGTCCACCAACCACTTACGTCGCATTCACCCCTCCCACTCCTCCATGAATCGTGAGCGAGAGTTCTAGCAAGAGCGTGAGCACTCCCATGAGGCCGACCTCCAGCGTGGTAAGCGGCCCAGGGAGTGGCGCGAGGAAGAAGAAGACTCCTACCGCCACAACAACGACTGCCGTCATGATAAAGAGCGCCGAGATGCCTCACGCTGCCGTGAAGAAGATCGCTTCCTTGAAATCTCCCTTCGTTAGAAGCTTGATAGTACCTTGTGTGGGGGATATCAGATGCGGTCCTCCCCTCCTTCCAGAGAGCATGATTCCTACTAGAGTCCCCTTCCCCCTCCTCCTTTGCCGCCTCCACAAAAATCTGGGGTCCAGCGTTCTGTGGACCAGCCCAGTGGGGGTTCGGCCACGGGCGATGGTGTCAGATCTCCCCGTGATGGGTCGACTGCTTCCGCTCAGTGCAACTTCCAGAAGGGCAGTGCGGCCAACAGGGGTGGGTCTTCTGCTGCCGGTGGGGCTGCGGAGGTGACCTGCTTCAACTACGGCGAGTGATTGCCCAAAATATATCGAGCTTGTTGGGGAACCCCAAGAGGAAGGTATTGATACATTGCAAATGTATCTATAATTTATGATGTTCCATGCTTGGTTTTATCCACTTTCTTGTGTTTTGTCCATACTTTGGAGTACTTTTCATATGATTTCTTGGACTAACCTATTAACAAGAGCCATAGTGCCAGCTGCCTGTTTTCTGCTATTTTTGGTTCCAGGAAAGTCAAAAAATGAATATTCTTGGAATTGGATGGGACAAAAGCCAAAGTGCCTATTTTTCCGGAAGTCATTAGATGCCAGAATACGAGACGGAGAAGGGCTGGGGGCCGGCCACACCGCCTGGCCGTGTGGCCAGGCCTGGCCCGTTCCAAGGGGTGGTCTGGCCGACCCCAGCACCCCCTCGTCCTCTCCTTCCGCCTATATATTGCCATCGGGACGAAAACCCCAAGTACCCGATCAAAAATCCACGAAAGATTCTGTAGCCGCTGTCATCTCCATCCCTAGATCGGGAGGGATCTGAAGCTCTTACCGGCACCCTGCCGGAGAGGGGAATTCACCCTGGAGGCCTTCTTCATCATCATGCAAGCCTCCGGATTGATGCGTGAGTAGTTCATCTCTAGACTACGGGTCCATGTAGTAGCTAGATGGCTGGTTCTTCTCCTTTGTGCTTTCATGTTTAGATCTTGTGAGCCCCGTTCATGATCAAGATCATCTAGTTGTAATTCTGCATGTCGTATTTGCGGGGATCTGATGGATATTGAGATGCTATTTCAGATTGATTATTGATTCTATCATGTCTTTGTTATTTGTGATCTTGCATGCTTTCCGTTGTTAGTAGCTATCTTGGCCAAGTAGATGCTAGCAACTCCAAGAGTTAGTATTTATGCTCGATAGTGGGTTCATGCCTCTGGTAATCTAGGGAAGTGATAGAAATCTCTAAGGTACTAGATGTGCTGTTGCTACTAGGGACAAAACAACAATCCTTTGTTCATAGAACAATTGTATTGTTTACATTACACGCAATTCAGAAAGCAATAATCTGTTGCTTGCAACTTAATACTGGAGGGGGTTCGGATGATATATTAGTCATAGATGCAGTTGGATGGAGGTCTATGTATAATGTTGTAATGCCCAATCAAGTTCCAAAGGATTCAAGATGATTAGTATATGCATGTATTGCTTTCTCGATGTTTGTCAATTGCCCCGCTGTAATATACAGGATAGTAATAAAGCACCAAACTACTTGTGGCCCCAAGAAATAGAAATGAATCAAGCTTTGGCTCAGAGGGGTCCATAAGGCCTCCCGGATGTGGATAGTGCGAAAAATCACGGAACAAGTATCAAGTACTCGGGGTCCTACGGGACACAAGTGAGCGTGGAAGAACCAAATAACATCTATTGCCCACCAATGCCTCTACATTAGTTATATCTAGCATTTTAATAGGTGTATTTAAAGTCATGATCAAGTCCTCCGACAAGCATGTCCACCAATAAACATATGCCAGCATTCGAACAACTGTGGTACTCGACAACACGAGATCGCACCTGAGCAAGCAACTACGACTCGCAAGGCCTGCTATCTACCAAACACAGGTAGTAGGAGGTGTCCAAGGCAATATAGAGGCTGCACGGGATATAACTGGTGCACGGAAACTAAAGCATCGTGACACGGATAGCAATAGATCAACAGGAGGAAGTAAAGACTATAAATGCAAAATAGGTAGAAGGAGGAGAGATGCTCGCCTGGGAAAACACTGCCGAAGGATCAAAACCGGAGAACTTGTTGATACTCGCATCCACTCATCGGCCTAATCCACGAAGAAGCACACACTAGAAGAAACACCGGATGCAATATTTAATACTACGGCAGAAGATCCGGTATGCTTATGATATGATGCAGATGCGGTGCAATTAGGCCGTATTAAGCGGAACCGGGGTCCCGACAATTAATTAAATGGTTCAAGTTGTTTAGAACCCCCGCAATTTAAATGTTGTCTGAACAGGCCAAAACATGGCATCAGTTCCCTACACCAATTTAAATGGAGTCCGAAATAAGACTAGAATAGCCCACATATAGACTCCATATTTAATTTAGGTGAACCAATATAATGCCCCCAAACCACACAATATGTATGCGACATGAACAATTTAATATGCAGCAGGTATATATCATTTATTATAAAAATAGGGGTCTCGGAAAAGGGAATCACATGTGGTTCCGAAGATCTAGGGTTCCGGGGTTCGACGGTCTCGGCGGGATCGGTCTTCGGACTCCGAGAAGAACTTGTCGACCCAAGGGGTTCGGTTCGGTCTCGACCTTCGCATTCGGGAACGGGGGGTCTTGTGTTTCCGGGAAGGGGCGTCGGCATTCCATGAAGAAGCCCTTCGGGTTGAGGTCGGAGGAGTTGGCGTTCCGATGGATCGGTATCTGTGTGGGCGGTCTTGGCGTCCCGGCCTATTTGGGTTCGTGTATTCACCCGAGTGGTAGATCTTATTGGTACCATGCAATCATCTAGTATCGTCTTGGGTTATCGGATCCGGGCTTTAACTGTACCAAAACTTGTCGTGGAGGACCTAAGTAGCAGCACACCGGACGAGAATTTATCAGATACATCACCAAGCACACAAAAAGCTAGACAAAATAGCCAACCATGCAATAGCAACCACAGCTACCTGACAGCAAATAGGCATTTGGTTGGCAGGCGCGTGGTCCGGGAGGAGGCGGCCCCAACGCGGGTCGGCAGGGGAAGGAGGCGGCCCCAGGGAGGCAGTGGCGACAGGAGGCGGGCTCGGCGGAGGAGGCGGGAAGGCGGTGGCCGGCGGGAGGCGCTCGGCGGTGGGGAGCGGCGCGGTTGGTGGGGCGAGGCCGCGTGGAGAACCGCGTCGGCAGAGGAGGAAGCAGGGTTGGCCCGGCGTCGAGAAGTGGCGGCGGGGGTCGTTCTCGCGAGGAAGGAGGAGGCGGGGTCGCGGCGACGGCCAGAGCGACGTCGAGTCAGAGACGGCGATGGGGACGTCGCTGGGGAGCGCAGAGGGTGGCGGCAGAGAACGCGGTCACGACGGGCGGCTTGGGCCTGGATACAGCGACGAGGTGGCCGGGCTCGGCCGGAGCGGAGCGGGCCCGAGGCGGTGGGGCGGGGATCCGGAGGCCGAGGTGGAGGCGCGCGGCGGCCCGACGGGGTCTCGAGCAGCGGCGGCCGGGGCGGCTCCTACTGCGAGGGAGAAGGCGAGGGGGAGCGTCGGGGTTGGCGGTCGGTCGACGGGGCGGCGGCCGGGCTGCGGGGCGAAGTGGCCGGCGCGGATCGAGGAGAGGAGGCGGGGCGCGGGGCGCGTCTGTGGGACAGAGAGAGGGACAGGCGCGGTCACGGGAGTGGTGGGGCCCCAGGGGGCGTGGGATTCGAGGCCGTGGTCAGGTTGGCGCGGGGTGGACGCACTCGCGTGCGTGCGAGACAGGCCAGATGGGGTGGAACGCGGCCGGCTGGGCGGGAAAAAGAGGTGGGGCCAAGGGAGGGCGTCGGCCAGGGTGCGGGTGGACTCGCGGGTGATTGCGTGTGTGTGTTTGCTGCTAGCTATGTGCAACGTGTGTGTGGGGCAGAGGTGGGGAGTTGGGGGCGGTGTGGTGCTAGGCTGGCGTGTGGATGAACAGGTGGCGGTGACCTATTGGGTGGGGTTTTGGGCCAGGGTGAGGTGGCGCGAGGTGATAGGGTGGGGTGAGGTGGAGGGGCTGGGTAGGATAGGCTGGGTAGATTATTTGGTAGAAACGGTTTGGATTAAAGACAGATTAGTTTTAATTTGGAGGTGGTCGGCTAGGCTTTCGGGCCTGGCTGGCTGCCTCCTATAAAAATAATATAAATTTTTTGTTTATTTAAAACGGGGCTTTTGAAAACCATTGGCAGACGAAACAAGATATTCCGGAGACCCGGGTTTTAATTTGAATTAAAGACAGGGCGTTTAGAAAACAAAAACAGTCTTCTCGAAAATAGTTTTATACAACCAAATGCAAGATGACATGACGATGCTCAAATGCAAGGTGGCATGATGACATGAGCATGCGGTCATGATGATGCAATGCACAAAAACAACGCGATTTTCTAGTAGTGATTTTGCGGGGCGCCACAATTCGACACCACTAACAAGGGATCTCGCCCTCGAGATCCGACTCATGGTACCGGGAGGAAGGTCGGCGATCTGAATTCCTCTCGCTTCATGTAGATCCTCGCGACACCACTAACAAGAGGTCGTTGTCCGTGATCGTCGAGAGGACACTCCAGGAAACAAAGGACGAAGGTAAAGGTATCCACAAATAAAGCCACCTCTAACTTCCGTGGACGGAGTAAAATTGCTGGATCCACCGATTCAATGTACAGAGCGAATGGTAAGAGTAGTGGGATGGTGATCAGTCCATCGCGCACCTAAACCATTACTCTGCACACGAATAGGAGAATTAAGCAACCAACTCTTAGAATCAGACTGAAGATCTCGACAAGCGAGGTCCGGAAACAAGGAGTGAGGCACACTCTGCATCGGATCTAGCATAGATGATGTCGTCGCGTCCGAAAACACCGGAAAGCACAGCAAGGAACAAAGAGAAGTCCAACAGATGAAGGGTTCCTCAGATAGCACGAAGACCGGATGTAGAAGCACCGTTACCAAAGGAGGAAACGAAACCCTGAAGGTACGACGGAAACCCAACCACGAGAATTCCTGGACTCGAAGAAAAGATAAGAGAGTAGAATCAAAACACGCGGAGGTAAGAGGAGAATAGCAGAGGGGTAAGGAGGAAAAACAGACCTAATCAGATCTATCCAACCGATTTGGCAAAATAGTTTTGACACTCTACTTCGGCCGTTAGCTAGGTTATCCTACAGGCTAGATTTGTGGGGAATCGTAACTGCTAGGCTCTGATACCACTCTGTAACACCCTCGAATCGGCCCTATGCAAGTTTTAGCCCTTTCCGCCAAACCCGCATAGAAACGATTCAAGGACGCCCACCAGGCACTTTCGTGCGGGTGGAAAACGAAGTAATACCATTACACAACAGTCCTCGAAGGGACCCACAGAACAGATATATATATATATACAACAGCGACTCAACGAGTCAAGAATACAGATATACAGTACAAAGATTCGAATCACCTTGAAACGATAGAGCGTCCAACTACGGACAAGATGCAAATGGGGCTAAGAGCCCTAAAGAATAACCAATGGCGTCCATAACCGTGCCCAGGCCAAGCCGGAAGGGTAACCCTGCTAACGACGTCGATCTCAAACCTGCTAAAACAAAAAGGGGTGCCGACAAAGGGCAAAGGGAAAAGAGGAACGTCAGTACTAAGGCCAGTACACGGCGAGGCTAGAATTCGGCGGCTCTCGCCTACATAGGTATGGTGGGCAGAAGCGGTAGCGCAGTGGCACTAAACAACCTATAGAGACTCGATACAACTGGCGGTTATCAGAGAGGGATAAGAAAGACATATTCGGATCCAACCTGAAGCTAACACCAAACAAACCCATCCTGGTATTTCCCCCTCGAGACCAAACGAGGAAGTCGGACCAAGGAACTCACACCGTTGGCAATTTTATTCATTCCATTATAGTTGCAGCAATTACTAATCAGATATAGATAGCATGAGTCATCCTGAAGCATAAGTAGTGGGCAGTTTTTAATCACCATTCCGTTACAGTTGGAACATTTACTAGTCAGATATAATTGTCCCGAGGAATCCCAAAACCCAACAGTTGTGGGCACTTTTATCACAATCCATTGGAGTTGCAATACTTACTAGGAAGGGATAGTATGACACAGATCACCCCAGGTCCACCAGTTGTTGGCATTTCTAATATCCATTCCGTTATAGTAAAGCTGATTACTAGTCAGATATATTAAGTCAAATTTATAGCACTACTTTAGTTATGCTTGTCTATGATCGAGATACTGTGCTCCAAGTCATCCATAACCGCGGACACGGCTTTCAGAAAGTTTTACCCTGCAGGGGTGCACAAATAGAAACACACACTCGATCAACCTCGGAAAAACCAACTCAAAACCCAACGAGGCATTCACGACAAAGCGATCACAGGATACATAAAATATTTCAGGGGGCCACCCCATTAAGCTACCCGCAACGAAGTTGGCCGACTCCAAGACGGACCCAAGGTTTGCGCCAATGGCTGTAAACGACTGGGAACCCGAAAGTGTGACTGGGCTTGTCGATACCGCGAAAACACTCCACAACCCTAAACAGTACAGGTGCTCCATGCACAATCGTAAATAAAGCAATAACATGGCATAAGTACAGGATAGTAATAAAGCCCCAAACTACTTGTGGCCCCAAGAAATAGAAATGAATCAAGCTCTGGCTCAGAGGGGTCCATAAGGCCTCCCGGATGTGGATAGTGCGAAAAATCACGGAACAAGTATCAAGTACTCGGGGTCCTACGGGACACAAGTGAGCGTGGAACAAGTATCAAGTACTCGGCCTATTTGGGTTCGTGTCTTCACCCGAGTGGTAGATCTTATTGGTACCATGCAATCATCTAGTGTCGTCTTGGGTTATCGGAACCGGGCTTTTGTACCAAAACTTGTCGTGGAGGACCTGAGTAGCAGCACACCGATCGAGAATATATCACATACATCGCCAAGCACACAAAAAGCTAGACAAAATAGCCAACCATGCAATAGCAACCATAGCTACCTGCAGCAAATAGGCACTTGGTTGGCAGGCGCGTGGTCCGGGAGGAGGCGGCCCCGACACGGGTCAGCAGGGGAAGGAGGCGGCCCCAGGGAGGCAGAGGCGGCAGGGGGCGGGCTCGCCGGAGGAGGCGGGAAGGCGGTGGCCGGTGGGAGGCGGGAGGCGCTCAGCGGTGGGGAGCGGCGCGGTTGGTGGGGTGAGGCCGCGTGGGGAACCGCGCCGGCGGAGGAGGAAGCAGGGTCGGCCCGACGTCGAGAAGTGGCGGCGGGGGTCGTTCCACAACGCCAAGGGAGAGACGGCGGCGGGGACATCGCTAGGGAGCACAGAGGGCAGCGGCGGAGAACGCGGTCGCGACGGGCGGCTTGGGCCTGGATACGGCGACGAGGTGGTCGGGCTCGGCCGGAGCGGAGCGGGCCCGAGGCGGTGGGGCGGGGATCCTGAGGCCAAGGTGGAGGCGCGCGGTGGCCCGACGAGGTCTCGAGCAGCGGCGGCCGGGGCGGCTCCTGCTGCGGGGGAGAAGGCGAGGGGGAGCGTTGGGGTTGGCGGTCGGTCGACGGGGCGGCAGCCGAGCTGCGGGGCGAGGTGGCCGGCGTGGATCGAGGAGAGGAGGCGGGGCACGTCTGCAGGAGAGAGAGAGGGACAGGCGCGGTCACGGGAGTGGTGGGGCCCCAGGGGGCGTGGGATTCGAGGCCGCGGTCGGGTTGGCGCGGGGTGGACGCACTCGCGTGCGTGCGAGACAGGCCAGTTGGGGTGGAATGCGGCCGGCTGGGCGGGAAAAAGAGGTGGGGCCAGGGGAGGGCGTCGACCAGGGTGTGGGTGGACTCGCGGGTGATTGCATGTGTGTGTTTGCTGCTAGCTGTGTGCAGCGTGTGTGTGGGGCGGAGGTGGGGAGTTGGGGGGCGGTGTGGTGCCAGGCTGGCGTGTGGATGGGCAGGTGGCAGCGACTGATTGGGTGGGGTTTTGGGCCAGGGTGAGGTGGCGCGAGGTGATAGGGTGGGGTGAGGTGGAGGGGCTGGGTAGGATAGGCTGGGTAGTTTATTTGGTAGAAAGGGTTTGGATTAAAGACATATTAGTTTTAATTTGGAGGTGGCCGGCTAGGCTTTTGGGCCTGGCTGGCTGCCTCCTATAAAAATAATATAAATTTTTTGTTTATTTAAAACGGGGCTTTTTGAAAACCGTTGGCAGACGAAACAAGATATTCCGGATACCCGGGTTTTAATTTGAATTAAAGACAGGGCGTTTAGAAAACAAAAACAGTCTTTTCGAAAATAGTTTTATACAAACAAATGCAAGATGACATGACGATGCTCAAATGCAAGGTGGCATGATGACATGAGCATGCGGTCATGATGATGCAATGCACAAAAACAACGGGATTTTCTAGTAGTGATTTTGCGGGGCGCCACAAGTTGCTAGCATCTACTTGGCCAAGATAGCTACTAACAATGGAAAGCATGCAAGATCACAAATAAAAAAGACATGATAGAATCAATAATCAATCTGAAATAGCATCTTAATATCCATCGGATCCCCGCAAACACAACATGTAGGATTACAAATAGATGATCTTGATCATGAATGGAGCTCAGAAGATCTAAACATGATAGCACAAAGGAGAAGAACCAACCATCTAGCTACTACATGGACCCGTAGTCCAAGGATAAACTACTCACGCATCACACCGGAGGCTTGCATGGTGATGAAGAAGGCCTCCAGGGTGAATTCTCCCCTCTGGCAAGGTGTTGGGAAGAGCTTCAGATCCCTCCTGATCTAGGAATGGAGATGACGGTGGCTATAGACTCTTTCATGGAATTTTTATCGGGTACTTAGGGTTTCTGTATCAGAGGCATCTTATAGTTGGAAGGGGAGACCGAGGGGGTGTCCTAGGCAGCCACACCACCCCCTGGTGCGGCCAGGCCTGGCCCGCGCGGCCAGGTGGTGTGGCGGCCCTATGGCCCCTCTCCGTCTTGTATTCTGGCTCCGTGTCCCCCTCGGTGAAACACTGACTTTCGCTTTTGTCCCGTTCAATTCCGAGAATATTCATTTTATCACTTTCCTATAACCAAAAACAGCAGAGAACAGGCAGCTGGCACTTTGGCATCTTATTAATAGGTTAGTGCAAGAAAGTGTATAATAAGTACTCCAAAGTTTGAACAAAACATAAGAAAGTAGATAAAAACCAAGCATGGAACATCAAAAATTATGGATATGTTAGCAACGTATCAGCGAGCTTGGGCACTACTAGTCCATGTGTACAAGCGATCCCAAGTGCTTCATCTTCAAGATTACTGGCCACATCACCTCTCGCTTCGCTAACAAAACCCGCCAGCCGGAGCTAAAGATATACGGTTTTGGAATCCAGGATATGGTATTCTACTGCCTTGAAGGTGGTCCGGAAGAAGAAGTCATTCCTCCGAGTGCTGCAACTCTGAATGTTCTGAAAGGTGCTCCCTCGGTGGCCTCGATTCGAGAAGCAATGTGTGAGTTTGATGATGTTTGGGGCTAGAAAGTGCACAAGATCCCTAAAACAGCCTTCTCGGTCATCTTTCCCTCGGCTGAAAGTCTACGCTTTGGCCACAGAAGTGCCTTCATCCCTCTGCCAAATGGTGTTTAGATGAAGGTGGGGCCACCAATTGTTGATCTTGAGGCGGCTACTTCGCTCCAGGAGTGCTGGTTCTGGTCAAAGGTCTTCCTGATAAGATGCATGTTACAGATATGGTCAACGAGATCCTTGTGGTGGTGGGCCGCGTGGTGACGGTGGACGAGATCTCTGTGATCAAAGAGGAATGGGTTAAGGCCAAGATCTGGTGTAGGAACGCCTCCAGGGCGAGAGGACGCTTGGAGATTTATAAGAAGAAGACAGGGTTTGTCATCCAGATCGAGCCTGACACCGTGTTCGAGGGATCCTTCAATGCCCCTGGCTTGTCCCTCCTTCCTCCTCCTCCTCCGTGTGATGTTGATGATGACAGAACTGATGGCGGCTCTAGGCACAGTCCGAATGAGGGTTATCATGATCTCCCCCGAAGGAAAAAATCAAAGCTACCGCCCACCTCGGCCCCTTCCCCAGGAAACTCCAAGCATCAACATTCGTCTTCCCCTCCTGCCTGCCAACAAGTGCTCCTTCCGCGTGTTGATGTGCCAAGCATGCTGCGCGGTGAAGAGCATGTTCAGATTTCTCTCCTGCTTAACCAGTATGGTTCCAACTTCTCTGAAGATGATTCCTTCTGCGTCCGGCTTGCAAAGGAGGCGGCGGTGATGGAAGACAGTGATGCCTCGCCTCTCCCAGGCTTTCCTACCAAGTACACCCCCGGGCTAACACAACGCCGCTCAACTCAGAAGTCATTGACCCTCACTCCCCGTTCCCAGTGCCAAGTGCCCACTCCTCTGACTCCGACTCCCCAGCCTCCTCCGCTTGGCACTCACCTGGCAAACCTCAGCCACTCAAGGAGGCTGACATAATTGAGCTAGGACTGACGGTGGTGCCTGAATAGACTGCTGCAACTGCTTCCAACATTGCCACAATGGTGGCCAGCTCCCAACCTGAGGAGGATTTCATTGAGAACCTGATGCCTGTTGAGGAATGTTTGGAGGCGTTTCGCAACCTGACAGAAGATGCCACCCCCTTGTCCAAGAATCGCAAGAAGACTACTACTGCCGGATCTTCGAACCGTTGCAGCACCCGTGCCTCCCACACTGCATCAATGATGGAGCGCGCCATGCAATTCACGGCTGACAAGAAGACTCTGGGTAAGTCTAAAAAAGTCTCTTACTTCCATATTTTTCCGCTGGTTTTTGATGCTCATTTTCTACAAGTTGCAAAAGACTCCCCTGTTATCTATAGACCGCAGAGGGGGGCTACGGGTGTGCAACTCTTGGCCATTATGGCCCAGTAAGCGGTTCAGGTTAACTTGGCGGCTGCGGCTGCAACCAGGGAGTTGACCCAGACGCGATCACAGGTGGCCAAGGCAAAACATGTGGAGAGTAAGCTCCCTCGGATCTGCCTCGTGCCAACTGGGGTTCTAACTAGAGCTAGGGCGGCTAGAAGCATAGTGGGTGCCTCTAAGAACATAGTGATGGGCAAGAGGACCTGATCCTCTAGGGGAAATGAATTTCGTCATTTGGAATATTCGTGGGTTTGGTCGGCATGATAGGAGGCGTCAGCTGGCCAAGTTCCTGCGATCTGCTAAGACTGATGTGATTGGGCTTCAAGAGACAATCAAACCTGATTTTTCTGATCAGGAATTGCGCTCGATGGTGGGTGGGATGTCGTTTGTGCGGCATTGGGTTCCGGCAGTGGGCCATTCTAGGGGAATTCTGATTGGAGCTAATGTTGATACTTTTGAGGTAGGCAAGATAGATGTTGGCCGCTACTTTGCTAGTTTCCTGCTGCACCAACGCAACAACGTCTTCAAGTGGGAGGAATTGTGGTATATGGCCCAGCGAATCATGCCAATTCCAATGAGTTCCTGGCTGAGATGCAGCAGAAGATCTCCACGGCAGTGGCGTCGGTCGTGGTCGCTGGTGACTTCAACCTATTAATATAGCCAGCTGATAACAACAATAACAACTGAAATGGATCGTATGGGCACCTACAGGGGGGAGTAAATAGGTGCTACACCAATTTTTAATTCTTTTTCAATTTTAGGCTTAGCACAAAGGTAAATTCTCTAGATAATCTAATGTGTGGAATTTCCCTATATGCAAACCTATCTACTAGCGAGTAAAGGGCGAGTGGAAGAGGAACAAGTGAACCGAAGTGAAGCACGCGGAGACACAGGATTTGTTTGACCACAGTTCCTTCCTTGTTAGGGGAAGTACGTCTGCGTTGGAGGGGTGGCCGGTACTAAGACCACCACGCCACAAAAGGCCTCACCCTGTTCTCCGATGGATCTCGCCACAACATGCCTGATCCACCTTCCACTATAGGTACCCTTCGAGGCGGGCACCGGCGCCTTTACACAACTAGCGGGGCAACAACTCCACAACAACTTGGAGGCCCCCGAAATGACAACAAGCTGCCACAAGAACAAAGTTGTCAAATACAATAACAAGATCTAGGTATTAACAAGAATACTAGATCAGGGTTTCCTCCAAGTGAATGGAGAGGAGTTGAAGCGCTTGATTCTTGATGTTGATGATGAACTTCTCCTCCTTCAATTCCACCAAAGATCAAGACCTTCGGGTGGTTGAAGTGGGAGATCGAGATTTAGAGCTCTTGCACAAGGTCTGGTCAAATTCGAGTGAATCAAAAAGACTAGACGTTGAGGAAGAAGGGGTACTTATACCCCCTTCCAAAAACCAGCCGTTGCACACTTTGGGGGCCGGATTATCCGGCCCAAGTGAGGGTCGGATTATCCGGTCTGGGGAAACACCGCCCCAGACACGGAATATCCAGTAGATAATCCGTCCCCTCACAGTGAGACGCGCCGAGCTTGACCTTGATCAACTTCTGGGGGCCGGATTATCCGGCCCAATGCGAAGGCCAGATTATCCGGCCTAGGGAAGAAAAACCTCCCCAGTTTGGATTTTCTGGGAGAAAATCCGACCGGATACCAAGCAACGTGCCTTGGCTCCTTTTGCTCGAAAACCGGGGGCCAGATTATCTGGCTCTTGCGAAACCCGGATTATCCGGCCTGGGGAGGAAAAACCGCCCCAGTTCGGATTTTCCGGGAGAAAATCCGACTGGACACAGAGCGACGCGCATTGGCTTCCTTGAGAGATGAGGTAGGTCGGATTATCCGGCCCTTGGAGGGGCGGATTATCCGGCCCCCCTCAAAACTTCTTGCACACTTAGCACACATGAAAAGTCTCCATAGTATTGTTATCTAACACGCAAAACAAAGGAAAACATGAAATGTTCTTTCAATCTCCCCCTTTTTGGTGTTAGATGACAATACCAGGATTTGCAGGAGAAAGACACAAGATAAATAGAGATAACTATGAAAGGGACTCCCCCTCAATGTGTGCATAATAGAGTTTTGCATTGGAATACAAATGCACACAAATAGGTGAATCTATTCCATAGACATAAGGGCAAAAGCAGATACCACCGAAGTAGATAATAGGCATCCTTGACAAAAATCACAATTATTATTGGATCACCATTATGAGCGTGCGCCTTCCGTGATAAACCTCCAGCAATAGGATATGAAATAAATGGGCATAAGCAAGAAATAATGAATAAAAAGTGCAAGTGCTTATGCCCGACCCATGCAAATCCACGGATAACGTAATAGAACTACTTCTCCCCCTTGGCATCGAGACACCAAAAAGGGAGAAGAGCGATGCTAGCGCCCCATGGGATCACTCATCATAGTCCTCGTCCTCGTCCTCTTCTACATGCTCTTCCTCATCCTCATCTGGGGAGAAGGAGAGGGCTGGGGGAGAAGTGTTGCTCGATATGAGCCCTTCCCCCAGAGTCCTGCCCTTTAAGATCGAATCCGCCAGGGCCGGATTATCCGGCCAAGCCTAAATTCTGGGATTTTGTTATACACAGAACCAGGCCTGCGCGTCCCCAAACAACACCCCCACAAGGTGTACAATGGACTTGTGTGCAAGAATAGATGGCTTAGGGGTAGGGAAGGCTTAGGATTAAGAAAGCCAAACTGAGATGGTACTAGACACTCAAAATTGCAAAATCCAAATCAAATAAAAGCCAAGATTGAGTGTGATTCCCATAAGAACATGAGAGAGCAAATACATCCAAAAAGATCAAATTCTCCACAAGGGAGAGGGCGGTGGCCGAAGCCACCTTGTTGGAGTGTATGGTGTGACACCGCAAAGATATATCTTGGGTTCACGACCAATACTCATCAATAAGCTCACATATCACAACATGATATTAAGAGAAATGATATAACTTGCTATTGGCATTATGGGGGGAGGGTTAACGCAATAAGTTAGGACCACACTCCCCCTATATCCATGCCCACACCTAGACCAAACAAGGATTGAGATGTACGAGTGAGTGCATGGGTAATCAAGACAAACTCCCGGAATCAATGATATTTAGCTCATTCCTCAAATAGCAGAATCTTGCTTCATCGAGTGGCTTTGTAAAAATATCCGCCAGTTGGTTCTTCGTGCTCACAAAAGATAGATCAATATCGCCTCGAGCAACATGGTCACGAATAAAATGATTCCGAATCTCAATATGCTTCGTCCTTGTGTGCTGAACTGGATTGTACGCAATTTTGATAGCACTTTAATTATCACATAAAAGAGGCACTTTGTCACAATTGACACCGTATTCCTTTAAAGTTTGCCTCATCCACAATAATTGAGTACAAGCGCTGGCAGCAGCAACATATTCAGCTTCGGCGGTGGAGAGAGATATACAATTCTGCTTCTTGGAGGACCAACATACAAGAGATCTTCCCAAGAATTGACAAGCTCCAGAAGTGGATTTCCGATCATCCTTATCACCAGCCCAATCTGAGTCAGTATAACCACATAAAGAGAAATTGGAGCCCTTGGGATACCAGAGACCAAAGTTGGGGGAATGAACCAAATATCGAAAGATCCTCTTGACCGCCACTAAGTGGCTTTCTTTAGGATCTGCTTGATACCTTGCACACACTCCCACACTCAACACAATATCGGGTCTAGATGCGCAGAGATAAAGAAGAGAGCCGATCATGGACCGGTATACCTTTTGGTCCACATCTTTACCATGAGGGTTGAGTTCGAGATGACACTTTGTTTGCATCGGAGTAGCGACACCATTTAGATCCGTCATCTTGAATCTCTTGAGCATGTCTTGGATGTACTTTGCTTGATGAATAAAGGTTCCTTCTCTAAGTTGCTTGATCTCGAATCTAAGAAAGAACCGTAATTCCCCCATCATAGACATCTCAAACCTATCAGTCATAAGCTTTGAAAATTCATCGTTAAAAGCTTTGTTAGTAGAACCAAAGATGATATCGTCTACATATAGTTGGCATACGAAGAGCTTCCCCTTAACCTTCTTAGTAAAAAGAGTGGGGTCGATTTGCCCAACTTCGAAGCCACGATCTAACAAAAGCTCTTTAAGGTGCTCATACCACGCACGTGGGGCTTGTTTAAGGCCATAGAGTGCCTTATCGAGTTTGTAGACGTTCGGGAAGTTAGGATCTTCAAACCCCGGGGGTTGCTTTACGTATACCAACTCATGTAGAGGACCGTTAAGGAAGGCACTCTTGACGTCCATTTGCTGTAACTTAAAATTGTTATGAGCAGCATAAGCAAGTAGGATACGGATGGACTCAAGGCGAGCCACATGAGCATAGGTCTCGCCGAAGTCGATGCCCTCAACTTGGGAGTAACCTTGTGCCACAAGTCTTGCCTTGTTCCTCACAACAATGCCATTCTCATCTTACTTGTTCTTGAAAATCCACTTGGTGCCGATAACATTGCAGCACTCTTTGGGTTTCTCCACTAGTTTCCAGACTTTGCTGCACTCGAAATTATTCAATTCTTCATTCATAGCAACAACCCAGTCTGGGTCTTCAAGAGCTTCAAAGACCTTCTTAGGTTCCACCATGGAGATATGAGCTTGATGCTCACCAAAACTGGCCAATTCTCTTCTTGTAGACACCCTTCGCCGAAGATCACCAACAACCTTGTCGAGAGTGTGACCCCTCAACTCAAGGTTACGATTAGCCCGAGCCTTGCGACGAAGTTCAATAAGTTTGTTGTCTCTTGGTGGAGGAGATTCATCACTTGAGTCTTCATTGGAAGCATTTTCTCCGCCTTGATCAGTAGCTGGAACATCAGTAGCAGGTGGTGGAGACGCATGCCCTTGAAGTGAATCCGTAGCCATAACAGGCAGCAGCAGAACTGGAGAGTCAGGGCCAGATAATCCGGCCGATGGAGAGGCCGGATAATCCGGCCTGGGGGTACTTGCAGCAGCTTCATCAGGAAGCCTGGGACTTGCTTGAACTGGCGAGGAGCCGGATAATCCGGTATCCACCGGAAAATCCGTCCTGGAGCTTTCTGAAGCAACTTGACCTTCAGTAGGTGATGGAGATGGTGTAGAAGTTACCCCCGTGGTTGGAGCATGTTGCGTGTGTGTAGATGAGGGCTCTATATGAGTAGAGCATTGTCCTTCCCGGTCCGCCACAAGGGGTTCCTCAATGGGGCGGAAGAATCCCACGCCCATTCTTCTTATGGTATCTTGGGGTATTTCAACATCTGCATCACAATCACCAACTTGCTCCGCACGGGAACCGTCATTTTCCTCGAACACCACACTACAAGATTCTACAACAGTTCCGGAGAGCTTATTGTAGACTCTATAAGTGTGGGATTCGGCACCATAACCAACAAAAATACCTTCTAGAGCCTTAGATTCAAACTTAGATAAATGAACTCCTTTAATAAGAAAGAAACACTTACACCCAAATACCCGAAAGTATGAGATGTTTGGCTTGTTACCGGTAAGTATTTCATATGGAGTCTTGTCCAAAATCTTGCGGAGGTATAAATGATTGGATGAATGACAAGCAGTAGAGATTGCTTCAGCCCAGAAATTATATGGAGATTTGAGTTCGGCCAACATTGATCTTGCCATGTCCATTAGAGTTTGATTCTTCCTCTCGGCTACACCATTTTGTTGAGGGGTGTACGCAGGGGAATATTGATGTCTTATCCCCTCTTCACTTAGGAACTCATTTAAGGTGTAGTTCTTGAACTCCGAGCCGTTATTACTCCTTATAGCCAGAATGGGGACGTTGTGTTGATGTTGAACCTCGTTGGCGAAGTCGATGACAGTTTGTTGAGTTTCACTCTTCAACTTGAAGAAATAAACCCAAGTGTATCTTGAGTAATCATCAACAATCACTAGACAATACTTCTTCCCACCGAGGCTTGCATGAGATGGAGGTCCGAAAAGGTCCACATGAAGGAGCTCCAAAATCCTTTTTGAAGAGATAATAGTTTTCCTTCGATGAGGAGAATCATGCATTTTCCCTTCAACACACGCCCTACAAACACGATCTTTGGCAAAAGAGACATTTTCTTTTAGTCCAAGAATATGGCCACCCTTGTGGAGACTTTGCAAAGTTCTCATATTGACGTGGGCTAGTCGGCGATGCCATAGCCAACCAGCGTCAGCCTTTCCGAAAAGACACATCGGACCTGTAGTGGTTTTCCCCGAAAAGTCCACCACGTACAGGTCGTTTTCGACATATCCCACGAAAGCGACTTTTAGAGACTTGCTCCACAAGAGTACCACTAAATCAGCATCAATGTAAACTGCAAAGCCCATCTTACCAAGGGCACGAACTGAAAATAAGTTATACCCGAGGGTCTCAACAAGCATGACGTCCATGAGAGAGATATCGTGAGCCACCACAACTTTGCCGAGACCCAGTACCTCAGATTTTGACTTGTCACCATAGGAGACGGTAATGTGATCAAGGTTTGGCCGCATCTCTGTGATGATCTCCTTGCTTCCGGTCATATGACTCATACACCCGCTATCGAGTACCCATTTAGAACCACCGGAAGCATAACCCTGCAAGAAAATTACTTCTTGGTTTTAGGTACCCATTTTTCAATGGGTCCTCTCATGTTAGTAACAAGGGTCTTGGGAACCCAAATAGACCGAGGAATGTAACAATCATAAGGCCCTACATAACTAGTATAAACATCACCATAAGAATCACAATATAGTTCGAAGTTAGGATTGTTGATCCCTACAAAACCATCATAATTAGTCTTGTCATTGGTAATGTTGCTAGTCTTCGATTGAGCAGTCTTGTTCTTCTTCTTCTTCTTCTTCTTCTTGTTTTTCTTGCTCTTTATCTTGGGTATGTAACCAAGACCTTCTTTACTGTTGTTTGTCCTTTGCCTGCTCAGTATCTCATCAATAACCCCTTTACCTTTGTGTTGAGAACTCCTTGCAAGATCTTCTTTTCCAAAGGATGAAGAGGAGGTACTTGGCACATCATACTGTTTCAATTGAGTTTGGAGCTGGTCATGAGACTCATTTAGAGTAGAATGATCACTCTTCAATGCCTTGTGAGCACTTTCAAGATCATCAAACTTCTCCAAAAGTCTAGCATGAACAGCCCCAAAATCAATCTTTTCTTTCTTTAGTTTCTTTACCTTGGCAAGAGCATGGTCACGTTCTTTAATGAGCTGAGCTACAACTTCTTCTTGTGACTCCTCTAGGGATTCGAGTCTTTCTTCCAAAGAAACTCGAGTTTCCTCTTCCTCTTCCAAGGCATTCTTCAAAGAGGCTATCTCCAAGGCATCTTGTCTTTCAATTCTGCCTTTTTCTTCAAGGAGATCTTCGGCTTGAGCAAGTTGACTCATAAGAGCATCAAAATGGAGTTTGTGCTCACCTTGTAGGTTAGTGAAAAAAGTATCCAAGGCAATAACTTCTTCTTTCATTTCAAGACTGCCATGATCATCCATATCCAAAATTATGTTAGTCTTAGGAAATGGGGAGTTAGAAGTTGATACCTCGGATCCTCTTGCCATTAGACAAGTGGCGTTGTTGTTGATGGCGTTCTCGTTCGGCGAGTCGAAGAGAGAGGAGGGAGTCGATGTGGTGGCTATAGCAGCCACTTCGCAGGAACTATCATCATCCTCTTCATCTTCACTTGCGGAGGAGTATTCCTCTTGAGCTACAAGGACCATCTTGGGTTTCTTCCTGAAAGGGCCATTCTTCTTAGCAAACGGCTTCTTCTTCGGAGCTTTGGATTTCTCTTTGAGAATGAGCCTGCCACCATTGTCTTCTCTATTTTGATAAGGACACTCGGCTATAAAGTGCAGTTTATCTCCATAGTTGAAGCAAGTTCTCAATCTTGGGCCACTTTCTCTTCTTCCATTTGACCCATTCTTGCGCTCAAGTTCAGACTTGGCTTTGGCAGGGTCCTTCCAAAAGTTCCTTGCATAGAATTGCATGTACTCACCATGAGCACGTTTGACCTCATCGGGGCAGTCCATGGATACCCTCTCAAAAACTCCTTCATCGTCCTGTTGCTCAACAACATTGGCTTTGAGAGCCACATTGACACCCTTTTGCATTCCAATGGCCCGAGCACGGGCATCTTCAGCATTCTTTGCCGCCACATTGAATGACGCCATTTCTTGCATGACTTCATTGGATGTCATTTGATGATAGTTGTGTCTACCTTGCAAGCTCTTCAAGTCCATCGGTTAGAAAGGCATTAAGGCACTCACATACTTTCCTTTTATCCATGCATCATCAATGTGAGTGGCCCCATGCTTCCAAAATGTTGTTGTGATGCCCTTGAGTCTTCCATACATGTCCTCATGGTTTTCACCATCCAACATGTAGAATCCCTCAGCTTCGTTACTAAGGGCATCATACCGATTTCTTCTCATGCTTTCATTTCCAACAAAAAGGTCCGTAAGAGCATCCCACGCCTCTTTAGCTGTGTTGAGATGTTCAATGTGTGGCATGTCCTTGGGACCCACACCCAGATGTATCATGCAGAGAGCAGTGGCATTCAACTGGCTATCCACAACTTCCCTTCTTGTTAGATTGGTTTGATCTCCAATATGAAGACCTTCTTCAATAATTCTCCACAATTCAATAGAGGAGCCGCAAATATGAGATTTCATTAGAAATTGCCATTGGTTAAAAGAAGATGCAGTGAGCTTGGGTGGATCACCCCTATTGTTTATATGAGGATGAGGGATAGGTGGGTTGGGGGAATATACGTGGCAAACCTTACTATATTCCTCCTTACCATTTCCCTTTTTGGAGGTGGAGCCATTTAGTTTTTCACCTTCCACATCATCATCCTTGGATCGGGTGTTACCCTTTTCCTTAGATGATGGTGTGGGAGCCTCAGAGGAGGATGGAGATGGGGCTATGGATGATGTAAGGCGAGCAATCATTTGATTCATCTACTCCATCTTGGCCTCAAAGGATTTCAACAAGGTTGTTTCCAACGACTTGAGATCATCCATTGTGACCTTATCCACAGCCTCATTTCCATCATCCCTGGTACCCATACTACTCTTAGGTGGTTAAGCCCGAATCAAGAGCCGGGGCTCTGATACCAATTGAAATGGATCGTATGGGCACCTAGAGGGGGGTGAATAGGTGCTACACCAATTTTTAATTCTTTTTCAATTTTAGGCTTAGCACAAAGGTAAATTCTCTAGATAAACTAATGTGTGGAATTTCCCTATATGCAAACCTATCTATTAGCGAGTAAAGGGCGAGTGGAAGAGGAACGAGTGAACCGAAGTGAAGCACGCGGAGACACATGATTTTTTTGACCGCAGTTCCTTCCTTGTTAGGGGACGTACGTCTGCGTTGGAGGGGTGGGTGGTACTAAGACCACCACGCCACAAAAGGCCTCGCCCTGTTCTCCGATGGATCTCGCCACAACAAGCCTGATCCACCTTCCACTATAGGTACCCTTCGAGGCGGGCACCGGCGCCTTTACACAACTAGAGGGGCAACAACTCCACAACAACTTGGAGGCTCCCGAAATGACAACAAGCTGCCACAAGAACAAAGTTGTCAAATACAATAACAAGATCTAGGTATTAACAAGAATACTAGATCAGGGATTTCTCCAAGTGAATGGAGAGGAGTTGAAGTGCTTAATTCTTGATGTTGATGATGAACTTCTCCTCCTTCAATTCCACCAAAGATCAAGACCTTCGGGTGGTTGAAGTGGGAGATCGAGATTTAGAGCTCTTGCACAAGGTCTGGTCAAATTCGAGTGAATCACGAAGACTGGATGTTGAGGAAGAAGGGGTACTTATACCCCCTTCCAAAAACCAGCTGTTGCACACTTTGGGGCCGGATTATCCGGCCCAAGTGAGGGCTGGATTATCTAGTCTAGGGAAACACCGCCCCAGACTCAGAATATCCGGCAGATAATCCGCCCCCTCACAGTGAGACGCGCCGAGCTTGACCTTGATCAACTTCTGGGGGCCGGATTATCCGGCCCAATGCGAAGGCCGGATTATCCGGCCTAGGGAAGAAAAACGGCCCCAGTTCGTATTTTCCGGGAGAAAATCCAACCGGATACCGAGCAACGCGCCTTGGCTCCTTTTTCTCGAAAACTGGGGGCTGGATTATCCGGCTCTTGCGAAACCCGGTTTCTCCGGCCGGGGAGGAAAAACCGCCTAGTTCGGATTTTCCGGGAGAAAATCCGACTGGACACAGAGCGACGCGCCTTGGCTTCCTTGAGAGATGAGGTAGGCCGGATTATACGGCCCTTGGAGGGGCGGATTATCCAGCCCCCCTCAAAACTTCCTGCACACTTAGCACACATGAAAAGTCTCCATAGTATTGTTATCTAACAAGCAAAACAAAGGAAAACATGAAATGTTCTTTCAACAACTTTGACCCCGTCCTTGGCGACTTATTTAATGACTAGATTGCTGACTTGGAGTTGCGGGAGATTCATAGGAAGGGGCCAGGTTCACATGGACCAACAACTAGCTGAATCCGACGAGAAGTGTGCTTGATCGTGTCTTGGTTTCTCCTGAGTGGGAAGCAAAGGTCCCTCTCTATTCCCTTCGGGTGGATTTGCGACTTGGCTCTGATCACTTCCCTCGGGTGCTTTCCTCTGGGAGGGCTCTGTGCCTATGGTTAGGCGTTTCTACTTTGAAAAACAATGGTTTCTGTTTCCATAGTTTGCTGGGCTGGTGCAGGGTAATTGGCTTAGATCTCTGCAGAATCCTCCTCGATCTTATGGGTCGATTTGTGAGCAGATTGACCTTTGGTAGGCTTGCATCAGAAACCTTCTCTCCTATCTTAGAGGTTGGGGAGACAATTTGGACTGTGCCTTGAGAAGAAAGAAAGTAGAATTGGCTGCTGCTATTAAAATCCTTGATGATAGGGCTGAAGTTTTGGGGCTATCCGAGCTAGCCTGTAGCTCGAGATATGCCCTAGAAGCTGAACTAGTGTTCATTCTGAACTGTGAAGAGATTTACTGGCAGCAGAGGGCTCGGCGGCAGTGGTTGCTTCAAGGATACGCCAATACGGCCTTTTTCCATGTGGTGGCAAATGGTCGTAGAAGGAGATGTAGAATCATGTCGCTCCAAGATGGTGACAATGTTCTCACTAAGCCAGAGCAGATTAAGGATCACATTTATGCCTTCTACAAGGAATTGTTGGGAACTAAGGGCCAGATAGGGGACCTGTTGTCTCCTGACATTTGGCAAGATAGTCAAATTTCTGCTGAGGATAACTGCTCGCTGGTTGCTCCATTTTCTCTCCGAGAATTGGAAGAGGCCCTTAATTCAACCAAGTCTGATCCTTCCCCTGGTCCTGATGGGATCCCGGTCTTCTTCTATAAACAATTTTGGCAGATGATTAAGCATCAAGTCTTTCTGCTCCTTGATTCGTTTGCTAGAGGGTTCATTGGTCTCAAAAGACTAAACTTTGGAGTATTGTATCTCATTCGTAAATCACAGGGGGCGAATCAGATTACCCAATTCCGCCCTATTGCTCTTATCAATGTCATCTTCAAGCTGCTTGCCAAGACCTTTAATGCCCGACTGTGTCCTGTGGATCAGAAGTCGATTCATGCCAACCAAACAACATTCATTAAGGGAAAAAATATACTAGCTGGTATTGTTGTATTGCACAAAATCCTGCATGACGCCAAACACTCCAAAGAAAAGATGGTGATTTTCAAAATAGACTTTGAGAAGGCTTACGACAGGGTCAGCTGGGACTTCTTCGAGTTAGTGCTTCGCCGTAAGGGCTTTGATCCGCTTTGGGTTAGTTGGATCATGCAATTTGTGCGTGGAGGTCAAACTTCTATCAACATTAACGGCAAGAAAGGGCAGTTCTTCCCTAATGCTCGGGGCATTCGACAGGGGGATCCGCTCTCCCCCACCCTATTTAACTTTGTGGTGGAGGTTTGGCCTCGATGTTAGATGGAGCGTGTGCAGCGGGGCACATTCTGGGGTGGCTCATCACTTAGTTGAAGGGGGCCTCTCCCATCTCCAATATGCCAATGGCACGGTCATCCTGATCAGAAACGACCCGATGCACATCATGAATCTGAAATTCCTGCTGTTGTGCTTCGAGTCCATGTCTGGGTTAAAGATCAACTTCGCCAAATTTGAGGTTTTCGTCTTAGGGGTGAATGAGGAAGAACAAATGCCCTCGGAATTTATGCTCAACTGCAAGTTAGGGACTTTGCCGATGACTTACCTGGGCATGTCGGTTGTTGAGGCCAAGCTCACCACAGAAGCGTTTGCACCTTTGAAAGCTAGGGTGACTAAAAAGGTGGACCCGTGGAAGCCCGAAATTCTTCTTCAGGGGGAAGGGGAATCCTTATTCAAACCTACCTATCCAACTTGTCATACTATTTCATGAGCTTCTACCAGCTCCAAGATTGTCTTCATGCGCATTTTGACAAAGTGAGGTCGAGGTTTTACTGGGCGAAAGATAAGGACAAACAGAAGTATCACATGGTCAAGTTGGTGACCATGTGTACTCCCAAGGATCAAGCCGGGCTGGGGTTCACTAATACCAAGCTGATGAACAAGTGTTTTTTGGCTAAATGGGCGTGGAAAGTGTTTAATAACCAGGGGGTTTGTGGCTTGACATCATGCGAAAGAAATATTTGCAGCACAACAAAGTGGGAGCTATTAGATCCACTAGAGGCTCTCAGCTATGGAAGGCAATTCTTTGGGCTCGCCCTCTTATTCTCCTAGGTTCTAAACACCTGGTGGGAAATGGTAGGAACACAACTTCTGGCTGGATAGATGGATTCATCAGATTCCGCTTGCGGAGAAGTATCCTGATCTTTTCGCCATTTGTGGTGATTCGAAGGCGCTGGTGGCCGCTGTGCTGAATGGGCAGCTGAAGAGACCCAGGTTTAGAAGAACCTTTGGACCGGTCAAACAAGCACAATGGCTATATCTGCACAATGATCTTGCCGCGATCAACCTCTCTGATGAGCCCGACTCGCTCTCTTGGATCTTGGAACCATCAGCCCAGTTCTCAACGGCCTCCCTCTACAAAGCCCTGCAAGATGGTGCAGTGGTCTTTAGATTTAAGGAGTTATGGAAAGTTAGGATCTCTCTTAAGATTAGGCGCTTCCTCTAGCAGTTGGCCAGGGGCGGTTGCCTAGTGGTGATCAAGTCCAAAAGCGACAGCGTCCTGGGGATGGACTCTATCCTTTTTGCCGGCAAGCCGAAGATCAGAATCACATTATGTCTAACTGCAACCTTGCCGTCCTCTTTTGGGCCTGTTTTAGAGAAACGTTGGGTTGTGATTGGGCTCCCACCTCGCTCCAACAGTTCTTTGCTCTCTTACAAGGCGTCTCTGGCATTTCTAGACGCATGCTTTGGCTTACTTTTGCGGCTATGACTTGGTCCCTCTGGACCATTAGGAACAAGGCCCTGATTGATGGCCGTTTTATTTCTTCTCCTGCGGATGGCTTATACAAAATTGTGGTTTTTTGCAGTTGTGGAGACCGCTCAGCAGAACCTTGGAGCGGGACGCAATCTCTTCCCTCATTGATGCTGTCAAGAGCAAGATCGCGACGCTTCGACAAGCCATGGAGTAGTTGGACTCCATCCGGACCCATTCATTTTCTCTGGTGGCAGCGGAGAGTGGTCCTGTGCTTGTGGGTGTCGTCTACCCTTGTCGTGTCGCAGTCTGAAGCTAATGTTGTTTGTGGCTTCGTTGTTCTCTGGCTAGGCTAGTGGTGTTGTGAGAACCTTATTGTATTTGTCCTGGCACGGCCAGTGATCGTTTATCTATACTGTTGCTACCTTGTGCTGGTCCCTGGGGCTTTATCTATAAAGCCGCGCTATTTAATAAATAAGTCTTTTATCTAAAAAAAAGAAAGATGTATCGCTCTCCCTTCCACCTTTAGTATCTCACAAAGCCACAACGGAGAATCCTGGCCGCCGCGATGTCGTGCGGCGACAGCCCGGTGGGGGCGCCCCGCTGCCGCTCCACGAGCTACACGGCAGCGAATGGGTATGCCTGTTATTTCAAACTAGCAAAAGCCTCGTCGGGTACCTCACCGGCGCCATTGCCACTCCACCACGGTAGATCAGAGAGGGTACCGGCAATGTAGAACGTCGGTCTATAAATACCCCACCCACTTTGGAACTAGTCATAAACAATATGTTACACTTATCAGCCACTGCCACTTTCTGTGTAGTTGGGAGAAGCTACCGGAGAGCCTTGTGCATCAATCAAGAAGCCCTCCCCATATTGGATTCAGGGCCTCTTGTAGAAGATTAACTCCACCTTGTATAGTTTTTCATCCCCGATACAATTGGATCGATGGACCGATCGACTTGGTTTGGTTTCAATCTGTGAGTTTAAGTTGATTGGATTATCTTCTCAAAAGTCTTGCATATTTGGTGTTTCTTGTTGGATGAATTCTCAAGTTGGTTTTGGTAGTTATCTATCAATTATTCAATTCTATTTATAGAGAGCCCTCATGCACCACCATAAAACCCTACGAGTATATATTCTCCGGCACGTGCAGGGTATTGACTCTTTTTTGTTTCTGCAGAAAACTGTTACAAACAGTATGGACCTTCTCCACAAAATGTATATATAAAAACGACAACGATGGCCTTGATGACTAAGCAGGAACCCATAATCCAGCCATGTGCACTGAAATAATGCCATGTGTTGTGATAGATTTGTACTGAGCGAAAGCGTTGTGATAGATGCGTTGCAGAGCATCATGTATGTTAATTGTTCATGAACTTGAAGTTCCAATGCTACACAGGTTTCCATTTCATAGGCTCTTCATGCAGAAACCGTAAGATCACACCAGCATTACAAAGCGTCAGAAACCAAATTTCCTTACTGATAGAGTGACGGAGGTGTCCGCGGTGCCATGGTTACTGCTGAGCCTCAGGCTCTTTCTTCCCTAGGTACCTGGAAAATCCAAACTCAGAGTCTCGGACACTAATGCATGATGAATTTGATAAATACTCCCTCCGTTTCAAAATATAAAATGTTTTAGCTTTGTGAATGAAGTGTATCTATATCTCTTTTAGTGCGTAGGTTCACTCTAAAAGTAAATGAACCTACTTACTAAAAGGAGTCTAAATACACTCCCTTCACGAATCTAAAACGTCTTATATTTTAAAACGGAGGGAGTACCACTCAGAAAAGAATACTACTCGTATTAATAATACTACGGCAAGATCAAAATGAGCGCAGAAGTCTAACCCGTGAGCCCTAGCATAGCGAGATAACTGATAGAGCTGAACGGTCTCGTTGGAGGCATGGGTCGCCATAAGAAAATAATTCCGAGGATTTACCACCCATGCGAACCTCATAAACAGGCCAGAATACACACACATGACTGCACAAAACAATAGTCATTATAGTGACAATTTGAGATGTATGCTCACCTAAATACTAGCTAGGATCTATGACTTGCCAGACAAACCTACCTGCTGTCATGCTGCCGGATATCAGTTCAGGTGGCTTGTTCATGTCAGCCATACCCTAGAAATGAAACAAAAATCCGAGGGATTATTGAAGTACAGTTTTTGCAAGAAGTCGAGAATGCGACAAGAGGGCCGGCCCGGACTAGAAAAAGAAAATTATATTTTACGCCGATGACTGTTCCCCAAACTTTTTGGAAAGAGAGTTTGCTCCATGTCCAATTATCTTTACGGATAATGATAAATAATAATCGAGTGGTGAACCAAGTTGCCATGGGTAAAGATAAGAAGATCTCCCGGCCAACTGGTACCAAAATATGAGTAGAAAAGTTGCAGTACTCTCGGCGTTGCGCTAAACCAAACTAGGAAGGCTAATTTGGCCAAGATATATGAGCAACCAGGTAGAGAGAGAGAATCGATCATGGCGCGCGTACCGCGAGTATGAAGCCCCAGTTAGAGACGGGTCCCCAGAAGTGGGTGGTCTTGGGGCCGACGGGGCTGTTCAGGAACGCCTTGAAAGCCGTCGCCATGGCGGGGCCAGAACCCTTTCCCCTTCCCCGCTCGCGGCAGCTCTCAAACCACCTGCTCGATCAGCGCGGCACACACCATCGAGCGGATTCGAATCAGCACCGAATCGATTTAGATAGCAGAAGCGAGCACGCTTGGAAAACATAGAGAGAGAGGAGGGGGGAGAGAGACCTCGGGTAGGTTTTTTGATGTCCGCCGGTGGATATGGACTTGTGGAGACCGCGAAGGAGAACGAAGCCGGGGAGCTTGGAGGGAGGGAGGGACCATTTTTATAAAAAAGGAGATGGTTTGGTGGAGTGGGTGCGTCAAGTTCAGGATGATCACGCACACACACTGTGTTGTCACACTCGCACCACGTTTACGACCAGCCTACTCCCCTGGAATACGGAGAACCATTTGCCAATCGTGTATGCTAGAGTCGTCGAAAAACAGCAGAGTGAATCGGGGAGAGAGAGTTTTGCAACGTACCCCAAAGTCCAAACTAACATCATCACACCAAGACCGAATTTTAAAACGTAATGCTCCCTCTATTGCATAATATAAGCCTTTTCTGCTTGCTAAAAAGTCCTATAGTGTAGAACATGCGGTAGTAATTAAAACCTTAGAAATAGAAGAATTATTTGCTAAAAAAAAACATAGCAAATGGCCGTATTACTTGATGAGAATTTGTGGGTAAATTTTAACTCAATATATCCTTGCTTGGAGTTTTTTAAAAAGATTTTATAGAACTTACCAATGTTTGATAATTCGCTAAAATTTAGAATGTACGTGTGTGCAATCAAAGCTATATTTTTTAATAGGGTGAGATTTTATAGAAGTTGCATGTGGTCTCTCCACCAGAAAGAGGAGTTTGTAGACTTGGCAGGTGGAAGATCATTGTTAGTAGTAATATTTTTCGCACACAAGATGAACCCATGGCAGATCAGCATGGTTATAAAATTTGTCTAGATTTTTCATCAAAAGACAGCCATCCCACATTGTAAGGTCAATTACTCATAGATTTCCTTTGTGTTTGGGATCGCAAACATTAGACCATTCAGCTAAGGCTGGATTATGCTTTGTGACATCATCTTTGTGACATCATCACCTCTCCACATACATGACTTCTATATTTATCTAGCCGATCTATCACACCCAGTCAGTGATCAAAACTTTGTAGATACTAGTATATCTACACATAGATTGCTCTGCTACCATTGAAGGGGTTCCTTGGCACAAAACAAAAAAAATCCTACTACGAGAATGCATCAACCCAAGATCTATCTATGAAGAAGTATAGTAATGTGAGTGATACGGTATTCATACCTTTGAGGACCAGACACGGGATTACATTCCCACACAAACGTTGCTGATGAAGCCATGCGTAGCAGACATCGAGGTCTAGAAGGCTTCAAGCGTCCAACACCAGTAACCATAGTGCCTCGTCGAGTTTTAAAAGCGTATGGTGTAAAGACGTCTACCGGGCTCAAATCCAGCAAGGCAGCGGAACAAGAAGATCCAGACCGATTCCAGCAGCACGACGACGTGCACTGGGTGCAGAGAACTCTTACCTCATAGAGCACGTTCCAAACTTGGGAACACGCTTGAGAGGGAGAGAGGGAGGGAGATAGATAATGGCAAAGGCCAATTGTGGGATGAGAATTGAAGAGGAATGGCATCCCTATATATAGCAAAAATCTAGGCACTCCCACCCTCCAAGTCCGGGGTGGTACTAAACCTTTGGAGAGGTGGGAGGGAGGCTGCCGCCGGTGGCGGGGTGGGCCCCACCGGCATTCCTGGCCCACCAAGGGTGGCCGGCGGGGTGGGAGACTCCCACCCTGGCGTTTGGGCCCTCCTGGGCCTAGCCACCTGCCCCTCTTGGGCCTCCTCCCTCCTAGGGAGGGCCCATGTGGGGGAGTTTTTCCTTTTTCTTTAATTTAAATAATTATATTAATACTAATTCACCAATTAAATATTAAATACACTTCATTTAATTCATCCTTATTCAAAACTATTTTTGAATACTTTCCGAACACTTCGGTATCTCTTCGGAACACTTTTGGTTCTCTCTCTTCCTATTTCTCTATCGGTATCAGATCAACCTGCAGCGTCTTTCACAACAAGAATCTGGGCAGTTCATGGCTATCTGATATCATCGTGGATGAGGGTCAAAACGTCGTAGATGTCCATCCGCGATGAATTCTGTGACCAAAAAATAGGTCATGGACCTCACGTCATAATTGAATCCATGACCATTTTTCTGTTTGAAAATGTCACGCCCGCTCGCAATGTTCCTGTAATTTCTTCATGGCTAACTGGACTGGCCCGGTCTAGGCCCGATCTTTCATGATGTTTTTATTTTGTCACGATCGAGGCCACGTGGCAGACGGCACCATGGGTGGCCGTCAGTGACGTTTGCTGACGTCATGTTCGCAATCTACGACATCATCGACTTCCTGACGTTTTTTCATCACGGCATGATTCCATTATCTCCATATTCGTGAGGTTATCCAACCCGTTCATGATGCCATCCATCCCGTTTATGATGTCACACGGGCCGTGACGAATTTTGTTCGTCGCCACCTTTTGACGCCATCCTGACACGTGGATGGTTGGCACGTCCAAGCTTGCACCAATCGGACAAGGCCACATGGTCAAACCGCATAACGACACGTTAACAAATAGAAATAGGACACGTATCACCTACCGACGATGAATTCTATGTGATGACTTCATCGTTGGTTGTGACGTTTCTGTTTCATCTAGATTGTTGGCCAATGAAAGGCGACCAAGTCGGCGTTTACCTGTGATGGAAATGTTTTGTCAAGAACAACTGAAAGGATTTTGATTTCATCGCGGATACGTGCTGGCATCACCGTGAGATCAGGGGGCCATTTGTGCACGTAAATTTCTACTAGCCCTAATTGTTTGTGACCCATTTCACACCACATGCATCAAATAACAGAATTTCACAATGAATTTCATGACAAGTTTCCACATAAATTTCCACAGAAGTTTCTGAGCCAAAAGCCTCACAAGCTTCCATAGCCAAAAACTTTCCATAGCAGTTTATGAGCTAAAATCCTCACAAGTTTCCCTGCCCAAAAGACTCACAAGTTTCCACACCAGTTAACTTTCCTAACCCAAGAACTCACAAGGGTTAACCACAAATTCACTTACCTTGCGACAGCTGAAGCTGTTGTTGCTACTGCTGCTTCTGCTGAGTCACTTGAGACAACACTTGCTAAACTAAGTCGTTTGTATGGTTTTGTTTATCCCGCATCTCTTCTTGCTTCTTCTTCATTTATGTCATGGATTTAGCATAATGCAGCCTCTCTGCCTCGGCAGCTTCTTTTGCTCTTTGCAATTCCTCTATGGTACAACGCAGTTTGTCACTCCCTGCTCTCTTGGCCGAATGTTCCGCTTCAAGGCTAGACCTGATTCGTCTTCATGTACTTGGATGGAGGCCAATGTTCTTCAGGAACGTTGGCTTTCTGCTGTCCAACGAGAGTGCAAAGTGCACAACCTCAGTGGAAGAAAGTGGTTCTTCCCCTGGACATCTAGAGCCATCTTCTTTTCCATAATTTTCTATAGTATTAGGAATAGAAGCGAGCATTAGAAAAATAGCAAGCAAACTACAATCATATCGTATACAATTGAGAGATGAATATAGCATTGAATTTTATGAAGATGAAAAGTATTCAAGAGGAATTACAATTGCTTCCTTCACATTCTGAGTGTAGCCATTTTTTGGGCTGCAATGTCTTTTTGAAGAGTTCAAAGCCATCGTCCTCAGTGTTGCACACAACCTCATAGCTATGAGAACCTTTGGTAGCAGGGTACAATACTTTGCTCCTATTATCCTTGTTTTGTACACAAGTACTCTACATAAGCAGAAACCATATAATATAAGAGGCAGTTCCAATCAAACAATTCAAACACAGGCAGTAACAGTATAAGAGTAAACGCAAAGTAACTTGTTTCTTGGGGTCAGACCAAGTATCAACAAGCTTGCACCACTACTCGTTGGTCATGTGTTTCACTTCATCAGGAAATTTCCTTGTAACTTGGTTCAGAGGGTAGGGATGAAAATACTTCTTCTTTAGAATATGCCACTGATTCCTTGCACGCCTCATAAACTGATTTGTGCAAGAATTCCGCACGTTAGGTTGATTTGTGTCCATGGCAAACTTTTGCTGAAATAAAAATGGAGCATTAGCATTTGCATGAACACAGAAATGGAAAGGCAAAGGATAGCTAAGTCAAAGAACATACAAAACTTTGCCTATGATGTCTTCTTGGACATCAACCCTCTTCTTGTACTCTTTCCAGTGGGGTAAGATAGGCATGCTAGTCCTTACTATGACTACACACTCACTGACAAACCTGGCAGCAACACCCGGCTCGTCTGGTCCAATTCTTCCTGGAACCACGTTGTCAAGCCTCCCTCCTTTGGACAACTTGTCAAGCCTCTTTCCCATGGTTTCCCCCTCACCACCAGTGCTTGACCATTATGCCGAACTATATCTTCAGAATTCTGCGTTTCGATGTCTTCAGAACAAGGTGCATCAAAGTATTGAGACATCTGGTAGCCATCATCATCTACAAGAATACAATGTGCTGATTTAGTGTTCCACAGTAATATGATGGGATTAAATGGATTACTCTAGAGCAAGTAGTCGGTTTAATGCAGTACCACGTTGAGACCAGTCACTCCAGTCTTGGCACGGTACTTCATGACTAGGATCAGATTCCCCATATTCGGTAGCTGACTCATCGTATTGGGTAGCTTACCCCTGACCCTAAAATTGGGTACCAGAGTCCTCGCTGTCGGCAGTTGAACACAAATATTGGGTAGCTGACGCAGCGCCTTGGGTATCTAACCCATCGGTTTCGGACGGTGCACAGTCGCTTCGGGGAGGTGCCCGCAGACAGCTGGTAGGTGGCTTATGGATTTGGAGAGGTGGCAAGTCACCATTGGGAGATACTCGTGGGCAGAAGGATGCAGACTTCATCACTTGGGAAGGTGGCTTCTTGATTTTTAGAGGTGGCAGATTGGCTTTGGGAGGTGCCAGAGGATGGCAGGATGTGGGTTGGGGTTCCACACCTTGGGTACATGGCTGCTAGCTTTGGGGAGGTGGATGCTAACTTTCGGAAGGTGGCTGGTGGCTTTGGAAAGGTGGTTGCCAGCTTTGGGGCGGTGGCTACTGGCTTTGGGGGTGCATGCTAGCTTTAGGGAGGTGGTTGTTGGCTCTAGGAGGTGGCGGCCGGCATACCAGCAGGTCAGAGGGAGTGGGCAGCTCACCTTGGGCAGAGTGCTGCTCATGTTGGACAGCTGCCAGATCACCATGGGCAGCTGGTTGCTTGCCTTGGGCTGCTGCCTTCTTGGCTTGGGTAGGCGGTGGATTTATGGCTGTTGGGTTCTCGCCTTGGTAGGCATCATGAACTGCAGCTTTAGCCACTTGGCCAGCATTAGGAACTAAGCTTCGGCCACTTGGCCAGCATTAGGAACTGCAGCTTTAGCCAATTGGCCGGCATTAGGAACTGCAGCTTTGGCCAATTGGTGGGCACCGGGAACCGAAGGTTTAGCTACTTGCCCGTCATCGGGAACTGCCGATTGGCCACTAGGTTACCATTAGGAACTGCATCATCAGTCACCAGCAGGGAAAATGAAGTGCATCTCTAGCCACCTCCAAGGCATTAGGAAGTGCAACTTTGGTAGTTTGCCTGGCATTAGAAAGTGTAGATTTGGTCGTTTGCCGGGCATCAGGAAGTTCATCTTTGGCAATGTTCTAGGTTGCACTCCGAGTTTCTTGTGAATGGGTCGCAGGACTTGCCACTTTTGTTGTTCTCCGTGTGGAACCTGGAGGTGGAAGTCCTGCTTTTAGCGGATTCCCCTTGGACCTCGTGTGTCTCTCATTTTCTATGTCTGGAGATAGTACTAACGACGACGTGCTTGCGACATGATCCACCACTTGGAGCCATCCTTCGCCTAGGAGTTGTGTTCTTGAATTTTCTCTTCTTAAGCTACACATTTTACATGTAACAGTCAACTGGGAAAATAAATAGGAACAAAAGATATGGCAAAAAGAGTAAGCAAACAATTCCACACAAGATGATTTGGCAGCACCATAATTGTGGATAAATCATGACAAGATGGTGATCTAGCATGTAAGGGGACTACCTATAGCCCAGTCTCCTCGGTGACTAGTGTTTCATCACCCGATAGGTCACCTTCACTAATACCCCCCCTCAGGATCATACCGAGGTCCAGAGGGATCACTGTTGCTCTTTTTAGGGGAGAATACAGTTGGGGATGCAACAACACTGGCTACAAACCTAATACCAAGTTCTTACATCCATGGACTCTTTCTCATGATGGTTTTCATCTGACTTTCTTCCATCCGTAGTATTTGTGGTTCTAACATGCATAAAGAATTCCAATTAATCTAGAAATATAAAACTAGGTGCGATACCAACCTATATTATATAGTATATAGTACTCATCATTTAATAGGTCGCCATGAGCAATTTAAACAAAAAGATTGTAGGATTCCAAACTAATGCAACACACGGGATAATGTAACCTAGTCTAAAGCCTTCCTATTTGCTACTTCTAGGGGGGTGTGAATAGACTTGGCGATGCAACAATGTATGCTAAGAACCTAAGAGCATGTACAATGCAAGACGCTTAGAGAAGTGCTTAGTGAAATAAACCGGGTTTTGGTTAAGCAATGGTTCTTATTTATAACATGATGATGTCTAAATTGGCACCTCTCGAATACAAATAAGCATTGTTTCTTACGAAAAAGCTTGGATTATTTTTATAAGAAACACCCCAAGCACATTCCACAGTACATCTGTATTTCTAACGTGTATAGGGAACTCCAAATAGGGCTCAATATATAACATATGGGGTAGAAAAGTCTGCTATGACCAATTCATACTCTGATCATAAGACATACAATGAAACAGCAAAAAAAATGCAACATGGATTGCATGATACTCCTACTATGGGCACCCTAGTTGGTACTATACACTAGTATCGTACATAGAATACTAGTGTGTATAAACTTCCCACTATGACCAACCTAAATGATGGTGTTTATGTTATAAGACCTATGACACTGCTCACTACGGAGATAATATTAAGACTAGTCATAGTGGGGAGTAATATATCCTAATAACATGATATGTTACTCCCCACTATGACCAGACTTAGTATTATACACTACAATAATAAGTAGGGAAGGACGATTAAACATAGAAGTACAAATATCTACCATGCAATTAAATAGGCAATTAAGAAAAATATAACCTATGGTGCTCATTGTCCTATAGTAACCATCATGTAAAACAATAAACTATGAACTACTTATACGATGAACATAAGACATATCAGGAAACCGCCAAAGTAATGCAACAAACAGGATAATGCAACCTTTAACACATGCAAATTAATCATAAGCCTAATAGTTTACAAGCTAGACAATTCACCAATTGGTTCCAATAATAAGGAGGGCAGGACAATTAAACATGAGCAGTATATGCATCTATATCTTGCCACTAAATAGGCAAGTAGGCAGAATATAACATATGTTGTTGATTGTCCAATAGTAATCATAAGTATAAAACAGTTCACTGTGAACAATTTGTATTTATACTTTGATCATAAGACATATGATGAAGTATCCAAAATATTGAAACAAACAAGACAATGGAACCTTTATCACACACAAACTAGTCATAAGCCTAATAATTTACAAGCTGGAAAATTCACCAATTGGTTGCAATAATAAGGAGGGTAGGACAATTCAACATGAGCAGTATATGCATCTATATCTTGCCACTAAATAGGTAAGTAGGCATAATATAACATATGTTGTTGATTGTCCAATAGTAATCACAAGTGTAAAACAGTCCACTGTGAACCATTTGTATTTATACTCTAATGATAAGACGTATTATGAAGCAGCCAAAATATTGCAACAAACAAGATAATGAAGCATTTATCTGCAACAAACAATATAACGAAATAGTAGAAAAGCAAGGTAAGTGTTTCCTTGCCTTCAGGCTATGGGGCCATTTTCTTACTGCTACTACTGGCGGAATGCTTAAATCGTGGCATCAAGGCTTGTCAGTGGACCTTGGTCGCAGACTATGTGGACGAGGTGCACAGTGAGTAGGTAGACCTTGATGACGGCGAGGTGGACGACGAGGTGCATGGCAAGTAGGTGTACCTTGTAGTCGAGGTGCACATCGAGTGAGCAGACCTTGCCCGCGAGTGGGCAGACCTTGACGACGACATGCACGGATAGTGGGAAGACCTTGCTAGCAAGGTGGTAGGCCTTGTCGACGAGGTTCACGATAAGGTGGCGTACCTTGTCGGCGAGGTGCACGTCGAGTGAGTAGACCTTGACCACGGGTGGGTAGACCTTGACGGAGAGGTGCACGTCGAGTGGGGAGATCTTGATGGATAGGTGCACGTAGAGGTGGCAGATCTTGTGGGTGAGGTTGACGGCGAGATTGCAGACCTACGAGCTTGATAGTTGGCACGACATGGTGGAAAAACACAAAGGTGACAATAGGCTAAGGTTTAGGCTACGGCGACGGCTAACTGTCTACTAGAACGAAGGAGATAACTCCAAATTTCATCACCATTTACCATTGGTTTTCCACTTGTTTATTGCCGGATTTCACTGAAGATTACCCCTTTCCACTAATGATAATGTCACAATTCAAATCCTTGGTTTCTTGTGATGGTTTTTAGGCAATGAACATTTAATAAAGATCTAATAGCATTTATGGGCTAATTACACCAGAATAAGCAAATCCCTAGTTGGAGCAACTTTCATTGGAGGCATCATGAATGCTTAATGACCACTAGTATGGTCGGGGCATGATACGTCCATTTTGCATCACTATTCTATATCATAATTTACTATTATTCATTGATATATTTCATATCAAGAGATGATACTTATGTTATTTCATCTGTTTTTGCATGGTTGATGACTTTTGGAGCATGGACCGCTGCAGTTAGGATTCTGATGGAAAAGGGGCTGTTTGGAGGAAAAATTCGTGAAGATCAGAAAATCCAGGAAAATGCATGGAAAATTCTATTTTTCCAGAAAACAAAGGATGCTAGAAGGGGGAGTGGAGATGGGCCACAGGGGGCCCACACCACCCCCTGGCGCGGGCCACCCCTGGACACGCCACCAGGTGGTGTGGCCACCCTGGCCCACTCCTAGCTCTCCCCTCTGGAGTATATTATCCCCACAAAACCCTAAGCCTCGGGGAGCAACCACAAAAAGATTCCGCCGCCTCTGCGGGGCGGAAAACTACAGAGAGAGAAAGATCTCTCTGGCAGATAGAATTTTGCTAGGGAAATTCCTTCCCGGAGAGGGGAGATCGTCGCCATCAACACCACCATCAAGCTGGCTTCATTGGGATCATCATCTCCATCATCATCTCCATCATCATCTCCACCAGCACCATCATCACCACTCCATACCGCTACAACAATTGGGTTGAATCTTGCATAGTTCTTAGGGGAAACTTTCTCGGTTTGATTACTCCTTGTAGTTGATGCTATTGAGTGGACCATTGAATTATCGTTATGTTTAGATTGTTACTTATCATTATTTCATCTCTGATCTTGATCCATATGATGTCTTGTGAGTAGTTTGTTTAGTTCTTGAGGACATGGGATAAGTCTTGTTGTTAGTAGTGGAATTATGTTGAGAAAGATTCAATAGTTTGTTACTTAAGTTGTGGTGTTATTCTTCTAGTGGTGTCATGTGAACGTCGACTACATGACACTTCACCTATATGGGCCTAGGGGAATGCATTGTGTATTTGGCTACTAATCGTAGGGGTTGCCGGAGTGAAAAAACCTGAAACCCCGTTAGGAAACCTTTGCACAAGGGATGTCAGGATCTTAGAGTTTAAAGCTGTGGTTAGGTTTCTATCTTAATTACTTTCTTGTACTTGTGGATGCTTGCAAGGGGTATAATCACAAGTATGAATTAGCACAGGTTCACCCACACAACACTTAGCAAACTAAAGAAGATTAATCAACTATATGAAGTGAAAGCACTTGACGATATTCCCGTGTGTCCTTGAGAACATTTGGTCATCTTAAGTAATACAACCAACTTGTCCTTTGCTGAAGAAAGGATTGGGCCACTTGCTGCATTTATTATTATTGCCTTTTACTCACTCGTACTTTATTTATCTGCATTATCAAAAGCCCCTAAAAATCCGTTTGCTAAGTATTTACAGAGAATTCCTGCTCCAAGCCACTCGTCAACACCTTCTGCTCCTCGTTGGGTTTGACACTCTTACTTATCGAAAATACTGCGATACACCCCCTATACTTGTGGGTCATCAAGACTATTTTCTAGCGCCATTGCCGGGGAGTGAAGCGCTATTGGAGAGTGGAACTGGTAAAGGAAACTTCTACTGTGAGTATTGTTCACTTCTGTTAGTTACTTTATTTCAATATGTATAATTCGCTGAGTTTCTTATTTCGTAATGCTACTACCACTGCTAAGGTAGTAGATGAACCACCACCTGCTGAAAATGATATTTTTAAAATACCTACAAGAATTGTTGATCTTGTTATGGATAACTACTATTTTGAAGATGGAACTGTCCATCCCGGTGATCATGTGCTCTTTATACACGAATTATACAGGTTGTTCAAGTGTGCAGGTATTAGAACAAATCAAGTCAAGAAGAAGTTATTCTCATTATCGCTGAAAGAAAGAGCCGAGGAATGGTATAAGCTGCTCAAGAATGGCCAATCTCTTGAATGGAAGGAAATAGTACCTCTCTTTTATTCAAAATTTTATCCTCCTAGTGAGATTCATAAAGATCAGAATCAAATATACAATTTTTGGCCTCTTGATGGATAGATTACATCTCAAGCTTGGGGAAGATTGAAGTTATTAATGCTCCAATGTCCTATTCATGAGCTCCCCAACAATATTATTATCAATAACTTTTATGCAAGGCTTTCTCTTCATGATAAGGATATATTGGATGCTTCTTGCGCTGGATCATTTACACACATGGAAGAAGGAGCTAAATGGGATCTTCAACATCGTATTCAAGACAATGCTGAAGCATGGGAGAATTATAAACGAAGAAAGTCAGGTATAAATTATGATTATGAATGCATTGAATTTTTTATGGGAACTGATGACTTTCAAAATATTAAAAATGCTTATGGTCTAGACTCTCAAGCTATTGCAACTTATTTTAAGGATTTTGCTTCCTTTATTGAAGTTCCTAAAAAGAAGTGGAATACGTGTCATAAACCTTATAAAGATATTGCTAATAGTGTTCCTGCAAGAAATACTGAAGTTTGTACTACTAATCATGTTTTACTTGAACCTTACATTAGAAAATGCCTTTCCAAGTTAAGATAAATGAACATTCTATGATAGCTAGTATGGTTAATGAAAGTACAAATAAAGCTGTTGAACCTGATGAACAAGTAGCTATCGAACCTATAATAGCTAATGTAAAGGACTTTGTCACTAAATATGTAGGAGATGGAGACACTTTTCTTTGTAAGGATACTTCTAGAATTTTTTCACAAAGTAGTGTTATGAGAGCCAATGTCCCTGTGTTTTCTATTAGAATAAGTGATCATTTCTATAATGTTTCTTGTGATAGTTATATTGTTAAATTTATGCATGATACTGAAAGTTATTATGATAGAGGGAAAAGTGTTCTTATGCAACTCAATAATATTAAGTTTCCTCGCTTTATACTGAAAGTCTTTATGTTGCACTTGTTTTGCCTTCCTATGCTAGTAGCCTTTGGTTTCAAAAATTTATTTTCTTACAAAATTTCCCTTGAATATGAAGTGGGTTAGACTTAAACATGTGTATTTTTTGCTTCTTGATGCTCTCTTTTTCTTCAATTCATATTCCTATGTGAGCATTATTGAATAGAGATTTTTGGGAGACAACCCAATATATTTTTGCTTTTAGTTTGTTTGCGTTTATTTGAGTCTTGGAAGTTATTACTTTGGTATAACCTCTCCTTATCCTTTTTGTTTGGTTCTTGTGTCTAGATCAACCTCTAATGAGAGAGAAGTAATATTTGGGAAAGTTGCTGTCTCGAAACAGATTTTTGTGCTTCGCTATAAAAATTCGTGAAAAATATCTATACGTTGGATTGAGCTGTAATTGTTTTTGCTTCTGCCCCAGTTTGTTATTTAACTTTCGTTAGTTTTGCACTTTTTGATTTGAGCAACAGAAAATTTTCTAAAAAATTGATCTTTACCTGCTGGTCTGTTTTGACAGATTTTTACCACTCTTGCATTGGCCTCTTAAATCGATTTTTCTTTTTGAATTCTTTTTGGGTTTTTAGAATGAGTTGCTACAGTAGCTTATGTTTGAATGGATTTCAGTTGAAATTGAACTTAAAAGGTTTATTACCTCGCTTATACTAATGTTGCTAATGAGAATTGTGTGAAGTTTTGTGTGAAAGAAATTTCTAGGTTAGTGGAGAAAATGGTGTAATAAGAAAGTGAAAGGTTTCATGACTCGATCAATATGTGTATGAAGATGAAGATATTGATGTTATTCAAGAGCTGACTCCAGAATTTACTAAATGCCAACTTCAGAGATCTACCGAGTCCGTTTCGAATATGTAACAGTTCTAGTAAGAAAAGGTCCGCGAAAATCTGTGAAGTTATATTTTTGCAGTTTTTATTTAACAAGGAAGGCAACAAAGCGAAAGAGAGATGGAAACAGAGCCAGGGTGGCTCACACCACCACCTGGCGCGAGCCACCCTGGCCGCGCCACCAGGTGGTGTGGCCACCCCGGAGTCTGTCTCCGACCCGTTTTCTCCCAGTACCTTCCTTTTGTTGTAAAAATACGTAATATATAATCCCTCGGATCCCTCGAGGTTTGTATATCATGTTCTTGTCGCGTTTTTGTTTCGATCTGTTCTGTTCAGATGTCGTTCAGGGTTTCTTCTTCAAAGGATTACAAGCTACGAGACCGTCACGAGCTCCATCGCAATCTCGAGCAGGAGACTCTCGTGGGACAGGTGAAACAAGAAAGGTTCACAACTAGGTGCGAAGACATGGATCAGAATGTCGGGGAGGAAGCAAAGGACATGATAGCAGGCATGAAGGGGCTGATGCCTCCAACTCTAGACCTCAGTTCCTACCCTACAACAGTGGAAGCTCTACGAGTAACTGATGAGTTCTGCGACAAGTACCGATTCTTGAGGAGGAAGGTGCATATGCTTCAAGAGGAGAATAACAGGCTTTGCAAGATGCTAGAAGATTTCCTCACGCTAATCGAGAGAACACCACCACCACCGAAGGAGTAATTCGTCATCAGGTTTTGGCATCCGCTTGGTTTGTTCCAAGATTGGGGGAGTGTCGCGGTATCACATCACTATCTTCTATCTTTTTACCTTTTTAGTAGAGTCATATCATGAATAGAGAAGTTATCATGTAGGATGGTTTGCATTATGGAAGTGTCCCCCCTCTCGTTAGATATCTATGTATCCTTTGGTGTGAGTTGCCGTTATGGAATATTAATGAGAAGTTCTATCATTTACTCTTTTGCATATCTTTTATTAGTTTTCAATTTCTATTATATGATTGATCTTGTCGCTAGTATTGGTATCACTTTGGGATCATTGAGTAAATTTAGTTGGTTTTGGCAAACCTGGCTCGGTCAGTAGCAACACTATTTTGAGAACTGAATAAAAAAAGATAAAAGTACTCTCAAGAAATATAATTTCATCATCTTTCTTTCTTGATTGGCTCATAAGCTTACTATTCTCTAGTTAAGATATTTTGTGCTTCCAAGGAAGATTGCATGTTTGTTTTTATCACATGTATGTTTGTTTGTTTCCTTCAACTCTTATACTTGCTACCCAGCCTTGCTAGCCAAAAACCTGTACTGAGAGGGAATGCTTCTCGTGCATCCAATCCTTAAACCAAAACCTATGCAATTTGTGTCCACCATACCTACCTAGTATTATTGCTATTCCAAGATAATTCACGTTTTTATCTACCTTCCGAATTAAACTTGTTATGTGAAAATTAGTGATTAAAGCTCTCACGAACTTGATGGCACACTTTACTTTTCTTGCACTTAATAAACTTGAACCATTGTGCCCATCTATGTTGCGTATATTCTTGCGCTTTGTAAGTTGTAAATTAGTAGAACCATGCTGCCATGGGGAACGCTTTCAACATTGCACTTTATTTAGTTGATATCATGCTCTTTTGTTTATGGATGTCGTTGGTGTGAAATGAAAGGGGAGCTTGTAAGTCCATGGAGTTATGTATGTTTGTTAGAGAAACGCCTGGGCCGCCGGTCTAATCCGTGCCTAATCATGGTGGAAACCTGCAGCGTAACCATTGATGCGCTCGACTTTCGACGTAGAGCTCGTTGGGAACCCCAAGAGGAAGGTATGATGAGCACAGCAGTAAGTTTTCCCTCAGTTATGAAACCAAGGTTTAATCGAACCAGTAGGAGCAAGGAAACACCCCAAAGGTGTTGCTAGCTGATCTTTGGCAGGGCGCACTACCGGTGCTAGTAGCAACATGGAGACCCGCACAACACAACCACAGAACTTTGTCCCCAACTTGCGATGAGTTTGTCAATCTCACTGTGTTTTGCGGAAAATAAAGGATTAAACGTATCGAATGGAAAGAAGTAAAAGTTTGTAGAAAGCAAACACAAAGCAGAAACAATTTATAGATTGTATGTAAAGAAAAAGGACCGGGATCCATAGTTCACTAGAGGTGGCTCTCCTTAAGATAGATAACATGCTGGGTGAACAAATTACAGCGGGGCAATTGACAAACACCGAGAAAGCAATACATGCATATACTAATCATCTTGACTCCTCTGAGACTTGATTGGGCATTACAACATTATACATAGACCGCGATCCAACTGCATCTATGACTAATAATCCACCTTCAGGTTATCATCCGAACCCCCTCCAGTATTAAGTTGGAAGCAACAGATTATTGCTTTACGAACTGCGTGTAAAGTAAACAATACGATTGTTCTATGGACAAAGGATTGTTGTTTTCTCCCTAGTAGCAATAGCACATCTAGTACCTTAGATATTTCTGTCACTTCCCTAGATTACATTTAGCATGAACCCACTATCGAGCATAAATACTAACTCTTGGAGTTGCTAGCATCTACTTGGCCAAGATAGCTACTAACAACGGAAAGCATGCAAGATCTAAAATAACAAAGACATGATAGAATCAATAATCAATCTAAAATAGCATCTCAATATCCATCGGATCCCCGCAAACACATGTATGAATTACAAATAGATGATCTTGATCATGAACGGAGCTCACAAGATCTAAACATGAAAGCACAAAGGAGGAGAAACCAGCCATATAGCTACTACATGGATCCGTAGTCCAAGGATGAACTACTCAGGCATCACACCGAAAGCTTGCATGGTGATGAAGAAGGCCTCCAGGGTGAATTCCCCTCTCCGGCAGGGTGCCGGGAAGAGCTTCAGATCCCTCCCGATCTAGGGATGGAGATGACGGCGGCTACAGACTCTTTCGTGGATTTTTGATCGGGTACTTAGGGTATACGTCCCGAGGGCATCTTATAGTCGGAAGGAGAGGCCGAGGGGGTGCCGGGAGCGGCCACACCACCCCCTGGCGCGGGCCAGGCCTGGCCGCGCAGCCAGGTGGTGTGGTGGCTCCCTGGCCCTTCTCCGTCTCGTATTCTAGCACTTGACCACTTCTGGAAAAATAGGCACTTTGGATTTTGTCCCGTCCAATTCCGAGAATATTCATTTTCTGACTTTCCTGGAACCAAAAACAGCAAAAAACAGGCAGCTGGCACTGTGGCTCTTGTTAATAGGTTAGTCCAAGAAATCATATGAAAAGTACTCCAAAGTTGGAACAAAACACAAGAAAGTGGATAAAACCAAGCATGGAACATAAAAAATTATAGATACATTTGCAATGTATCAACATCCCCAAGCTTAACTCCTGCTCGTCCTCGAGTAGGTAAGTGATAAAAAGAAAGAATAATTTTTGAGGTGACATGCACCATCAAAAACTTGATCGAAGTATTTGTAAAACATTCGAAGCTGGGATCATAGTACTTCAATCATAACATGAAAGACAAAGTTCTAGCAATAATCAAAGAAACTATGATGCAACATGAAAAGGCACAAACAAAAGATTCATGAATAACAATGCTTTGCAAGACGTTTGTTTGTTTCACATAAAGAAAACATAGCATAATAGTATTCAGCTTGTCCCTCAATAGAGTAGCAAATATAAATTCATAGGACACCTTCAAAGTTCATAAGAGTGACTAGATACAATAGTTTAAAACAAGTAATAACAAGTTATGCATCAATCAACTAGTCTTGGGACAATGCACATAGAACTAAGAATGGCCACTATGCTCTCAAAGTAGGTGCATAAAGATAGAAGGTGGAGACTCAATATAATGGTGGGAGAAAGGCCTTTTGTAAAAGGAAGTAGGGATTCAAGTCTCATAAAGAGCTTCCAAAAATTATGGTACTTGTAGCTTTCATCTCTCATTGCCCCTATCATAAGCATCTTGAAGTGATTAAGGTTAAAGTGAACAAACTATGGTGTACATGCTTGACGAAGTATAAGTCAGAAATCTCATGTCCCTTGTATACGAGGGCCGCTCCTCATGCTACTCAAGTTTAGTCACCGGTAAGTTCTTGTCATCGTAAGTACATGTGTATCATAGAGAACCACCAACGGGGTACCCCTTGCCTGATGATACGGAAGAATCCCCATATCAAAATGACAAGGCAAGCAGACAACGAGCATCTCAGCATTCTTCTTATTTACCATGGGAATATGGTGCTTTTTTCTCTCTTTCCTCTTTTCATAGTATCTTTTTTTCTCTTTTCTCTTATTTTTTTCTCTTTTCTCAATATAGGACTCTTTTTTTATAAGAAGAATGCTTCATAGACAGCTCATCATGGTTACGCTGCAGGTTTCCACCATGTCAGCATGGATTAGACCAGCGGCCCAGGCGTTTCTCTAACACATATACATAACTCCATGGACTTACAAGCTCCCCTTTTCATTTCACACCGACGACATCCATATATAAAAGAGCATGATATCAACTAGGTACAAGTAGCAAGTGCAATGTTGAAAGCGTTCCCCATGAAAGCATGGATCTGCTAATTCCCGACAAATAAGTGCAAGCATATACAACATAGAAGACACAATGGTTCAAGTTTATTAAGGGCAAGTAAAGTAAAGTGTGCCATCAAGTTCGTGAGAGCTTTAATCACTAGTTTTCTCATAACAAGTGGAAGGTAAACAAAAGCATGAATGTACTTGGAATAGCATAAGCTAGTAGGTAGGTATGGTGGACTCTTTGGAATAACTTGGTTTAGGGAGTTGGATGCATGAGCGGAACTCATACTTTGTTGTGGAGGCTAGCAAAAGACTGGGAGCGACAAACTAAGAGAGCAATAATGGCCATAATCATGCAGAGTGACAAAACATCATTGATCAAAGCATAAAGTGATACTACAAGTTGAAAACTAAAGGATCATACAGGCTATGGTGACTTTGGATAGTCATAACATGGTGTGAGCATGTGCCAAGTCAACCCAAATAAAGCATCAAAGGAGAATACCACTATACTATGCTTTAATATGCTAAAACAACACATGATTCATCCAAGGCACATTAAGCAATCTCAATTGTTTATAACAAGTCATGATACAGCAAAGAATACTAAGCATAAAGCCAAAACAATATCAAGCATGGCATGACAAAGCATAGGCCACAGTCAAAAACGAGCTCTTTTTACCACATAAGCATGAACTTTCCTACTCTTTTCCAAACCAAACCAAACTATTTGCATACCAAATGTATGAAAGTGGGGGTCCAACCAATTTATTCAGAAAACTAATCAAACCAAGAAAACTAAAAAACCAAAACAAAAACGAAAAAGAAGACGCTCCAAAAAAAACACAACTGTGCATGAAACAATAAAAATGAAGCGTTTGGAAGAAACCTAGGATTTTTATTGATGAAGAAAGGGATGCCTTGGGCATCCCCAAGCTTGAGCGTTAGTCCATTCTTCATCTCATTACTCATTCCTTCCATACACCTGAAATTTTTCCTTCATACAAAACTTCACACAATCTCATTAGCAACATTAGTGCACTTAAGATAAATAAGTCTTAAGGTTCAGTTGTAACACCAAATAAACTTCCAATAGAACACTAGATACTTTATCACTTCCCCAAAAAATCTCAATTCCCCAAAAGAACTCAAGAAGGAACTAACAAGAAGCGAATGCAGAAAATGGCAAAAATCTGTCAAAACAGACCAGCAGGTAAAGACGAATTTTTTCGAAGACCTTCTGTTGCTCAAATCAAAAAGTGTTGAACTAACGAAAGTTATATAACAACCTGGGGCAGAAGCACAAAACATTACAGCTCAATCCGACATACAGAGCTCTCTCACGAATTTTTACGGTGAAGCACAAAAATCTGTTTCGGGACATCAACTTTCCCAATCATTACTTCACTCTCATTAGAGGTTACTCTTGGCACAAAAAGCAAATAAAAAGGATAAGGAGAGGTTATTACAGAGGTAATAACTTCCAAGACTCATCTAAAACTCTTGGGTTATATCCCAACAAGTACTTTTCTTTAACGCCTTTAAGTTAGGCATAAGAATCAAAGAAAGAATCAAGTGTTCTCAAATGAAGAAGCATTAAAACCAACTTTCTTGCCCTTACCTCTCTTACTTTTGTTCTTAACCTTGGGGAAAATATGATTGTTTGGTGGAGAAGAAAGGTGCATGGTCCCCTTTCCCACATCTATTATTGCTCCAAGGAGTTCTAATAGGGACCTTCCAAGTGTAATTTGTCCCTTTCCTGCACATTCAATAACAAGATAATCAATAGAAATCGTTTTCCCAAGGATCTTTGTAAACACTCCTTCAGCTATTCCAAGAGGTAATATGGTAGTATTATTAGTAAGAGATATTTCCTTTCTTCCTTCAATGATCCCCCAAGTATTCAGAGATTTATAAATATCTTTGGGCATAAGGCAAAATTCAGACATCATATCACAGCGAGCTTGAAAAGTTTCATTGTTCATCTCAATCTTTATTGTAGGGAACCACTTTGATGGTTCAGAGTTTTTTTGAACATAATCATGATGCTCCCTAAGCGTATTATAGCAACTCTCTAATCTAGTAATGCTAGCCTCAAGAGTGTCCAACCTAGCAAATATTTTTGCGAAAGAAGTATAAGTTTGGCTAGGCAAGTTGTAACTGAGGATCAATTTCTTTATAGCATTAATAGCATCATCCTCATTACAATGGAGGAAATCTCCTCCCACAACAGCATCTAAAGCATATCTATAGAAAAGAGCAATTCCAAGGTAAAAACTGCTAAGGAACAAGCTTTGAGTCATTTTAGGCTTAGTTTTTTCATGTAGATCGGAGATTCTAGACCAAGCTTCCTTAAAACTTTCCTCAATTCCTTGTTTAAAAGTGAAAATCATATCCTCAGGTGACTTAGTGATTGGATCAAGGCTAGACATAGTGACAACTAAAGGAGACTTAATTTTTGTGTGTTTTTGATAAAGAAAGCAAACTAGTAAAACTAATTTTTTTGGATTTTTGAATAACAAAACAAGCAAACAAAGCAAAAGAAACTAAGCAAAACAAAAACAACAAAGTAAAGAGATTGGTTATGAGGGACTCCCCTTGTGAAGATGTCCTTCACTCCCCGGCAACGGCGCCAGAAAAGATCTTGATGCGCTCGACTTTCGACGTAGAGCTCGTTGGGAACCCCAAGAGGAAGGTATGATGAGCACAGTAGTAAGTTTTCCCTTAGTTATGAAACCAAGGTTTAATTGAACCAGCAGGAGCAAGGAAACACCCCAAAGGTGTTGCTAGCTGAGCTTTGGCAGGGAGCACTACTGGCGCTAGTAGCAACGTGGAGACCTGCACAACACAACCACAAAACTTTGTCCCCAACTTGTGATGAGGTTGTCAATCTCACCGTGTTTTGCGGAAAACAAAGGATTAAACGTATTGAATGGAAAGAAGTAAAAGTTTGCAGAAAGTAAACACAAAGTAGAAACAGTTTATAGATTATATGTAAAGAAAAAGGACCGGGATCCATAGTTCACTAGAGGTGGGTCTCCTTAAGATAGATAACATGCTGGGTGAAGAAATTACAGCGGGGAAATCGACAAACACGGAGAAATCAATACATGCATATTCTAATCATCTTGACTCCTCTGAGACTTGATTGGGCATCACAACATTATACATAGACCGCCATCCAACTTCATCTATGACTAATAATCCACCTTCAGGTTATCATCCGAACCCCCTCCAGTATTAAGTTGCAAGCAACAGATTATTGATTTACGAACTGCGTGTAAAGTAAACAATACGATTGTTCTATGAACAAAGGATTGTTGTTTTCTCCCTAGTAGCAACAACACATCTAGTACCTTAGAGATTTCTGTCACTTTCCCAAATTACCAGAGGCATGAACCCACTATCGAGCATAAATACTAACTCTTGGAGTTGCTAGCATCTACTTGGCTAAGATAGCTACTAACAACGGAAAGCATGCAAGATCTCAAATAACAAAGACATGATAGAATCAATAATCAATCTGAAATAGCATCTCAATATCCATCGGATCCCCGCAAACACAACATGTATGAATTACAAAAAGATGATCTTGATCATGAACGGAGCTCACAAGATCTAAACATGAAAGCACAAAGGAGGAGAAACCAGCCATATAGCTACTACATGGATCCGTAGTCCAAGGATGAACTACTCAGGCATCACACCGGAGGCTTGCATGGTGATGAAGAAGGCCTCCAGGGTGAATTCCCCTCTCCGGCAGGGTGCCGGGAAGAGCTTCAGATCCCTCCCGATCTAGGGATGGAGATGACGGCGGCTACAAACTCTTTCGTGGATTTTTGATCGGGTACTTAGGGTATACATCCCGAGGGCATCTTATAGTCGGAAGGAGAGGCCGAGGGGGTGCCGGGAGCGGCCACAACACCCCCTGGCGCGGGCCAGGCCTGGCCGTGCGGCCAGGTGGTGTAGTGGCTCCCTGACCCTTCTCCGTCTCGTATTCTGGCACTTGATCACTTCCGGAAAAATAGGCACTTTGGATTTTGTCCCGTCCAATTCCGAGAACATTCATTTTCTGACTTTCCTGGAACCAAAAACAGCAGAAAACAGGCAGCTGGCACTGTGGCTCTTGTTAATAGGTTAGTCCAAGAAATCATATGAAAAGTACTCCAAAGTTGGAAGAAAACACAAGAAAGTGGATATAACCAAGCATGGAACATCAAAAATTATAGATACATTTGCAATGTATCAACATCCCCAAGCTTAACTCCTGCTCGTCCTCGAGTAGGTAAGTGATAAAAAGAAAGAATAATTTTTGAGGTGACATGCACCATCAAAAACTTGATCGAAGTATTTGTAAAACATTCGAAGCTGGGATCATAGTACTTCAATCATAACATGAAAGACAAAGTTCTAGCAATAATCAAAGAAACTATGATGTAACATGAAAAGGCACAAACAAAAGATTCATGAATAACAATGCTTTGCAAGACGTTTGTTTGTTTCACATAAAGAAAACATAGCATAATAGTATTCAGCTTGTCCCTCAATAGAGTAGCAAATATAAATTCATAGGACACCTTCAAAGTTCATAAGAGTGACTAGATACAATAGTTTAAAACAAGTAATAACAAGTTATGCATCAATCAACTAGTCTTGGGACAATGCACATAGAACTAAGAATGGCCACTATGCTCTCAAAGTAGGTGCATAAAGATAGAAGGTGGAGACTCAATATAATGGTGGGAGAAAGGCCTTTTGTAAAAGGAAGTAGGGATTCAAGTCTCATAAAGAGCTTCCAAAAATTATGGTACTTGTAGCTTTCATCTCTCATTGCCCCTATCATAAGCATCTTGAAGTGATTAAGGTTAAAGTGAACAAACTATGGTGTACATGCTTGACGAAGTATAAGTCAGAAATCTCATGTCCCTTGTATACGAGGGCCGCTCCTCATGCTACTCAAGTTTAGTCACCGGTAAGTTCTTGTCATCGTAAGTACATGTGTATCATAGAGAACCACCAACGGGGTACCCCTTGCCTGATGATACGGAAGAATCCCCATATCAAAATGACAAGGCAAGCAGACAACGAGCATCTCAGCATTCTTCTTATTTACCATGGGAATATGGTGCTTTTTTCTCTCTTTCCTCTTTTCATAGTATCTTTTTTTCTCTTTTCTCTTATTTTTTTCTCTTTTCTCAATATAGGACTCTTTTTTTATAAGAAGAATGCTTCATAGACAGCTCATCATGGTTACGCTGCAGGTTTCCACCATGTCAGCATGGATTAGACCAGCGGCCTAGGCGTTTCTCTAACACATATACATAACTCCATGGACTTACAAGCTCCCCTTTTCATTTCACACCGACGACATCCATATATAAAAGAGCATGATATCAACTAGGTACAAGTACCAAGTGCAATGTTGAAAGCGTTCCCCATGAAAGCATGGTTCTGCTAATTCCCGACAAATAAGTGCAAGCATACACAACATAGAAGACACAATGGTTCAAGTTTATTAAGGGAAAGTAAAGTAAAGTGTGCCATCAAGTTCATGAGAGCTTTAATCACTAGTTTTCTCATAACAAGTGGAAGGTAAACAAAAGCATGAATGTACTTGGAATAGCATAAGCTAGTAGGTAGGTATGGTGGACTCTTTGGAATAACTTGGTTTAGGGAGTTGGATGCATGAGTGGAAATCATACTTTGTTGTGGAGGCTAGCAAAAGACTGGGAGCGACAAACTAAGAGAGCAATAATGGCCATAATCATGCAGAGCGACAAAACATCATTGATCAAAGCATAAAGTGATACTACAAGTTGAAAACTAAAGGATCATACAGGCTATGGTGACTTTGGATAGTCATAACATGGTGTGAGCATGTGCCAAGTCAACCCTAATAAAGCATCAAAGGAGGATACCCCTATACTATGCTTTAATATGCTAAAACAACGCATGATTCATCCAAGGCACATCAAGCAATCTCAATTGTTTATCACAAGTCATGCTACAACAAAGAATACTAAGCATAAAGCCAAAACAATATCAAGCATGGCATGACAAAGCATCTCAAATAACAAAGACATGATAGAATCAATAATCAATCTGAAATAGCATCTCAATATCCATCGGATCCCCGCAAACACAACATGTATGAATTACAAATAGATGATCTTGATCATGAACGGAGCTCACAAGATCTAAACATGAAAGCACAAAGGAGGAGAAACTAGCCATCTAGCTACTACATGGATCCGTAGTCCAAGGATGAACTACTCAGGCATCACACCGGAGGCTTGCATGGTGATGAAGAAGGCCTCCAGGGTGAATTCCCCTCTCCAGCAGGGTGCCTAGAAGAGCTTCAGATCCCTCCCGATCTAGGGATGGAGATGACGGCGGCTACAGACTCTTTCGTGGATTTTTGATCGGGTACTTAGGGTTTACATCCCGAGGGTATCTTATAGTCGGAAGGAGAGGCCGAGGGGGTGCCGGGAGCGGCCACACCACCCCTGGCGCGGGTCAGGCCTGGCCGCGCGGCCAGGTGGTTGTGTGGCTCCCTGGCCCTTCTCCGTCTCGTATTCTGGCACTTGATCACTTCCGGAAAAATAGGCACTTTGGATTTTGTCTCGTCCAATTCCGAGAATATTCATTTTCTGACTTTCCTGGAACCAAAAACAGCAGAAAACAGGTAGCTGGCACTGTGGCTCTTGTTAATAGGTCAGTCCAAGAAATCATATGAAAAGTAATCCAAAGTTGGAACAAAACACAAGAAAGTGGATAAACCAAGCATGGAACATCAAAAATTATAGATACATTTGCAATGTATCAACCATAATGAGCAATCTATGAAGCATCCTTCTTATAAAAAAAGAGATAGAGAAGAAAAAAGAGAGAAAAGAAAAAAAAGATGAGAAAAGAGGAAAGAGATAAAAAAGCACCATTTTTCCATGGTAAATAGGAAGATTGCTGAGATGCTTATTGTCTGCTTGCCTTGTCATTTTGATATGGGGATTCTTCCGTATCATCGGGCAAGGGGTACCCCATTGGCAGTTATCTATGATACACATGTACTTACTATGACAAGAACTTATCGGTAACTAAACTTGCGTAGCATGAGGAGCGGCCCTCGTATTCAAGGGACATGATATTTTCAACTTACAACTTGTCAAGCATATCCTCGTATTTGATCACTTTAACCTTAATCACCTAAAGATGCTTATGGTAGGGGCAATGAGAGCTGAAAGCTAATAAGTACCATAATTTTTGGAAGCTCTTTATGAAACTTGAAATCCCTGCTTCCCTCTACGAATGGCCTTTCTTTTTACCTTTTAGTTGAGTCAGTAAACCTATTCCCTTCTATCTCAGCAAGTACTTTGACTTGTTGTGTTTCATTCATTCATATGATGATTTATTCAATCCTGTTTATTATGTTCCTTGTTTGCACATTCTCTTATCTTAGTGTTTATTACTTTGAAAGCTATCATTGGAAAACCATTATGTTTGAGCTCCTGCAAATTGTTACCTATTCATTGACCAAGAGCAAAGTTTGCCATTACCAATTATGGTTTACGTTATGTATCTTTATTGTGTTTCCTTTACCTATTGCAAGTTAAGTTATATAATAGTGAGTTGCCTTCTATTATGATTTATGTATTGATGAATGTGATGCTTGTTGTCCATATTCTTTTATCGAATCTTCACTCCATAAACCTGAGGTCATGTTTATTGAGCTCAGTTTTCGCTTGGGGACAAGCGAAGTCTAAGCTTGGAGGGAGTTGATACGTCCATTTTGCATCACTATTCTATATCATAATTAACTGTTATTCATTGATATATTTCATATTAAGAGATGATACTTATGTTATTTCATCTGTTTTTGCATGGTTGATGAATTTTGGAGCATGGACCGCTGCAGTCAGGATTCAGATGGAAAAGGGGCTATTTGGAGGCGAACTTCGCGAAGATCAGAAAATCCGGGAAAATACATGGAAAATTCTATTTTTCTAGAAGACGAAGGATGCCAGAAGGGGGAGTGGAGATGGGCCATAGGGGGCCCACACCACCCCTTGGCGTGGGCCACCCCTGGCCGCGCCACCAGGTGGTGTGGCCACCCTAGCCCACTCCTGGCTCTCCCCTCTGGCGTATATTATCCCCACGAAACCCTAAGCCTCGGGGGGCAACCACAAAAAGATTAAATCGCCTCTGCGGGGCGGAAAACTACAGAGAGAGAAAGATCTCTCCAGCATACGTAATTATGCCAGGGAAATTCCTTACCAGAGAGGGGAGATCATCGCCATCAACACCACCATCAAGCTGGACTTCATCGGGATCATCATCATCATCTCCATCATGATCTCCACCAGCACCATCATCACCACTCCATACCTCTAAAACAATTGGGTTGAATCTTGCATAGTTCTTCGGGGAAACTTTCCCAGTGTTGATTACTCCTTGTAGTACATGCTATTGAGTGAACCATTGAATTATCGTTATGTTCAGACTGTTATCATGATCCATATGATGTCTTGTGAGTAGTTCGTTTAGTTCCTGAGGACATGGGAGAAGTCTTGTTGTTAGTAGTGGAATTGTGTTGAGAAAGATTCAATAGTTTGTTACTTAAGTTGTGTTATTCTTCTAGTGGTGTCATGCGAATGTCGACTACATGACAATTCACCTATATGGTCCTAGGGGAATGCATTGTGTATTTGGCTACTAATCGTAGGGGTTGCCAGAGTGACAGAAACCTGAACCCCCATTAGGAAACCTTTGCACAAGGGATGTCAGGATCTTAGAGTTTAAAGTTGTGGTTAGATTTATATCTTAATTACTTTCTGGTACTTGTGGATGCTTGCAAGGGGTATAATCACAAGTATGTATTAGTCCTAGGAAGGTCGGTACATTAGCACAGGTTCACCCACACAACACTTAGCAAACTAAAGAAGATTAATCAACTATATGAAGCGAAAGCACTTGACGATATTCCCGTGTGTCCTCGAGAACGTTTGGTCATCTTAAGTAATACAACCGGCTTGTCCTTTGCTGAAGAAAGGATTGGGCCACTTGCTGCATTTATTATTATTGCCTTTTATTCACTCGTACTTTATTTATCTACATTATCAAAAACCCATAAAAATCCATTTGCTAAGTATTTATAGAGAATTCCTGCTCCAAGCCACTCGTCAACACCTTCTGTTCCTCGTTGGGTTTGACACTCTTACTTATCAAAAATACTGCAACACACCCCCTATACTTGTGGGTCATCAGGGCACGCCCGTACCCCCCGCCCGTACTACCCACCGATGCCTTCCTTATATCAATACAAGCAACTTTCGTGAAGGAGGATACACAGCTGCCACAAGCCATCTAGAGGGGAATATCAGATCTGGAAGAGGAGAAGAACTTTGCCTTGTTCCTCGACTATCTCCAACCTCTAAACCACACACTCCACCATAATTACTTAGAGAGAGAGAGATTGGGACTTGTAAGATTAGGGTTTGATACTTTGATCTACCTTTAGTTTGTATTTGACTTGATCTTTAATCGCTATTGTGGTTTGCTACAATAACTTTTAGATGATTTTTATTTGCAATACAATTATGCCTTTGATTTGTCTTCCTCTCATGTCTGAGTAAATCCCCATAGGCATGGGAGATGTAGGGTATTGGTGAGATGTGTTGTGCCTCCTTTAAACCCTTCCATTTTTGATCGTTGTAATGTTTTATTTAAATAGTGAGAATGAATATCTATGTTTGCCTAATGCTTGTTATCTAATTTAAGGACCTAGGTAACATGATCCAAAGATCTCATAGGTATGAACATGTATGCTAGTAATTCGGCGACCCCCGAGTGACACGGCCGATATCAAAGAAGAGCTAGCACTACTCGAAGACAACAAGGAACCATCAAGATTAAAGCCTTGATCCGGTTGTAAGACCTTAATTAATGCGTTGACCATGGCCGTGGTAACAGGTAGATGGATCATTGGGATTGGGAAGAATTGGCCATGAGGACTCCTAGTCGGTATATGGGTTGCTTGCCTACTCATTTATAAATAATAAATATCACTATCACTTATTCCACTCATTCCATTTGGCACTTTCACTATCACCATGAACTGTTTCTCTCTGCGTCTAACTTCTCATCTATAGGACCTTTACACACCTTTCGCATCTTTACTTTTATGCAATTTACTTATTTCCTAAGCAAGTTCCTCTATCTTTTACTCACCACTTCCACCATCAACTTTTGCAGTCAATTCACTCAAGACCTGTGACACCTTGGGTGCGATAGAAACATCGCATAAAAACACTTTCCTAGGCTCCTTGTTGGGATCGATATAAAAACTTGAATTAATACTTTTGTGAAAACATTCTTTGATGAACCTGTGCACTAGGCCATCAAGATATTTTCTGACGCCGTTGTCGGGGAGCTAAGTGCTAAGTGTTGTTTCTTGACAACAACAATTGCTGACACCATTCATGATCTCCATTGAAGACAGAGGTACTACTCGAGCAGGAAAAACTTATTTACCTCCATATATTGATCGTGTTCCGATCGAGAGACGATTATAATTTATTGAAAGATTTACTAATTTGTGTACTATAGACGTGAATAGCTTGATTCCATTGATGGCAGATTTGACCATCACCCGAGGGGCCGAACCTGAGCTACCTTTGGGTGAATATGGGAATCCATCTAGGTACTTGAGGAATATGCCTATTCTTTGTCCTGAACTTGAGGGCCAGGAATTTGAAATATATCCTGAGCTAATATATATGATGAAATGATGGGGATATGTTGAATGGGGTATGCCTGGCAGGATGTTCCAATTGGGCCAAAGGCCTAGCGAGTGGGCCAGCGAAACGACGACTTGGATGCGACTAAGGAGAAGGCCTGGCGATTGGAAACTGAAGGTCCAGAAGCGTACTTGAAGTCCAGTTGGATTAGGTCAAAGCCTCTGAGTCCATATCCTGCTCGGTTGTAAACTGTAAACCCTAGCGAGGTGCCCCCTATATAAGCCTCCCTTGGGTGCTCTAAGGACTTACGTTCCATCATACACCCCTTCGAGCGACTCGCTGCTTAGACGCCGAGCTTGCCACCCCTGTAACTCGCTCTCCATCAATCTAATCTAGCAGGAGTTGGTCTTTACCCTTCGGGGGGCCGAACCTGGGAAAATCCATGTGCATCCGCCCCCATGTCGCACCGTAGATGGCCACCAACTCTCACCCCTGATTCTATCAATCGCTGCCTTTGGTAGCAACTACCGTGGCCATTTCCACGATAATGGCGCCCACCGTGGGGCCTAGACGGACTGGCCTGAGTTCTGCGGCGAGACCCTACTCGCCGATCGATCGGCCGATCGCCACCGGCTGCATGATCTCCAGCGGCGGGATCTTGTAGATCCTGCCCAACAGCTACATCCCGGCATCGTTCCTGATTACCCACAGCGCGATAATGCCGGTCGGCACCATCAGTATGTTCATCGGCTTCACCGATGCAGTTGACCCGGCGACAACGATGATCGTCGGTGGATTGCCGCAATGCCACGATCTGCTCTCGGAGGAGCAGGGCCGCTCCATCTGCAGCCTCGCCACCGAATACGACTCGGCCCCCAGCAATGCGGTGGAGATCAACGCTACCACGGACGAAGCGACCCTCTACGACGACGCTGACTCCGCGACCCCTGGCTCGGTCACCGAATCCATCACCGCAGCATCACTAGAAGACTCCATCACGCGGGTCTCCAACCCTGAGGTCTTCGAGGACTCCTCCATTCTCAGGATCTTCGATTTCGACTCCGTCTCGGAGTCCCCCGAGGACTTCCATGCTAGATCCAATCGCTTCAATGCGATTTACATGGTGGGCAGCACGGTCGCCCCGCCAGATCCATTCTCCATGCCGATCTCGCCGATCGCCACGGCCACGGAGGTGGAGGAAGCCCGCCTGTGACTAGAGGAGGCGCATCGCAAGGAGCTAGCCGAGCGTGAGAAATTCCGCCTCGAGCGGGAAACATCGCGAGAGCTATCGTACTACCACTAGCGCTGCATCCAGACCCGCCTGAACTCCAACGTCCAGGGCCGTGTCCTAAACTTCAATGAAGAAAGCGACTCCGCACGTGCAGCTGAGCACGAGTACTACGAGAATGCGCCACCAGGTGGCAGCAACCGACCACCACCCCGGCGCACCGGCGACTGGGGCCCCACCGCCACACATTGGTTGCGCGCCCCTACCGGACCAACCGCGGATCATAATCTCGCCACAGGCCCGCGACGCCAATCGGCTTCCACTGTACTCCAATCCAATGGACAACATCGTCGCGGCCGATGCCGTAGTCACCCACCTTGATGTCAAAGGGGAAGGTGCGCTACAGATCCAATACACCAAGCCACGGGAGTCGACCCACGGGGGCGGATGTATTTCCGCTCATCGGCAAGAAGGGCGGCCTCAAGCAGCCACCCAACCGTCGCCAACACCGTGACCTGCCCACCGCCCCAGCCCCTGGCGCACCAGCCACGGGCCGCAAATCCCGCGCTCTCCACCAACGAGCCGCAGCCGGTGAGCAACACGGTCACCACCAACGGGCAACCCATCGACGCCCGAACGCACATCGTCAAAAACTAGGCTTGGCGAGCACGCAGCCCAACGACTTGAGGCACACCCTCACCAACCGCAGTGACCCCAAACCAAGGGGCTCGCTCAGCTGAGTCGGGCCCCAATGCTTCGGGCCAATGATCTGAGGTGAGAAGTATCTCGCCAACTTCAAAGCCCCCAAGGAGATCGAGAAGTACGACCCCATGTATGACCCAGTGGTGTGGCTGGATACATACCTCATGGTGATCGGAATCGCCGGCCACACCGACCTGTTAGCCACTCGCTACCTCCCCCTGATGATGGAGGGTGCGACCCAGCAATGGATCAACACCCTCCCTGCATCGACTCGTGGGAAGAGATGCGGGATGCCTTCGTCAGGCACTTTGAGGGCTCCTACACCCGCATAACCACCATTGAGGACCTAGAAAGATGCATCCAGGGACAGCGCGAGTCAACCCACCACTAGATCCAGAGGTGGCAAGAATTATGGATCAACGCCTCCGGCATCCACCTGGACACGGCGATCCACTGTTTCAAGAACACGTGCCGGTACTAACCCTTGGTCGCTAAGATCAAGAGGGTCTAATGGACGCTTGACAACATCCCCTACCTTCTCGAGATCGCCAAGCGCTACGCAGAGGAGGACCCCAACCAGGACTTGAACGACGAGTCAGGAGGAAGGCGCCGCATTAGCGGCCACGACAACGGGCGACAGCGCGACATGCGCTACAGCAAGACCCGCCTGAACGGCAAACGCCGCAATCCCGGGCGAGTTGACTTCGTCGCTAACGCCAGTTATGGCCAACGTGACCCAAAGAACTTCCGCCACGACCAAGGAAACTACCGCGACAGCGGAAACTACAACACCAACAACGCAGCGAGGCCGAAATTTGACCCCGCCGCCCTACTCAACCAGTCCTGCGTCTACCACAGCAGGGAGGGAAAACCCGCCACCCACACCATCGCGGACTGCCATTCTCTAAAGGAAATCGAAAAGGCAAGGCGAGCAAGGGAGGACCCCAACAACAACCTGCCAAGGGACAATGGCAATGTCGGTGGGTTCAGACACGCTGCCGGCTCGCTACACACCTTCACCGGGCTCGGCACCAAACACGAGAAGAAGGTGCTCGCCCCCGTGGTCGCCGTCAATGCGGTGAACCAAGTTGACATCCCCCGCTTCCTCAACTGGTCTGAGCAAAGCATCACCTAGAGTCGCCAGGATCACGCGCCCAGGATCGAATACCCAGGGCGAGTCGCCCTGGTGGTCAGGCCCAAAGTGGCCGACTACTGGCTGCCCAAGACGCTGATGGACGGCGGAAGCTCCATCAACATCATGTACTTGGACACATTCAAGAGGCTGCACCTCCTGAAGTTAGCAATCGAGTCGACACTCACCACCTTCCACAGCATTGTCCCCGGTCGGAAGGCGTATCCGATCGGCAAGGTGATGCTACCAGTCACCTTTGGCACAACAACAAATTTCCGCACCGAGCAGATCGTCTTTGAGTTGGTGAACTTCAGCAGCCCTTACCACTACGTCTTATGGCATCAGGCATTCACCAAGTTCATGGCGACGCCGCATTACGCCTACAACATGATGAAACTCCCCGGGCCAAGCGGCATCATCACCGTCCATGGCGACCCCGACATGGCCGTGCAATGTGAAGAGAAAGGCGCCGAGCTCGCCAATGCTATCATTGTCGTGAAGACTGACCATGTGGAGGAACTGGCAATATACGCGGGCAACATCAACAAAGATGACCCCACCATCCTGAAGAAGCCAACCACTGCGAGCTCCACGTTCGAGGCGACCACGCACACCCGCACCGTCGAGCTCGTCCCAGGCGACCCCAGCGAGACGGTCACCATTGGGGCGCACAAGAGCCCTGCATAGGAAAGCGCGCTCATCTTCGCATGGAAACCATCTGACATGCCCTGTGTCCTGAGGGAACTCGCTGAGCACAAACTCAATGCTGACCCTAAAGTGCGACCAGTAAAGCAGTCGCTGCGGCCCTTCAATGAAGATCACCATCGACCAATCGCCGAAGAAGTATAACGCCTGCTAGCCACAGGCTTCATTCGGCCCATCAAGTACTCCAAGTGGCTGGAAAACCCAGTCCTGGTCCTGAAATAGAACAATACCTGGAGAATGTGTATCGACTACACCAACCTCAACAACGCCTACCCGAAGGAGGAGTTCATCTTACCGCGCATCGACTAGGTCATCAATTCGACCGCAGAATCGGAGTCGCTATGCTTCCTCGACGCGTATTCTGGCTACAACCAGATCAAAATGGCGGTCGAGGACGAGGAGAAGACGGCGTTCGTCACGACATTCGGAGCCTTCTGCTACACGACCATGACGTTCGGCCTCAAGAACGCCGACGTCACCTACCAAAGGTGCATGCAGGAGTGCCTCGCGAGCCAAATTGGTTACAACATACACATCTAGATCGACGATGTGGTGGTAAAGTCCACCCGCCAGGACGACCTGCTCACCGACCTGGCAGAGACCTTCGCAAACCTGCGGAGGTACAACATCAAGCTCAACCCAGGAAATGCACCTTCGGTGTCCCCACCGGACAGCTCCTGGGGTACTGATATGTTGCAAACGTATCTACAATTTTTCATGTTCCATGCTTGGTTTTTATCTACTTTCTTATGTTTTGTTCCAACTTTGGAGTACTTTTATACACTTTCTTGGACTAACCTATTAACAAGATGCCACAGTGCCAGTTGCCTGTTTTCTGCTATTTTTGGTTCCAGGAAAGTCAAAAAATGAATATTCTCGGAATTGGATGGGACAAAAGCCAAAGTCAATATTTCACCGAGGGGGACACGGAGCCAGAATACGAGACGGAGAGGGGCCATAGGGCTGCCACACCACCTGGCCGCACGGTCAGGCCTAGCCCACGCCAAGGGGTGGTGTGGCCGCCTAGGGCACACCCTCGGCCTCTCCGTCCGACTATAAGATGCCTCCGATACAGAAACCCTAAGGACCCGATCAAAATTCCACGAAAGAGTCTGTAGCCGCCGTCATCTCCATACCTAGATCGGGAGGGATCTGAAGCTCTTCCTGGCACCCTGCCGGAGAGGGGAATTCACCCTGGAGGCCTTCTTCATCACCATGCAAGCCTCCAGTGTGATGCGTGAGTAGTTCATCCTTGGACTACGGGTCCATGTAGTAGCTAGATGGTTGGTTCTCATCCTTTGTGCTATCATGTTTAGATCTTGTGATCTCCGTTCATGATCAAGATCATCTATTTGTAATCTTACATGTTGTGTTTGCGGGGATCCGATGGATATTGAGATGCTATTTCAGATTGATTATTGATTCTATATGTCTTTGTTATTTGTGATCTTGCATGCTTTCTATTGTTAGTAGCTATCTTGGCCAAGTAGATGCTAGCAACTCCAAGAGTTAGTATTTATGCTCGATAGTGGGTTCATGCCTCTAGTAATCTGGGGAAGTGACAGAAATCTCTAAGGTACTTGATGTGCTGTTGCTACAAGGAAGAAAACAACAATCCTTTGTTTATAGAACAATCTTGTTTACTTTACACGCAATGCGTAATGCAATTATCCGTTGCTTGCAACTTAATACTGGAAGGGGTTCGGATGATAACCTGAAGGTGGAATATTAGTCATAGATGCAGTTGGATTATGGTCTATGTATAATGTTGTAATGCCCAATCGAATCTCAAAGGAGTCAAGATGATTAGTATATATATGTATGCTTTCTCGATGTTTGTCAATTGCCCCGCTGTAATTTGTTCACCCAACATGTTATCTACCTCAAGGAGAACCACCACTAGTGAACTATGGACCCCGGTCCTTTCTTTTACCATCAATCTACAACTGTTTATTGTTTTCTATTTACTTTCTGCAAGCTTTTACTTTCTTCCACACAATACATTTAATCCTTTGTTTTCAGCAAAACAGGTGAGTTTGACGACCTCACTGTAAGTTGGGGTAAAGTTATGTGGTTGTGTTGTGCAGGATTCCAAGTTGGAAACAACATCTTGGAGGTGTTTCCTTGCTCCTACTGGTTCGATAACCTTGGTTTCATAACTGAGGGAAACTTACTGCTGTGCTCATCATACCTTCCTCTTGGGGTTCCCCAACGAGATCATTATTACACGAGTCAGCAAGTATTTTTCTGGCGCCGTTGTCGGGGAGTCAAGAACATCTTCACATGGGGAGTCCCTCATAACCAATCTCTTTACTTTGTTATTTTTGTTTTTCTTATTTTATTCTGCTTTGTTTGCTTGTTTCTTTATCAAAAACACAAAAAAATTAGTTCCTACTATAGTGGTTAGTTTCGTTGGTCTATTATTATCTGGCTTTATCATGCTTACTATCAATGATTGGTTTCTTTGAAAATGAATCTTATTGGCAAGGTGGGTTCATGGAAGAACAAAAATATTATTATATGGAACATTGCCCGCCACAAAAAGGGAAACACTTATGGGAACAAATTAATAAATTGTGTGCCATTGCTAGAAACATGTGATCTACTTATAATGTTACTTATTGCTTTGATAAATCTTGTTGCTGTAGGAGGTATAAACACCTCCCTTTTCAATGTGAGTATAATGATGATGTTACCATATCTTCTTATGTTAAGGGAAATTATGACTTTTATGATGTGGAACAAATTGAAGAATTTTTTGCTTTGAAGGGTGCATGCGAACTTGCTTATTTGCTTGAAAATACTGATGATGCACCTTATAAATATGAGGTTATGATATACTTAAATTTTGATTTGATAATTACAAGGAAGAAAATGGCTATATTCTTGATTATCTTAATAGATGCTCTCCACCAATGGAAGAGACTAATGCCTTGCAGGAGCCTATGGAACAAGAAATTACTAAAACTGGAAGCTCATTGGATGAAAAAGAGGAGGAGAGTGATGATCTAGAGGAGGAAGAATGGATCTACCCATGCCTACCTTCTAATGAGAGTAACTCTTTAGCCCTTACATTATTTGATTGCCCTCCATGCTTACCAAAGGAGGATGAATGTTATGTTCCTATGGATTCTTTTGAAAATGATTATAATAAAGATCTAGATGATGGTCCTATATTGGTTGATAATATTAATTGTACTATTGAAAATGAGATTGATCAGTCATCTTGTTATAAAATTGTTAAAAGTAGGCATGAAGGTTTTAATCCCAATATTTTTGGGCTAGATAAAAATTATGTGTTTGTAGATCATGAAAAGCATGCTTTATATGATAGTTATATTGTTGAGTTAATTCATGAGGCTACTGAAAATTATTATGAGAGAGGAAAATATGGTTGTAAAAGTTTTGATGGCACTGAAACACCTCTCTATGTGCTGATAGTTTTGAAGTTACTCTCGTTTTATCTTCCTATGCCTGTCACTTTGTTCTTTGTGAATTTATTTGTGTATAATATTCCTATTCATAGGAAGTGGGTTAGACTTAAATGTGTTTTGAATTTGCTTCTTGATGCTCTCTTTTACTTCAATTCATATTTCTTATGTGAGAATCATCAAATTATCATGCCTAACTTAAAGGCGTTAAAGAAAAGTACTTATTGGGAGAGAACCCAAAAGATTTAGATGAGTCTTGGAAGTTATTACCTCTCTAATAAACGCTCCTTATCCTTTCTATTTGCTTTTTGTGGCAAGAGTAACCTCTAACGAGAGAGAAGTAATGCTTGGGAAAGTTGCTGTCCCGAAACAGATTTTTGTTCTTCACCATAAAAATTCGTGTAAAATCTCTGTAAGTCGGTTTGAGGCGTGAATTTTTGTGCTTCTGCCCCAGCTTGTGGTCGAACTTTCGTTAGTTCAATACTTTTAGATTCGAGCAACAGAAGGTGTTCGAAAAAAATTGGTTTTTACCTGCTGGTCTGTTTTGACAGATTCCTGCCATTGTTTGCATTTGCTTTTTGTTGATTCCTTTTTGAGTTCTTTGGGGAATTGAGCTTTTTGAGGGAAGTTCTATAGTAGCTTGTGTTTTAATGAAAGTTTAATTGGAGTTGAAACTGAACCCAAAGACTTATTATCTTGACTACACTAATGTTGCTAATAAAGATTGTGTAAAGTTTTGTATGAAGGAAATATTCCAGGTGTATGGAAGGAATGATGTAATGAGATGAAGAATGGACTAAAGCTCAAGCTTGGGGATGCCACGCGTGTCACCCCAAGAAATATCCAAGAAGTCCAAGCGTCAAAGCTTGGGGATGCCCAAGGCATCCCCTTCTTCATCAATAAAAATCGTAGGTTTACTCCAAACACTTCATTTTTATTGTTTCATACAAAGTTGTGTTGTTCTTGGAGCATCTTTTTTTTCGTTTTCGTTTGCTTGGTTTTCTTAGTTTGCTTGAATAAATTAGTTGGACCCCCTCTTTCATACATTAGTTTTTAAATAAGTTTGGTTGAATTGGAAAAGAGTAGGGAAGTTCATGCTTAAGTGGTAAAAGGACCTTCTTTTTGACTATGACCTATGCTTTGTCATGTCATGCTTAGTATTCTTTTGGATTTATGCGTAGTGATTATTGATGTACCATGACTTGTTATAAACAATTGAGATTGCTTAATGTGCCTTGGAAGAATCATGTGTTGTTTTAGCATATTAAAGCATAGTATTGTGGTATTCTCCTTTGATGCTTTATTTGGGTTGACATGGCGCATGCTCACACCATGTTATGACTATCCAGAGTCACCATAGACTTGATGATCCTTTAGTTTTCGACTTGTAATATCACTTTATGCTTTAATTAATGATGTTTTGTCACTTTGCATGATTATGGCCATTAATGCTCTCTTAGTTGGTCGCTCCCAGTCTTTTGCTAGCCTCCATAACCAAGTATGAGTCCCACTCATGCATCCAACTCCATTAAACCAAGTTATTCCAAAGAGTCCACCATAACTACCTATTAGCATTTGCTATTCCAAGTATATTCATGTTTTTATCTACCTTCCGAATTAAACTTGTTATGAGAAAACTAGTGATTAAAGCTCTCACGAACTTGATGACACACTTTACTTTTCTTTCCCTTAATAAACTTGAACCATTGTGTCATCTATGTTGTATATGCTTACACTTATATGTTGGGGATTAGCAGAACCATGTTGTCATGGGGAATGATTTCAACATTTTACTTGTACATTGTACCTAGTTGATATCATGCTCTTTTGTCTATGGATGTCGTCGGTGTGAAATGAAAGGGGAGCTTGTAAGTCCATGGAGTTATGTATGTGTGTTAGAGAAACGCCTGGGCCGCTGGTCTAATCCATGCCTAATCATGGTGGAAACCTGCAGCGTAACCATAATGAGCAATCTATGAAGCATTCTTCTTATAAAAAGAGATAGAGATTGAGAAAAAGAGAAAAAGAAAAAAAGAGATGAGAAAAGAGGAAAGCGAGAAAAAAGCACCATTTTCCCATGGTAAATAAGAAGATTGTTGAGATGCTCGTTGTCTGCTTGCCTTGTCATTTTGATATGGGGATTCTTCCGTATCATCGGGCAAGGGGTACCCCGTTGGCAGTTCGCTATGATACACATGTACTTACTATGACAAGTACTTACCAGTGACTTAACTTGAGTAGCATGAGGAGCGACCCTCGTATTCAAGGGACATGAGGTTTCCAAGTTATAGTTTTTCAAGCATATACTCCATAGTTTGTTCACTTTAACCTTAATCACTTCAAGATGCTTATGATAGGGGCAATGAGAGCTTAAAGCTAATAAGTACCATAATTTTCGGAAGCTCTTTATGAGACTTGAATCCCTGCTTCCTTCTATGAAGGCCTTTCTTATACTTTTATGTTGAGTCTCCATCTTCTATCTTTATGCACCTATTGAGAGAGCATAGTGGCCATTCTTAGTATAATGTGCATTGTCCCAAGACTTGTTGATTGATGCATAACTTTGATATTGCTTGTTCTTAAACTATTTGTATCTAGTCACCCTTATAAACTTTGAAGGTTTCCTATGCATTTAAGTTTTGCTACTCTATGAGGGACAAGCTGAATGCCACTATGCTATGTTTTCTTTATGTGAAACAAACAAATGTCTCGCAAAGCATTGTTATTCATGAATCTTTTGTTTGTGCCTTTTCATGTTACAACATAGTTGCTATGTCTTATTGTTATATCTTTATCTTTCATGCAATGTTGAAGAACTATGATCCCAGCTATCCATGCTTTACAAATACTTTGATCAAGTCTATGATGGTGCATGTCACCTCAAAAATAATTCTTTCTTTTTATCACTTACCTACTCAAGGACGAGCAGGAGTTAAGCTTGGGGATGTTGATATGTTGCAAACGTATCTATAATTTTTGATGTTCCATGCTTGATTTTTATCTACTTTCTTATGTTTTGTTCCAACTTTGGAGTACTTTTATACACTTTCTTGGACTAACCTATTAACAAGATGCCGCAGTGCCAGCTGCCTGTTTTCTGCTATTTTTGGTTCCAGGAAAGTCAGAAAATAAATATTCTCGGAATTGGATGGGACAAAAGCCAAAGTCAATATTTCACCGAGGGGGAAATAGAGCCAGAATAGGAGAGGCAGAGGGGACAGAGGGCCGCCACACAACCTAGCCGCGCGACCAGGCCTGACCCGCGCTAGGGGGTGGTGTGGCCACCTAGGGCACCCCCTCGGCCTCCCCTTCCGACTATAACATGCCTCCGATACAGAAACCCAAAGGACACGATCAAAATTCAACGAAAGAGTCTGTAGCCGCCGTCATCTCCATCCCTAGATCGGGAGGGATCTGAAGCTCTTCCTGGCACCCTGGCGGAGATGGGAATTCACCTTGGAGGCCTTCTTCATCACCATGCAAGCCTCCGGTGTGATGCGTGAGTAGTTCATCCTTGGACTACGGGTCCATGTAGTAGCTAGATGGTTGGTTTTTCTCCTTTGTGCCATCATGTTTAGATCTTGTGAGCTCGATTCATGATCAAGATCATCTATTTGTAATCTTACATGTTGTGTTTACGGGGATCCGATGGATATTGAGATGCTATTTCATATTGATTATTGATTCTATCATGTCTTTGTTATTTGTGATCTTGCATGCTTTCCATTGTTAGTAGCTATCTTGGCCAAGTAGATGCTAGCAACTCCAAGAGTTAGTATTTATGCTCGATAGTGGGTTCATGCCTCTAGTAATCTGGGGAAGTGATAGAAATCTCTAAGGTACTAGAGGTGTTGTTGCTACTAGGGAGAAAACAACAATCCTTTGTTCATGGAACAATCGTATTGTTTACTTTACACGCAATGCGTAATCCAATTATCCGTTGCTTGCAACTTAATACTGGAGGGGGTTCGGATGATAACATGAAGGTGGATTATTAGTCATAGATCTAGTTGTATTACGATCTATGTATACTGTTGTAATGCCCAATCGAATCTCAAAGGAGTCAAGATGATTAGTATATGCATGTATGGTTTCTCGATGTTTGTCAATTCCCCGCTGTAATTTGGTCACCCAACATGTTATCTATCTTAAGGAGAACCACCACTAGTGAACTATGGACCCGGTCCTTTCTTTTACCATCAATCTACAACTGTTTATTTTTTTCTGTTTACTTTCTGCAAGCTTTTACTTTCTTCCACACAATACGTTTAATCCTTTGTTTTCAGCAAAACTGGTGAGATTGACAACCTTACTGTAAGTTGGGGGAAAAGTTCTATGGTTGTGTTGTGCATTATTCCAAGTTGGAAACAACACCTTGGAGATGTTTCCTTGATCCTTCTGGTTCGATAACCTTGGTTTCATAACTGAGAGAAACTTACTTCTGTGCTCATCATATCTTCCTCTTGGGTTCCCCAATGAGCTCGTTATTACACGAGTCAGCAGGTACGTGGTCTCCAAACGAGGCATCGTGGCCAATCCCACCAAGATCGACACCATCGCGCGACTCGGGAAACCCGAATGCCTGCTTGATTTCCTGAAGTTGGTTGGGCGAGTCGCGGCCCTCAGTCGCTTCATTCCCCGGCTCGGTGAGAAGGCAATGCCCCTCTACCGCCTAATGCGCAAGAACCCCACGTTCCAATGGGACACAGAGGCGGAGAACACACTCAAAGCACTCAAAGCACTCAAAGAGGTGATACTCGTGGCTCCATTACTCGCCTCCCCAATCGACAAAGAGGCAATGCTCATCTATGGGGCGGCCTCCACTCGAGTCGTCAGGGCCGTGATGGTCGTCGAATGGCCATAGGAGGGCAAGGAGCGCCCCATGCAACGCCCTATCTACTACATCGGTGAAGTCCTGACGGACTCAAGACAGCGCTACCGGCAGTACCAGAAATTTGTATACGCGGTATTTCGAGCTCAACGGCGACTCCCTCACTACTTCCAGGAGCACCCAATCATGGTAAAAAAAGAAGTCGTCTCCTCCGCACCACTTTAGGACATAATATGCGATCGCGAGGCAACTGGGTGAGTCACCAAGTGGGCCGTCGAAATCGGCGTCCACAACATCAAATAGAAGCCCCGCAAAGTGATCAATTCGCAAGCCCTGGCTGATTTCCTCGCAGACTGGGAAGAAGCACAGCAGCCGGAGAAGCTCCCATACCTCCACTACTGGTCACTCCACTTCAACGGGTCCAAGAACACCAACGGCACTGGGACCAGGGTCATACTAACCTCCCCCAAGGGAGACAAGCTCCGCTACGTGCTCCGCCTCAACTTCAAGCCATGCACCAACAACATGGCATAGTACGAGGCCCTCCTTCATGGCATGCAGGCTGTCAAGGATATGAACATCAAGCCATGCACCAACCAACATGGCATAGTCGCCGGCCAAGTTGCCAGGACCTGCAACGCCGTCTCCCCGACAATGATAGCATACCGCCAAGCGGTAGACCAGCTGGGAGGACACTTCGACGGTTACTCAGTCGAGTGCACCGATAGGCGAAAGAATGAGGAGGCAGACACCCACTCCTGCATCGGGTCGGCTCGGCAAACACCACCCGTGGGCGTCTTCCTTGACATCATCCACAAATCTTCGCTCTCCCTGCCGAAAGAGATCTACATCGGGATAGCACTACAACCGGAGCCGGGCCTAGTCGCCATGATCATGGAGCCCAGCGACTGGACGGCACCATATGTCGCCATCCTCGAGCACAAGATCCTCCAAAGCAACGAGACGGAAGAGAGAATGATCGTACGCCGCTGCAAATCCTTCGTCATCATCAAGGGCAAGCTCCACAAATGCAGCGTGACCGGCGTGTTCCAGTGCTGCGTACACCCAGAAGAAGGACGCAAGATCCTCTAGGACATCCACGCCGGTGACTGCGGCCATCACGCCGGCACCAAGTCGCTGGTCGCCAAGGCCATGTGGCATGGCTTCTACTGGCTCACCGCGCACGCCGACGCCACCGACATCGTCTAACGATGCGTCGGGTACCAGAAGTATGCCAACCAGAGGCATCTCCCTAGTTCGGCACTCAAGACCATCCCCATCACCTGGCCATTCGCCGTATGGGGCATGGACATGGTCGGCCTGTTCAAGAAGGCCCCGTCCGGCTTCATCCACCTCATGGTCACGGTCGACAAGTTCACCAAATGGGTCGAAGCCAAGCCGATCAAAAAGTGTGACAGCAAGACGGCCACTAAGTTCCTCTGCGAGCTCATCTAGTTGTCGTCCGATTGATGACAAGTACGCCATGAGGGGGTCCTCGAGGCGTGTGGAAGAGAGGGGTGTGAGACGTACGGTGTTCCGGGACGGTGAGAACATAAGTTTACCCAGGTTTGAATCCGCCGGCTTTGGACGGATCCTACTCCTACTAGCAATCTAGTAATATGGCAAAGCCGGAATATGGGTTACAAGGGTTCGCCTGTGCGAGTTGAGATTGTATACTATTGAGTTGTGCCCTAAAGGCTCTCCCTAGGACGGCTTATATAGATATCCGGCCTAGGGTTTACAGGAGAGATCTATCCGGCTATGACTAAGAGTTGGTTACAGAGTACATCTTGAATTACAAGTAACACTATGGGCCTAAGTCGGTAAGTCTTCTGGGCCTTCCTGTAGCTGGACTGGACTCCGTCTTTTCTTCCTGACTGGGCCGCCCGTGAAGCAAAACTCTAACCCAAAGTGGGCCACCCGGGTCAGTGAGGAACTGTGAGGATACCCAGAAAGTATATCCCCAACAACAGCCCCCGGATGTCTCCAAGATCCAAAGTCGGATTTATCATTGTCTAGCTTGATCTTCGGCTTGCAAAATCTTGAAGGGTTCCTGAAACTTCACAACAAAAAATACGATCCGGGTCTTAAAAATAAGTTGGACCTATCAACATGTTACTTGGATTTCTCAACTTGATTTTCAAACTATGCCGGAACTTGGTCCCTAACGCCACCTGACACCAGTCATGGTCAAGTCACGTCATCGGACAAACATCCTGTCAGCACGACCGTTGGTGGGTCCGCCGTTTGCGGAACCGAGGCACCGTTTCAATGCGTACGTGGAGATCGAGGCGACATAATCATCGCGTGGGTCCTTCCCAGATCGTTCCACGACGCGTGGCGGTTACACAGTGTCATTTGCACGAATCTTGGCGCGGTTAGGTGGTTATAAGGGGTGAGGATTCCTCTTCCCTCATCTTCTTCACCTGTTCCTTCGCTGTTTCCTTCTCCTTTACATCTCCCTCACGCACAAAGCTCCTCTGCTTTCCCCAAAAACTCCCAGCGCCGCCCATCTAAGGTCACCGGCGCACCAGAGAAATGGCTTCCTCTTCCTCTTCCGGTTTTGCAGCGGCAGCGGCGACGGAGGCGGCGATAGAGAAGGAAAGCAACTGCAGGGTTTGGATCCCCTGCCTGCTAGATGACGAGAAGCTCCGCGGCGTGGAGACTAAAGGGCTCCTCCAAGCCGGCGACTGGCGGAGCAGTTTTGGCGAAACCATCCCCAACCCGCACGCCGGCGAGCAGGTCCACTTCGGCACCCACCTCGACAGAGGTTTGTCCTTTCCTCCCTCGGAATTCTTTTCCGAGGTGATTGACCACTATGGTGTACAACTCCACCATCTTCCCCCGAACTCCATCTTAGAGATGAGTTCTTACGCAGCCATGTGCGAGGGATTTCTTGGCATTAGGCCAAGTCTTACTTTGTTCCGGTACTACTTCCATGTCCGGAGAAATTCTATTACTGTCGGTAATCCTTATATTACCGGTACAATTAGTTTTTCAGTTTGCTGTGAGCGCGCATATCCTAAGATTCTTGGGATGAGGCTGTTCCGGCTCTCATTGATGATCTGCTTCTTGCCAAGAGGCGGATCGAATATCTGATGAAACACAAAGGACTGAAGGGATCCGACTTAGTCCATTGTTGGGTATCACGCCGGATCCAACCCCTCCAGTACCACGGAGACTGACTGATGCACTCCATCACGACGTCCAAAAAAGATTCCCTCCGTGTCAGCCCCAGAGCCTATACATCGCAAGGTTACATAAGCCAAATTAAATGGCTAATAAGGGAGCGGATCGAGAGGAGGATCCCAGAGGTTTCTCTGGACATGTACATAGCGGAAAACCCTGTTGTGCCGGTAAGATTTTAACAATAAACCCTTTCTATGTGTTTCACCTTTAAATTGTTTCGCAATACTGAGATGTTTTCTCTCTTTTCAGCTTGCCGACCTCCCCGAGTCGGAACTTGCTCCACTCGAGGGATATCCTCCGGAGTTTTCTCAGGAGGCTGAATTGGTTCCATTGCCGGACGTTGTGCCCAAGAAGCGCAAAGCTCCGACATTGGTTGTTGGCTCAAAGGAGGTGCCAGTCGTGGAGAGGTATCTTTTCGACACAACTTTTTCACCTTTGTACCTTACTCAAACTTTCTTCCGAGATGTAATGTTTTCCATTCTGTTACATTCTCAGGGCTAAGTAGCTCATCAAGGGCAAGGGGAAGGGAACTTCTTCGAAGCCCTTGTGTCAAACGAAGCTGACCATAGCGTCTCCTGCCGTGGCTCCTCCGACTCCTACCCCTCAACCCTCTACAATGCAGGTGGTTACTCCATCACCAGCTGTCACAGAAGATCCGGCTCCTTCAACAGAGCCAACGATCCTTGAATCGCAGACTGACATCACCATGAGTGAGTCAGGTTTAGATAAGGGTGAACCCTCTTTGGGTAATGATCCCTCGGCAGAGATCTTTGCTGACAACCTTCTCAACAATCCGGGGCTTGCCAAACTTGGCTTGTCCCGGAAATCTGCGGAGGAGATCCAGCGGCTAGCCCGGCAATGCCTGGAGAAAAGAAATATCTCCGCCGAGGAAGAAGCACAAGAGGCGAAAGACATCAAATATTCCGACCTTCTTGAACAAGTTCGCCTTCGCGACGAGGGACTTAGAGCTGGTGTGCTTCCACCACCTCCGATTATTCCACTCACCCTCGCCGAGAAAGTTTCCACCAAGGTGAACATATGTCTGAGCAAGCTTACACATGAACATCATGTAAGTCGGAATTCTAACTCACGTTTTTCTTTATTGTACTTTATATCATATCCTCTAGCCCCCAAGCATGAAGTAGGATATATAATCCGGGTTTATGCTTCCTTAGGATGCCAAAGAATGAACTAGTGTAGCCCCCAAGGTTCGTGCTGATATTAGTAACAATATTAGCCCGAGTCTTCAGTAGACTTCTGACTCTGGGTATCTTCAGTAGACTTCTTACTCTAGGTATTCTGACTTATAGAAAGTTAATTCATATAACCAGGATTAGTTAAAGAATATCTGCAATAAGCGGAGAGAGATCCGAGCTCTCCGACTTGAAAATGCTGAGCTGAAGGTCTCCAAGGATGAGGCCGAAGGTAAACATTTCAAGACTCAAACCTTGTCTTTTATGTTTTCATAGTCGAATATTTTTCGTTGAACTGTTTGTTCTTTTTGACTTACGGCACAGGTCAAACAATCCTGCGCTATGATTGAAGAGGCCGAGAACCACAAAACCTTGGTGGTGGAGAACAAAGAACTTCGTCAAGAGCTGGATAAGCTCAAGGCGGATCATGAGAAGAGAATTCCTCAAGTTCTCTAGTCCTCCTCCATTGCAACTGACAAGCATGATCGTAAGATTGCTGGTCAAGATCAGAAAATCTCGGACCTCAATAATGAGCTCTACAGAGAGAAGGACCTTTCCAAGGGGCTCCAGGCTGAACTCCGGAGTCTTCGGGAAGAGAAGACCAAAGTTGACGACGTCATCTTCGTATGTTCCATCTGTTTGGCTTGTCTATTTTCTTCGACTTCCTTCCATGTTCGATTTTCTTAATTCTTTTTGTGTATAGGTCCTCTGAACTTGACGGACTCCACCTCCGCCGAGCCTCGCATCCACCGGCTTACCCAAGTCGGTGATCTGCTTCATGACTTCCACCAATCCCTTGAGGATATTGGCAAAGCTCTCAAGATTCTGGACATGCATAGAATGTCGGATTTTCAGGTGCGGGACAAGGCGAAGGATATGCTGCAACTCGTTCAGGACTTGAACATGTCCTACGCGCGATCTGTAGCGCAAAACGCTCTCACCATGGTCATGAGCCACCATGGAAGCATGGAGATCTGGCAAGTGACCAGAGGGTACTGCAAGGTGGACGAAGACGGACAGGAGCAAGACATCAAGGCAATCATGGACTCCTGCGCCGGATATGGGTGCCATGTAGCTGATCTAACCAGCTACGACACTCCGTTCTTCACCCGCGTGGACACGCCTCCTTCGCCTCCCGAAGAATCAGCAGAAGTTTCTGATGATGACCACACCATGTCGGACGTGGACATCTCGGAACGATATCAAGGCGATGTATCCAGCGAGCCGGCAGATCCTTCCTCTCCTCATGCATCATAGATTGCTAGAAACAATTGTATTATTCTAAGAAACATGATTGGTCTGTAAATATGCAGTACTATAATTTTGCTAGTGCCAAGCTTTTGATCTATTCAGCACTTTTGGTTTTAAACTTTTGTGTGCCTAAAATGTTTACATAAGCACTTATACTTTTTCATTTATACTTATCGTCTATCTGGCTTTCCGCCTCGTCCCTTTCATGAGACGGCTAAACCTTCTGCACGGAAACTTTGTCGAGCACTGGAGCTCAATTGCTAAACCAGTTTAAACTCAGAAACAAAGCCGGCTTCCAGTACCAACAATTCACTACTCGGAAAATACCCACATCCAGCAATCAGACAAATAACCAAAGTATAGACAAGAAACTTTTAGAGTTATACCCAAAAGTAGCATTTTTAGAATCAGAAATCTAAACCAGAACAAACATGAGCATAAAGTACTTTCAAGTATTCTGGGATTTTCGATTATGACATGATCATTCGGAAATAAGATGGTAGAAACTTCTCAGAAAAAACTTGAGGCAACCAAGACTTTTATTTCTCACAGAACATGTACACATGTATGATTACAAAGAAGGATAAACTAAGAATAAAAGGGACATAGCTGAGCAATATTCCATGGTCTGTCTAACTCATCCGGATTTGTACTGCCTCTAGCTCTCTTTCTCTTCTTAGTAGCAGGTCTTTCTTTGACTCTCCTCATGTCAGTTAAGTAGTACGAACCATTGTGCAATACTCGACTAACTAAAAAGGGCCCTTCCCATACTAGGGAAAGTTTGTGCTTTCTTTGTTGCACAAGCCGGAGAACCAAATCAGCTTTATTGAAAGATCTGTTTCGGACTCTCTGGCTATGATACTTGCGTAACTTCTGTTGATAGGTTGTTGATCTCATTTCAGCAACAACGCGAACTTCTTCAACTAAGTCGAGATCATTTTGTCAAGAAACCTCGGCATCTTCTTCGATATACGCGGACACTCTAGGAGAAGTGTGCATTAAATCACTAGGAAGAACTGCTTCTACACCATAGACCAAGAAGAAAGGTGTGTATCCAGTTGACCTGTTCCGAGTTGTTCGTAAACTCCATATTACAGAGGATAATTCCTCTGCCCAAGCCCCCGCAGCACGTCGTAGTGGTGCTTCGAGTATCGGTTTCAAGCCCTATAGGATTAAAACATTTTCTCTTTCAATTTGTCTATTAGCCTGTAGATGTGTGACTGACGTAATGTCAAGCCGGATATTTTGCTCGTTGCAGAATTCGGCCAATGCTCCCATAGAGAAATTACTCCCGCTGTCCGTGATAATGCTATGCGGATAACCATAGCGGATTATAACATCGTCTTGTGGCGGGGGAGTATGTGAAAATTGAAAAAACTCACATTGGGTTTAGGGATAATCAGGCTCGAACACAAATCTTTTGGCTGTTGCTCCATCACAACTAGTGTTTAGCCTCAATCTATTTGGTGAATTTATCCACCATCACTGAGAGGTGAGTAAGTCCACTTGGAGCTCGTCTAAATGGTCCTACCATATCAAGCCCCCAGCCCGCGAAAGGCCATGTTATAGGTATTGTTCGTAGCTGATCAGCCGGAACATGAGCTTGCTTGGCGTACTTTTGGCAGCCATTGCAAGTCTTGACTAGCCGTTCGACATCTGCCTTGGCTTTAAGCCAGAAAAAACCGTGTCTAAGGCTTTTTTCCACTAAAGATTTGGCTGTAGTGTGGTGACCACACTCGCCTTTGTGGATTTCTCTTAGGATTTACACTCCTTTCGGAGATACGCAGCGCTGAAAACCACCAGAAACACTCCGCTTATAGAGCGCACCTTTAACTATAGTATAGGTTTTTGCTCGTCGGACGATCTGCCGGCTCAGAACCTCGTCTTTGGGTAATTTTCCATCTACCAGATAATCAAGTAGGGTTGGGTCCGGCTAGGAATTACAGCCAGGACTGCTATTAGAGGTGAGTCGGATTTGGTCGGATATTCCTCATCCACTCCCTTTATTGAGGGAACTTTGAGCTGCTATAAAAAAGCGCCATCCGGGACCTCTTTCCGTGTAGAGCCTATCCAAGATAGTGCATCTGCTTCCTCGTTTTCTGCTCGAGGGATGTGTTGAACTTCAAACCCTTCGAACGATTTTGTAACATCCCAAAACTTTAATCCAAGCTTTTGTAACATCCCAAACTTTAATCCAAGCTTATCAAGATCCAAATCATCAAATTTAGGGTTAACAAAAACTTTCCCAAATTAAAAATGAAAGCATTCATGTGTAGGTGCATTTAATTTAGGAATTGGTTTGAATTTCCATGGTTCTGTGATTCTTTGGTTGTGAAATGTTTGTATGGTGATTTAAACATCATCTAACTCTTTCCCAAGCAAATCCCAAAGAAAATCAAATAAAAAACAATTAAACATGAGGAATGGTCATTTTGGTCATTTTAATCCACTACACTACTTTGAGTGTTCCTAGCAGTCATTTCTCAATAGAAATAATTCTGGATCTTTACACCCCTTGCTTGTACACATAATGAGGTACCAAGGCCCACTTTTTGATCTGCTAAAAACATTCAAATACCTATTTTAAATGGCATGAGAAAATTGAATTCAATGCATATGCCTAGATCACCCCTATTTCAAAACCATCCAATTGAACTCCATTTTCAAAACCCTTGTAACCAGAGACTACCAAGTACTAGTGGAAATCACTCAAAAATTTTGAAACCAAAATTCAAACTTTTGCTTCTTGCGGCCATTTCATCAAACAGGTGGCAGTCACAAATCGTGCAAAATCATAAAACTCTATAGTGAGCAGTAGCTTGGCCACCATTTGGGCCTAACTTGGTCCCCTTGTTCCCCCAGCTAAAACCCCGGCCCTAAATCTCTCTCCCTCTCCCCTGTCTGCTCCAGTAGCAAGCCGCCCGACGCCATGCGCTAGGTCGACCAGGGACAGCTCGCCTTAACCTGTTCCGCGCTCTCCTTCGCTTGTTGGAAGACAGGCGCCATCGCACCGCTTTGCCTCGACTAGCCCTCGACCAAAATCGAGCGGAGGACAAGCCCCAGTTGCTCGCGCCCGTGCCTCTGTCCGCCATGCCAATCACCCCAGAGCGTCGTGCCCACCAGAGAAGCACCGACCTCGCCTAGCCCTAGACTTGCGTGGCAGCACCCGCAGCAGGCCTAGCAACCGCCCAGACATCGTTGTTCGCCGCCTCGAGACCAGTAGCCCGGAGGAACCGCGTCGAACACCGCCGTCCGCGCACAGTTCACTGCACGCTCCCGACCAGTAGAGACCTCGCCTTGCCACGCCTTTAAGCCCCAGAGGACCGCCGGGGGATAGAGAATCCATCGCCGTCCTCGCCCATGCCGAGAGAGCCCCGCATCGTCGTCACCGATGACCTCACCGGCGCTCACTCTGCCCCGTCGTCGACCCTATACAAAGCGGCCACCCCAGCCTCAATTCTCCACCCTCACTCACTCCCCACCTTTCTCTGAACCTTACCCACCTCTAGCCGAAGACGCTCGAGCTCTGTCTCGCCGGAATTGGAGCCGAAGCCGCTGCAGCAGGAGGAGGAGGGCATTTGCGAATTAGGGCACCCCAAACTCCGCCGCAACCGCGCCTCGCCTCGCCGTCGTCTACCAGCCCGTTTGCCCACCTCACCGACCTTGGTGGAGCCTTGGTATGCCCCCTATCGACCCCCACCGGCGCGTCTAGGTCAAGCTCTCGCCGGAGTAACCGGTCGTCGACGATGACCTCCCACCGTTAGATCCCCTTTAGATCGTGTGGCCCAGGATGCTCGATACCGCTTCGGGTAAATTGTGCCGCTGACCGATGGAGCCCGCGTGTAAGGCAGCCCGTTGCACGCACTATGCATAGATGGGCCAGCCCAGTTAGTTCCCGCGCGTGTTGAAGTTTCAAATTTAGTTTTTTCTATTTAGAGTAATCTAGTTTCTGTCCACTAGTTTAAAAATCATTTCTGGGAGTTTGACAAATCCAAATTGCATGAAACCAATTTTGCCTCAAAGGTATTGAAAAGATCTATCCAAGCACGTTGGATTTAAGTCAATTAGAGTTATAGATCGCGCCTAGTAAAAATAACAAAAAAGAAGCATTTGCACCTTGCAACATTTTTATAAAATCAACTAAGATAGGTTTGAGTTGATTCCAACTGTCAAGAATCACATTTTATCATATATATCTAAATATGTAATAATATTAAGGTTTACATGTAGTGACTTTGGACTAGTACCAAAATAATGCTATATAGGCATTTCTAGTCACTTTAAATCATTAAATATTGAACGTAAACCAAAGTAATTATGATCCAACCCTTAAATCACATTCTCACATGCTAGAATATGTGGTGATGACATGTGTACACATGATCCAATATTTTAAGTGGTGAATATTAAATCTTAGTTAATTTTTCAATGAGTAGAAATTACTTTTCTATATTAAAAAGAGTGAAACTATTAAATTAAACTTGTGGTGCTTGAGATGATAAATGGTCATCAAATGCATGTCTTAGAATTCTAATTAGACTAGTTAAGTATGGTTTGGTGATTGTGTACTCCGTATGTATTTATAGATGATAGTACCGACCAAGATTTCGAGGAGGAGGAGTTCTATCGAGAAGAAGAAGAAAACTTCAACCACTGCACCAACCAAGGCAAGCCACCATTAACAATGCAAGCTAACCCTTGCAAGTATAATGCTTAGAAAGCTAGGATTGAACTAGATGGTTTAGCAAAGATGCTTTAGGCATGCTTTGGTCACACTACTTTGACTATTAGATACCCCAAGTCTTATTTACAAGCTTTACTTCCTTTACTTTACCCAAAGTTCTTTACTTGTTTTGAAGGTAGCATAAAGAGTATAAAACTTGACCTATTTAGAACCCTTTAGATGTCATTCTATGGCATGAGATTGAACCCATCTTTTCCACCTTAGTGAACACTCTTAACTTAGTAGTTTAGAGTAGAGCAAAAACTTGAGTCACTTTAGATGGGAACATTTGGTGAAAATGAATTATGAAAACCTTGGAATGATGAGTCATTCTATTGAGATGTTTTGACATGTGTTGAGAAACACCAATGGTTTATGATGGTGAAAATGTTGAGGAATGAGCCTTAACCCTCTTATAAAACTGGTGGTTGGATTCGGATGCGATACCATTCCAAATTTACCGTACAACCACACTACCTGAATTGGGTAAGGCTTAGCTAGAAATTAATATGCATTAGTATTAGTTCCCTCGCGGGAGAGGTTTGAACTGAGGCTACCTCTCAATGTTGTCCACCTATGCAGTGCCCAAGATGACTGATGGTCATGGTTGGGAGGCCATGCTCATAGGAGAGGTGCTTATACTAGGGTGTGTAAAGGGAAGGTTATGTTTGATTATATGCATACTAAGTATGATGATTCAGGGTTATCCTAGACATATGTATCGAATCTTGTGGTGAAAGTGTACCACCTCTGCAGAGTGTCAAACTATTCGAATAGCCGCGTCCGCGGTTATGGACAGTTGGAATGGCCATACTGTTTCGTTATCAGATATTTTCAAAATGACTTATGAAATGAATGATGAATCTTGACTTAACCACAACAGGTTTGTGTTTATGACAATAGCTTCCCAACTTAAGTGATTCTAGAACTTTATTTTATCTTTCTTTGCTTCAGAACTCAGCTTAGGTTTCAAACCTAACCTTATAGTTAAACTTAGCTTTAGCACTTTAACCTAGAACTATATTACTTGTTAGTGGTAGTTTGTGAGTACTTAAAGAGTACTCATGGCTTTTGTCCCTGGCTATTCTCATGGCCAGACTATGAAGGAGACTATCAAGATGATGGCCAGCAGGACGGCTATGATAACTAGGACTATCTCCCTTTGTCAGCATTGCCTGTGCCCCTGGAGATGGACCCCACCGCTACGCTTATCTTTTATTTCTGCTGCTTGTTGTATTAAGACTGGATCATGAGATCCTTATTTGTGTAAGACCTTATGTATGGTTTGTAATGGACGATGTACTGTGATATCCAATCCGTTATGTTTCGCAAAAATGGTAATCTTGGGATTGCGAGGTATGGCATAACGGGCATCTGGGATTAGAAATCCGGGTGTTGACAGCTTTAAATGTTGCCATGTGTTTATTTGCATTACAAATATCTGATACTTGCTGAGAAACAAGATCCGAATCTCCATAACATATCAAACGTCGGATGCCGATATCCTTAGCAATCCGGATTCCATGCATGAAGTGCTTCATACTCGACAATACTATAAGAAGTGGATCTGCAACACGTATAGAAGTTTATCTCCTTGGGGTGATTTGAGCACCACGCCAGCCCCCGAGCCCCCTCGAGCCTTAGACCCATCAAAGTAGAGGGTCCAATATTCTGACTCAGGGAGGGTCATATTCTCCTTCGTCTCTGTCCAATCAGCAACAAAGTTGGCAAGGATTTAGGATTTGATTGCTGTCCGGGGTTTATACTCAATATCAAAAGCTAAAAGCTCTATGCCCCATTTGGCGACACGTCCTGTGGCGTCACTATTGTGAATTATATCTGTCATGGGAGCTGTGCTCACCATGGTACTTGGATGCTCCTGAAAATAATGTCGTAGCTTACGAGATGCTAGAAAAACACTGTAAGCCAACTTTTGATAGTGCGGATATCGCTGTTTTAATTCTGTCAAAACCTCGCTGACAAAATACGTCGGACGCTGCACTAAGTGTTCCTGATTTTCCTTCGATCTCTCCACCACCATGACGATACTAACGACTTTGTTCGTTGCAGCGAGATAAAGCAACATCGGTTCCTGTGGTTCCGGCACAGCAAGGATAGGAGCAGATGAGAGTACTTTCTTCAGGTCTGGTAGTGCAGCTTCAACTTCGTCGGTCCACACAAAATCCTTGGTCTTTTTCAGGAGTTTGTATAATGGTGCAGCTCTTTCACCAAGCCGGCTTACAAATCGACTGACTGCAACAATGCAACTAGTTAGTCTGTGTACGTACTTCAGGCGAGTTGGCTTGGAAATATTGAGTATAGACTTGATTTTGTCCCGGTTCACCTCTATCCCTCTTTGAGACATGATGAAACCTAACAATTTTCCGGCTGGAATTCCAAAGAAGCATTTCTTTGGATTAAGCATGATGTTGTATTTTCATAGATTGGCGAATGTTTCCTCCAAGTCGGAAATCAATGTTTCCTTCTTTTTGGACATCACCACAATGTCATCCAGGTATGCATCTACATTGCGTCTAATTTGGTGGTGGTGGCAACGCTGCATCGTGCGCTGATACGTAGCTCCTACGTTCTTAGGCCCAAAGGGCATCGTAACAAAACAGAAGGTTCCGAAGGGGGTTATGAATGAAGTTTTGACTTTGTCAGATTCCTTCATCCAGATTTGGTGATAACTGGAATATGCGTCGAGAAAATAGAGGAGTTCCGAGCCTGCCATAGAATCGATAACTTGATCAATTCTAGGCAGAGCGAATGGATCTTTTGGACAAGCCTTGTTCAAGGCAGTATAATCAACTCACATCCTTAAATCAGTGGTTTCCTTTTTAGGGACCATTAAAGGATTGGTCGACCACTCAGTGTGGATGACCTCTTCTATGAATCCGGCTAACTCGAGCCATGCTAGTTCCTTCCTTAGCTATTGCCTTACGCTTTTCATCGCCGAAACGTCATAAGGACTGTTTAACGGGTTTAGCGTTTGGGTTTACATTTAAAGAGTGCTCAGTAAGTTCCCTAGGTACTCCGGTCATGTTAGATGGCTGCCATGCGAAGATATCTTGATTTGCTTGGAGGAACTTGACGAGCGCGCTTTCCTATGCGCTATCTAGGCCTACACCTATATGGGTCACCTTGGAGGGATCATCATCCTTCAATGGCATCTTCGTCGTCTCTTCTGATGCCTTGAACTCTGGATTCAGCTTTGTCACCTCCTTCTTCGTTGCGGGCATCTCGGATGGATCTATGCTCCTCTTGATCTCCTGGTACTCCTAGGCGTGCAGCACCGCTTCAACAAAGGTAGCATTTCCATCCTCGCACTCTCGCGCTTTCTTCGGGTCTCCCCTAATAGTGATTATGCCGTTGGGACCTGGAATTTTCATCATATTATAAATGTAATACGGACGAGCCATAAAAGCCTAGTAAGCCAGACGTTCGAATATAGCGTGGTACGCGCTCTTGAACGGGACCACTTCGAAGGAAAGTGCTTCCGTCCGATAGTTCTTTGGAGTTCCAAAGGTAACATCCAAAGTGATCTCTCCCAGGGAATTGGCTTGTCTTCCTGGGACAACTCCATGAAAGATCACAGAGCTATGGTTCAGCTGGGTCTCCGAGATCTTCATCCGGTGTAGCGTTTCGACATACATAATATTGATACTGCTGCCACCGTCCATGAGGGTCTTGGAGAAACCATAACCATCAATAAGTGGATTGACGATTAAGGTGTATTTTCCTCGCCTGTGCAACTTGGACGGATGATCAGCGCGGTCATATGTGATTGCCACTTCCGACCAGTCCAAGAATTGGGGGACAGCCGGAACTGTTGCATTGAGCTCATGTAGAACTGCTTTCTTGACCTTTGTTGGTTGAGATCCGAGGAAGGTGACATAAGTGTCTTTCTTTGTCGAAATTTTGTTCTTCCCTTCCGGCTTGGGATTTGAATCATCAGCTTCCTCCATGTCTGAATCTTCCTTGGTCTCTTTATCTTTTTCGGGATTCTTCTTTCCCTTTTTCCGCTTAGCTTTGTAGCCAGCGGTGTCATCTCTTTTGATGTCGTCATTGAAACGACATTCGGCGTTGGTGTGGGACAAGCCCCCATTGGCGTCTAAGTGATGCACACATGCGTTATTGGCAATGTCGGCCCAAGAGTAGGTTTTTCCCGGTTGCTGGTCTCCTCTACCTTGAACTCTCGAAGTCCCATGGCCACGCCCGCGGCCTCCGCCGCGTCCTCCTCGTCCTCCAGACCCGAAAGTAGCAGTGACCACTGCCGTTTCCGTCTTGGGTTTCTCTTCCAAGGTATTTTTGCGCTTCTGAGCTTGTTGCGTTGGTTGTTTTGCCATCTATGGCACAACTAGGGCATTGAGTAATCCCTCTGCATCGTCGTCATCATCTGCATACTTGCTCGCTGTTTCTATCATCTCTCCCAAATCAGTGACTTTGTCACACTTCAAGCGATGACGCAGTAGACCAATAGGGAGACCTACAATGAAAGCTTCAATCGTAGTTTGATCATTCACTCCTTCACAGGAGTTCTTGGTGTTGATCCATCATCCGAGGTAATCCCGGCAAGTTTCTCTGGCCTTCTGGGTGCAATGTTGTAGGTCTCCGACCGTACAGGGACTCTGGTATGTGCCTTCGAAATTCCGAAAGAACGCACTTTGCATGTCATACCAGTTGTGGATGGTGTTCTCCGGAAGTTCATTAAGCCATGATCATGCCGTCTTCCGCAACATGAGTGGGAGATATCGGGTTGCGACCAGGCTGTTTCCGCCTTTGGCGATATAGCAAGCTTGGAAGAAGTCCTGTAGCCAGGTATCTGGCCGAGCAATGCCATCGTAGGCTTGGATATGTCGTGAGATAGCAAATCCTTTCGGAAATCTTGTAGCTCTGATGCGTGGTCCGAAGCACTTTGGGCCCACGTAGATATCATTGTTTTCGTAGCGCCGCGCCTCTATATTGGAGTTGATCCTGTGTCGCGCGTCACTTGGAGACAAAGATCGTCTCCCAGAGTGATGGATCTAACTACGGTGCCTTGGAGCCGGACTCCGGCTTCTACCACCACCTCCTCCGCCACGTCGTCCTCCTTGTCCCCCTTGAGAGCCGTTGTGATGACTGCTTGGTGGAGAGGGTTGGGCAGCTGGATTGTTTCCGGCTGTTCGTCGCCTCTGCCCAGAGCGTCATTATTCCGGTTCTGGGGAGGGTCTTTACTGCGACGAGCCCCCTGCCAGCATGTCTCGACATGGTTTCTGTCGTTCCTTCATCCGTCGTTCCCACTACGGTGAGGCTCATCTGGACGGCTCGCATGTCTAGGACGTGGCATTTTTTGACGATCCTCCTCCCGACGTTTCTCTTTATCTTCTCCCCTTCGATCGTTCGACTCTCGTCAGGGAGGATTCCTCGGATACAGTGTAGCAATGGCCTCTTGCTCGGCCGCTAGAGCGACGTTGCGCCAGTCACATGAAGATCTGTGATGCTGTCCTGATGATCCGGTTCTGGAGTAGTTGTCTTCCCATCGGTCGGAATGGTGATGCTATTCCGGAACACGCTGGGGCCTTATATCATTCCAGGATGAGTCCATGTGACATTGGTATGATTTGGAGACCAGCTTTCCGCTTACGGATTTCGCAGCCATCTTTTGCTCTAGACCCTTGGTGAGTAGCTTGATGCCTAATCAAACCTGTTCTAGGCCTGGGTTGTTCGACAGGATATCCCGAGCTGCGACAGTGTTCTGTACCGGTGTTGGGTACACCAGATCTCCTTTGCTGTCGAGACGAGGCATCCCTCGATCTCCTTCAAAGAGAACTTTGTTCACTTCCGGAAATTGACTGTCACGTGTGTAACGTTTCCGTGTCTTCTGATGCAACCGAGAGATGTATTTCTCCTTAGTTGCCATGCGTTTCTTCTCCTCCTCGATGATTTGGGCTTCATTTAGGAGTTGTTGACGACGCGCTTCTAGGGCTTGGGCCCTTTCGTCTAGCTCTTCAGCAGTAAGTTTTGCGGTTGTATGGATAGGTGTGGTTAATGCAGCATCGATGAGTTTACGCGCACCTTCAGTGATCACGTGTCCATCCACCGATTCTTCTTTTTTCAGCTCTTCTGGGATAAGTGCTCCATCCGAGTCTTCCTCGTATTCCTCGGCAATCACCTCCTCTGTCAGAGGGTCTTTTGCCGGGGTCTTGTTCTTCTTGTTCTTCTTCTTTGCCTTCTTGGCAGCGCCGGTAGCAAAGACGGCTTTGGGTCCGTTTCCCGGAGTCAATCTCTGATCGGTACTTTCGGACATCTGGACTTTGAGATTATCTCCGACTTCCATGTCATCTTGCGCTTAGGGAGAGTGTTCCCCGGATCCTTCATCCATGGATTCTCCGTCTTCTACAGCTTTGGAGTTGTACTCCTCTTCATACTCCGCGGAGAACTTTCGGAAATCTGCCGACGTCATCAATTCATCCGAGGATGCGGGTACGTCGGCGTTTGTTCCAATTGCCTCCAGCACCGAGTCGGTGTTGTCTCCAGCATCAGCAGAGCCGGATCCGGATCCCACGTATCCCACAAAGTGCGATGCGTTCTTCCTGAGGTACCTGCGGCTCTCACGATCAGCTTCGTTGAAACTTTTGATGGTCTCGAGAATTGCGTCTATGCCTGAGTTTTGCATTATCATACGTCGTAGCGTGTACCTTAGGAAAGGCCTGTCTGTTCCGGCGTCATCAGAGCTAGAATCAGTGTCGTTGCTACGCTCCTCCTGGATTTTAACCTCAGCAGGTTGGTCGATCTGGGATTCAATCTCTCGAAGGAGATCCACTCCAGATTCGACTTGGACCACTAGGTCTGCTTCAGGTTCGGATTTCTCCACTATCTTCGCAACTGGTGCGGGATGGGTGGGATTAGGGTTTTCTGAGATCCGGAACTCTGCTGCCTCCATGGACAAAGGGGACCCGGAAGATTCTTCTGCCTCTATCATCACCGCTGGGGCGGGTGGGACAGGTTCAGCGAAATCGATTTAAACATCGATCTCGCCAAAAGACATGATTGTTTAGGCAGTTACAGCCTCCCTAGCTGGAATCAACGTCTCGTCGAGAACAATGAGAGGGACGTCGCTGGCATAGAGGATGCGACCGACGGTGATGGTCTCGCCGATTCCAATTCTTTCATATTCCACTCGGAACGTAGATCCGAAGCTCACTTGCCCCACGGTGGGCGCCAACTATCGTCGGATTGATTACAAGTACGCCATGAGGGGGTCCTCGAGGCGTGCGGAAGAGAGGGGTGTGAGACGTACGGTGTTCTGGGACAGTGAGCACACAAGTTTACCCAGGTTCGAATCCGCCGGCTTTGGACGGATCCTACTCCTGCTAGCAATCCAGTAATACAGCAAAGCCGGAATATGGGTTACAAGGGTTCGCCTATGCGAGTTGATATTGTAGACTATTGAGTTGTGCCCTAAAGGCTCTCCCTAGGATGACTTATATAGATATTCGGCCTAGGATTTACAGCAGAGATCTATCCGGCTACGACTAAGAGTTGGTTATAGAGTACATCTCGAACTACAAGTAACACGATGGGCCTAAGTCGGTAAGTCTTCTAGGCCTTCCTGTAGCTGGACTGGACTCCGTCTTTTCTTCCTGACTGGGTCGCCCATGAAGCAAAGCTCTAACCCAAAGTGGGCCACCCGTGTCAGTGAGGAACTGTGAGGATACCCAGAAAGTATATCCCCAACACTACTGGTATGGCCACCCGCACAACATCATAACGGACAACGACACCAACTTCGCCAACGGCGCCATGGCAGAATTCTGCGAAGGACATAGCATACGACTCGACTTCGCCTCAGTCGCCCACCCGGAATCAAATGGCCAAGCAGAATGCGCCAATCAGAGCGTCCTCCACGAGCTGAAGCCACGACTCCAAGTGCCCCTTGAGCGAACCCAGGATGCTGGGCCGAAGATCTCCGCTCCGTAATATGGGGGATCTGCACCTCCGTCAACCGCTCCACGGGGTTCACGCCCTTCTTCATGGTATACGGCGCTGAAGCCGTAATGCCAACTGACCTGGAGCATGACTCACCTCGAGTCGCCAACTATGTCGAGGAGACAAACGAGATCGCCCGCCAAGACAGCATCGACCAGCTCGACGAGGCACACGACCTGACTCGCTCTTGCACCGCCATCTACCAGCAGGGACTCCGCCGCTACCACTGCCGCTGAGTCCGGACCCGCACCTTCCAGGAGGGTGACTTGGTCTTACGATTGGCCCATGACAAGAAGGGCATGTACAAGCTCTCCCCCCAAGGGAGGGGCCATTCACCATAGAGTGTGTCCTCGGTAACAACGCCTACTACCTCATCGACATACGGGGCAATGACCAGCTTGAGGTCGGGAGGCCATGGAATGTAAACCTCCTGCAAAAGTTCTATACATAGAACTCAAACTTGTACTTAGATGATATATAATGAGATTCATTCGGATCGCACAAATTGTGTCTACTCGCCATACTCTTGTGCCACTCGCACTCGTACATTCAGTAATAAGCTACCTACGGAAGTCAACCCTTGGTCGAGCGACCGACACGGCTAAGTAGTGCGACCGAATGGCATCAAAAATATTCAGGCTTTGTGTCATCCACGAACAACGCCAACCCGGAGCCACCATCGGAGTCGCCCTGCTCGACTGGCCCGCCGGGCCAAGACGACCGGCAAACGCTTCCCACAACGACTTGTCCTCCCCATCCTCGTGCAAAGCGACTCGAACGGTTAAGTACTACGCATGGGAACTTTGAAAAAAGAAACCCTCACGCGGCTCGGGAACACACCAAGTAAGAGAGCTGCCTTGGACTTGCCACGCGACTGGCTCTCCGAGCCAGGGGAAGAGACGTGTTACAAACAACGCACCAACACCTTATAATAGGCACATGCCCAAAACGGCTAAGTGCCACGCCCGTGGACTCGCCTAAACCAACCTCACTCACGCTTGGGTACTCGCCCCTTCGGAGTCGCGAGGCACAAGCAATGCAAGAACCCAATACAAAAATCCAAAGAAAACACACATGTACACAAACGAGTTATACCCCACTAAAGGGGGGACGCGCTCGGGGACTCGCTAAAAAAATCAAACATACCACATAAATTAACCATGCACTACGAGTCGATTGACTCCTCTTACTTCCATACAAAAATATTGTTCATAATACAAAAGTGGCCACTTGGCATATCTTACAAAAAGCCCCAGGGCAGATATCTATTTCGTAGGCCCCGATGAAGAAGCACCGCCACCGCCCTTGACACGGACGAATGGTTCCCAAGGGATTCGTCGGGTAGGTCGACATCGACTTCGACAACACCGACCGAAAGTGTTGCTCTGACTTCAGGTCGCGATGCTCCGGCTCGGGGTCGCCCGGCGCCACCACCGTCTCCTGGTACGGCAGCAAGTCCCCCATCGCCAGCACCTGATCTGTGAAGGGGGCAGCCTTGGCAGTCAGCTTCAACACCTCTGACATCTCCACCGAGCCAATCGCTGACGGGTAGCTGCTGGTGATGTCATCGAGGTTGAAGTCGTTAGGTAAATGCGCGAGCCCTAGGCTCAACGCCGTGGTGGCTCCGCGGCTGAAAGCCGAATGCGCCATCCATTCTACAACGGCGGGTGCCTCTTCCAGGTAGCGCCATACTTCAGTCAGTCCCCCAGGTATAACCTCAGTGGGGGACATCCCTTGAAGAAATGCCTGGACGCACAAGCCGAGGCGGTGGCAGCGTTCACCACCACGGTCACACATTGTGAAGCGTTGAAGATCTTCTCCACCGGATCACCTTGCCCTATCAAAGCTGCAATGTCAGACGCCCAGTGTCACGATGGACTCACCCACTCAGGGATTCACATCACATATCAAAGAAAAGAACAACGACTCACCAAGGAGTTTCTGGCAGTTCTTGGTCACGTGCTTCTCCAAAGCAGCAAGATCGCTTTGCAGCCTAAGGATGATTGAGTCTGCAGCTTTCCGCTCCTCCTCAGCTGCAGCGACCGCGGCCTTGGCCCTATCCTCAAAAGAGATCATCGACGCTTTCGCCTCCTCCAATTCTTTCACCAGCGAATCGATACGCCCATTCTCCATGTCCAGCTCTGCAACCGGAACATACCCCTCTCGGGCTTTGGCAATGGAAGTCAGAAGACCATCTGAAAGGAACAACAACAATAGTTTGCTTACCATGGTGATGACCAGTAGCTCGCAATCGCCAAACAAAAGAAGTACTCAACGATAGTCTCCTAGAGTCGCCGGTTAGCCTCCTGCACCACGCGCAGGTCATGTTCCAGGCGCTCCTTCGTGGCCTGCCAATCAGTCGATTCCCTCTGCAGGCCCTACAAGCAGAATGAACAATTAACAACTGCAAAAACACAAATTTAGTGCCTAGCCGCTGAAATTCGGCGACTAGACACTCGGGGACTAGCGACTAGAAGAAATTCAGTCCCTAGCCGCTGAAATTCAGCGACAAGACACTCGGGGACTGGCGACTAGAAGAAATTTAGTGCCTAGCCGCTGAAATTCAGCGACTAGACAGTTGGGGACTGGACATACCGGAATGGCGGCTCCAAGCATACTGTGAAGCCCAATGGCGCCCGTTGAAGGGACCACAAAGGATGTGCGCCCACGATGAGGCATCTGCGGAGATTGTTTTTCCGCCACGCCCGGAAAACCCTTTGCCATGAAGCACAGAAACGTCGCAGAGGCCCTCGTCGGGACACTAGTCATTGGGGCCGATGGCTCTTTCGTCGGAGCCTCCTTAGCTTGCTCCGGTTGAGTAACCGCCACCTCCTTGGCGCCCACGGCATGGTCACTCCCCCTGGCGCTGTCTTCTGTCGCAGCATCGCCGGCACCTCCCTTCCGCTTCTTTGCGCCCTCCACATGCGCGACGTCCGTAGCAGGCTTCCTCTTCTTGGGGACATCACCTTCCCCTGCGGTGGCGACCGGCGGAATCTTCACCATTGAGGGGCAACCAATCTTCTTGGCGCCGGACCTGCGAAGTCACCAAAGTGAGCAAAGAAATCATACGAAAAAGCACCAAAGAATGGAAAGGGAAACTCGCGACTTACTTATATGGTAAGGTTTGTCCAATATCGGGCCCAGCTTGCGCGAAAGACCCTTCTCAAAAACATCCAAGGCCCATGACACCGCGGGCTTCTTCGATGATGAAGCCGCGGTCTCTGGAACTTTTGGGCTGGACGACGCTGTCGTCCCCGACGGTCGTGGCGATTTGTTCGTCGCATCCCCAGCAGCTCCTGGCTCCGATGCGGCCGGGATAGTCGGCGCAATCACTGCAAGCAGAACCTCCACCTCCACCGCCGCGTCCGCTACATCCAAGCCCATCGTCGGAGTCGGACCCTCTAGGACCTTGGGCGAGACCTCAGTCGGATCATCGTCATTGGACTCATCGTCCGAATCAAACGCCACCGTCGAGCTGGGTGGCGACGCTGGCTTCAGAGCGGGCTTCTTCGTGGGCGACTTCGGCTTGCGCGCAGATTTCACCGGCGTGGCAGTTCGTCATGAACTATGATCTTGCAAAATCTCGTCGTCTTTGTCGCGCTCTTCAAGACTACGGGTCACCTCGAACTCGCGTTGCTTCTGCATACGAGTCTTACGAGCCACGTGCGCTGGGGGAGGGACATCCCCTCTCCCTCTTCGTCCTCGGAGGACTCTCCTTCGGTACCCTCCTCGAGCTCCTTGGGGACCTCTTTGTCGAGCAGGGGAAGCTAGCCCTCGAGAACCTGAAACAACTGAGAGTGGCCAAGAACAAACATCAAAGGATGGAGTTGCAAATCACATCGCGAGAATTGTGACTGAAGATAAACCCAGAGGGGAGGCTTACGTGGCGAGCCTGACCGACGTGGTTGTAAATTCCGCATCGGTAATCTTCTTCAAGGCAGCCTTGTAGTCTGCAGCATCCCACGACTCCTTGCTGGACCGGAAAGGATCGTTCTTCCCGGTGTACTCGTACATCCAATGGGGTCAGGTCGCCAGTGGGACCAAGCGCCACCCGAGCGAGCAGTTGTACAGATTGATGGGGGACAACCCTTGGTTCTTCAACTTATGGATCTGTTCCATCATCTCCGCGACGGCCATCCTCTGATCATCGGGGAGCTTGTCCACTGCCAGCCGACGAGGCTCGCTTCTCTCCGTGATGAACTCGGGTAGCACCACCTCGCCGGAGGGGGTGGAATCTCTCACATAAAACCAGCTCTTCTTCCATTCGCTCGCGGCCTTTTTTGGCAATAGAAGCTTGATGAAATTGGCCTCCGGCTTGAAATGAAATGTGACGCCTCCGGACGCCAAGATCGGGCCACCGGACCCCTCGCACCCGATGCATCCGTGGAACAGCTCCAACCATAGTGGGAAGTACGGCCTACAGCCGAGGTAGCATTCGTAGAAGGCGAGGAAGATTGCTAGTTGCTCGATGCTGTGTGGACTGGGATCTGACGGCTTGATCGCGTAGTACGCACAGAACCGCCAGAAGAATAATGAGGTGGGGAACCCCAAGCCCCTCTCCAAGTGGCTTGAGAAGCAGATGAACTTGCTAGCCCGCAGCTTCGGCTCGACCTCAGAAGACGTGGGGATCCGCCAATTCCCCTTACAGAGGACCCCCGCATGCTCAAATGACTTGATCTGCGCCACAGTGCACTTAGATTTCCCCCATTGACCTTTCGGAGGCACCATCAGGAAGGAGACAAGGTCGCTTGGTCTGGAGAATTTAGATTGAGGGGACACAGAGAGAATGGATGCGCAAAGATGAGGAATGTGGGGAAGGATCTACAGGACTGATCTGTCACTCCCCTTTATAAAGAAGTGTTACCCGCCAATCTAGGGATAGCCGTTACCCGCGGTAATCGTGACAAAGTTACCGTTGGATTACCCAACGAATAGTTTGACCAAGCTGATGGTCCAACTCGTTCCACTCGACTCGCCTGCAGCCATGCCCTGCCTAGTCGACAGGGGCAGCGACTCGGTAGTAACTGCATTCATCAAAGCTGCGACTAGAAACCCGACAGAAAATTTCGTTCGTTTCAGCAGAGTCCATCGCCGATTCGACTGGGTGTCCCTATTGGACACGCCTACTCTGACTGCCAAATGAACAACTGCATTTGAATCAATGATTGCCTCAGGGACTAATGATGGGGATATGCCGATTGGGGTATGCCTAGCAGGACGTTTCGATTGGGCGAAAGGCCTAGCAAGTGGGCATGCGAGACGGCGACTGGGATGCGGCTAAGGAGAAGGCCTAGCAATTGGAAACTGAAGGCCCAGAAGCATACTTGAAGCCCAGTCGGATTAGGTCAAAGCCTCAGAGTCCATATCCTGCTCGGTTGTAAACTGTAAACCCTAGCGAGGTGCCCCCTATATAAGCCTCCCTAGGTACTCTGAGGACTTACGTTTCATCATCCACCCCTTCGAGCGACTCACTGCTTAGACGCCGAGCTCTCCACCCATGTAACTTGCTCTCCATCAATCTAATCTAGTAGGAGTAGGTCTTTACCCTCCGGGGGGTGAACCTGGGTAAATCCATATGCATCCGCCCCCATGTCGCACCGCAGATGGCCACCAGCTCTCGCCCCCGATTATATCAATCGCTGACTTTGGCAGCAACTACCGTGGCCATTTCTACGACATGAAAAAATTTCTTTCGCAGGAAAAGAAGAGGAAGACCCTAGTGACCACTTGACGAGAGTGTATGACCTTTGCGCTACTCTTAAACCAGCAAGCTTACCAATAGAGTTTGTACTTCTTACACTCTTTCGCTGGTCTTTGAAACATAATGATTTTTCTTGGTTACAATCGTTATGCAACCATACTATAAAAAGCTAGGCAGATTGCATTCGAGAATTCATGCATAAATATTGTTTATTTACTAAAATCATGCAGATCAAATGAAGTACCACAATTTTTCTTCAAACAATTGGAGAAACCTTTTATCAAGCATGGAATTGATTTTATGCAACGATTATGAATGTCCCAAATCACGGTTTTCACGAGAGTTTAGTTATCCAATATTTTTATAATGGGCTTAATGACGAGACAAAAGATATGATTGATATATCTGTAGGAGGAGCAATATGCAACTTGACACTACTGGAATGTGTAAAGCTTTTTGTGGTAAGATCCTTTAATGACGAACAATACAATCCAGTTGAGGATATTGAACCACGAAAAGGTATGTTTCACATATCACGAGATCTTATATCCGAAGTCAAAAAGTCCATGGAAGAAAAACGTATAGCTTCGGAACTTGTAAAAGAAAACAAAGTTGACATTCTTCAAACTATGTAATAGAAGATGATATAAATCTTGTAATGCAAAAGTTTAAATATCAACAGAATCAATTCCATGAGAAAAACTATAAATGTCTTATGACACAAAAAGAATATAAGAGACCTAACAGAAGTCTTTGATGACTTAGGTCAAGCCATAAAACATTTAGATAGATATCTAAGTATGGTTAAAACTTAGTGTGAGCAAATAAATGAAACCCAAACTTTGATTTTGAACCAAGGAAATTTCAATATTGTTTGTACTAACATTGTTACTAGGCATGGTACAGAAACTCAGGAACCACAAGGGCCACCTTGGTATCAAGAAGAAAAAGCTCGAAAAGCAAGAGAGACTCAGGAGATGAGTGAAGAAGAAGAGGATTTAGTCGATCCCTAGGAAGACATTGATTATGAGGCCAGAAAAGGGAAAATGAAGCTTGCAAAACTCAAGAAGAAGAGGAAGCAGGGGATAAGCATAAACCATATGATTCAGATGCTGAGACAACCGATTCAAGGGAAGAAGCGGATCTCAGAAAGGAACAAGAAGAGCAATTTATCATCCCGCGTGAAGAACACACTGATAAGCAAAAATCAGCTGCAAGGAAAAATAAAAATAATGCTGAACCGGTGACCAAGTTAAAAGAGAAGGTAATACCTACTAAAAAGAAAATTCCTTATCCTCACCGAGTTCAATACGAACCAGATAAAGCTATTTACGACTCTTTTTGCTGAGGCACTCGGCAGCTTGTGTTTTGAACTTCCTTTAAATGATTCTATTCAAGTTCCTACTTATAAGAATTTTATGCGAGATATCCTTAATAGAAAGAAGAAGGTAACTAAGATTTTAGCAGTAATGACAAGCTTTAGCGATAAACTACCTGCTAAGCTTGGACATCCAGAGATACCAACCATCTCCTGTGGAATAGGGAAAACTAATATATTCAATGCTCTTTGTGATTTAGGAGCAGGTGTTAGTGTTATGCCTTATTCCTTATTTAAGAAATTGAATCTTCGAGAATGTTCTCCTACATCGATAACTTTACAAATGGTGGATAAGACGACTAAACAACCCTTCGGAATGATCGAAGATGTTTTACTTAGAATACATCAACATGTTATACCCACTGATTTTATTATTCTTCATGTTCCTAAGGATGACAAACTATCTATCATCCTTGGAAGACCTTTTCTTAGCACAGTTGGAGCTAACGTAGATTGCTCTAGTGTAATATTGTCTTCAATATATATGATGATCAGATTGTTCGACACTTTATTAAGAAATAGGAACATAATGGAAAATATGTTCCGCCACCCAAGCGTGATCAAGCAGCAAAAACTAAAGAAAAAGAGCAGCTTGAGATGAAAGCCGATGACATGGAGTTTGATTAGTCAAAACTCTAGAATAAAATACTTAATGGGAGTTAACCCATTCTTAATAAAATAAGTTTAAATTTTATTTACGATTACTACTTTATCATTTGTATGATCTAATAAATTTGTTTTGAGTTTTGAGTTCATTCAGAGGATTTACCTTAGCGAAGTTAAGAAGCAAGGGAAAATGAAGAAAAGAAAAGGGTTCAGTATAGATAACAAGCTATGGTATGGCCGTGGTATGCCTGTACCGCGCGCCCGAACCGAGTCTCGACAAAACCAGCTAAAGGAACAGTGCCGGTGACGACCAGTGGTACGGCCGGATACCCTCGTACCCCTCACCCGTACTGAACTTTGATGAAATCGACCAATGTTCCCATATAGATAACGACTAGTGGTACGGTCGGGGTACGGCCGTACCGCGTGCCCGTACCAGGTCGACCAGGTTTGATCTCGAACCTTAATGTTGATCCAATAGTGACGACCACCGGTACGGGCGGGCTGTGCCCGTACCGCCCGCCCGTACCGAGTGTCTCGCTAGGTAAAGGCCGACAGCGGCTGGCTCCCAGCTAGCCTCCTTCTTCTTCCTCTTTCTTCCTTGTTCTTCCTCTCTCCACCTCATACCCTAGCCTCCTATAACCTTTGATTCTTCATTGATTTCATGTTTTTGAGTTGGGGAATCTTCACATCGGTAAGTTTCTTGTCTGATCCATTCTTTATTTTCTGAAATCCATGGTTGATTTCATCACATTGGCTATTTGGATGAGTTCATCATATTTTCAGATTATTGTTGATTTCTCACGTTAGAATTTGTAACTTCTACCTATAATCATTTGTTTATGTGATAGAAACTTGATGCCTATAGTTTAATTCAAAATATTTCACAGCACAATGCATAACATTGGAAGGATTTTCCGCTCGAGCAAGGGCTCGGGTATGGCGGGAGCCTCGGGCTCCGCCAAGCCGCCAGGCTTGAAGAAGAGGCGCTCGGAGGTGGACAACTTGAGGGCTGTGATACGTCCAAAACGTATCTACTTTCCCAAACACTTTTTCTATTGTTTCTTCTCTAATTTGCGTGATTTGGATACAACTAATGCGGACAAATGTTGTTGATGTCTACGCACTTCTATTCTTGTAGATAGTTGTTGGGCCTCCAAGTGCAAGTTTTCCCTTAAGTGGATCACCCAAGGTTTATCGAACTCAGGGAGGAAGTGGTCAAAGGTATTCCCTCTCAAGCAATCCTGCAATCAAGATACAAGAAGTCTTTTGTGTCCCCAGCACACCCAATACACTTGTCAGGTGTATAGGTGCACTAGTTCGGCGAAGAGATAGTGAAAAACAAGTGGTATGGATAATTATAAGTGGTAACGATGCCAGAAAAGAGCTTGCTGGTGTGTGGTTGATGTGGGAAAAGACTAAAGGCAAACTGAAATAAAGATGGAAGCAAGCAAACATGTAATAAATCTAATTGAAAACGGTGTATCAATGCTTAGAAACAAGGCCTAGGGATCATACTTTCACTAGTGAACACTCTCATATAAATATCTTCTCTTTATGATACTACTCTTAACTACTCTCCGGTTGGACACTCTAACCATTGGTAGGGCTATAACAGCACTTCTCAAAGTTTGCTTTCCCCATCTAGATAACCCCACACTGTCACCTTGAGCACTAGATGGTTCCGACAAACACCACAATTTCATAAAGACATCTAACTCCAAATATAACTCGTAACAAGTGTTTGTAATCTCTAGCCTAAGTGCCACCATGGTGTGCACACTGTCAACTTCACACACATGGGGAGAGCAGAGATCTATTAAAGCACTTGAGTAGCAAGGTAGATCTACTTGATTACAAAGGTCATGATCACAACATGATCATGCATAGAGAGAGAGATGAACACATAGCTACCGGTAGAACCCTTAGCCTCGAGAGAGAACTACTCCCTCTTCATCATGGGAATCAGCAACGGCGATGGAGATGGTGGTGAGATCGATGCAGATGGCTCTAGGGGCACTTCCCCGTCCCGGCAGGGTGCCGGAACAGAGACTTTCTGTCCCTCGAATCTCCCCTTCGGTGGCGGCAGCACTGTGGAACTTTTCGTGGATTTCTGATTGACGACCTAGGTTTTTTGCATCGGGAGGATTTTATAGGCGAAGGGGCAAGGTCGGTGGGTAGCAAGGGGGCCCACACCATGCCCTGGCACAGCCTAGGGGGACCCACGCCTAGGGGTGTTTTGGCCACCCTGTGGCCCCCCTTCGTCTCTCCTTCTAGCTCCGTGAATCTTCCGGGAAAATAACGGCTTTGGCTTTTGTCCCGTCCAATTCCGAGAATATTTATTTTCTGACTTTCTAGAACCAAAAACAGCAGAAAACAGGCAACTGGCACTCTGGCATCTTGTTAATAGGTTAGTCCAAGAAATCATATGAAAAGTACTCTAAAGTTGGAACAAAACATAAGAAAGTAGATAAAACCAAGCATGGAACATCAAAAATTATGGATACGTTTGCAACGTATCAACATCCCTAAGCTTAACTCCTGCTCGTCCTCGAGTAGGTAAGTGATAAAAAGAAAGAATAATTTTTGAGGTGACATGCGCCATCATAAACTTGATCAAAGTATTTGTCAAACATTGATAGCTAGGATCATAGTACTTCAACATAGCATGAAATACAAAGTCTTAACAATAAGACATAGCAACTATGTTGCAACATGAAAAGGCACAAACAAAAGATTCATGAATAACAATGCTTTGCAAGACATTTGTTTGTTTCACATAAAGAAAACATAGCATAGTGGCATTCAGCTTGTCCCTCATGGAGTAGCAAACATAAATGCATAGGACACCTTCAAAGTTCATAAGAGTGACTAGATACAAATAGTTTAAAATAAGCAATATCAAAGTTATGCATCAATCAAAAAGTCTTGGTACAATGCACATAGAACTAAGAATGGCCACTAGGCTCTCAAAGTAGGTGCATAAAGGTAGAAGGTGGAGACCTGGCATAAAAGTAAAAGAAAGACCTTCATAGAAGGAAGCAGAGATTCAAGTTTCATAATGCGCTTCCAAAAATTACAGTACTTATTAGCTTTTAGCTCTCATTTACCCTATCATAAGCATATTGAAGTGATTAAGGTTAAAGTCAACAAACTATGGAGTATATGCTTGACAAAGTATAAGTTGGAAATATCGTGTCCCTTGAATACGTGGGCTCCTCCTCATGCTTCTCAAGTTTAGTCACCGGTAAGTTCTTGTCATCGTAAGTACATGTGTATCATAGAGACCCGCCAATGGGGTACCCTTTGCCCAATGATATGGAAGAATCCCCATATCAAAATGATAAGGCAAGCAGACAACGAGCATCTCAGCAATCTTCTTATTTACCATGGGAAAATGGTGCTTTTTTCTCTCTTTCCTCTTTTCTCATCTTTTTTCTTTTTTCTCAATCTCAATCTCTTTTTTATGAGAAGAATGCTTCATAGATTGCTCATTATGCTTACGCTACAGGTTTCCACCATGATTAGGCATGGATTAGACGGGTGGCCCAGGCGTTTCTCTAACACACATACATAACTCCATGGACTTACAAGCTCCCATTTCATTTCACACCGATGACATCCATAGACAAAAGAGCATGATATCAACTAGGTACAAAGTACAAGTGCGCTGTTGAAAGCGTTCCCCATGACAGCATGGTTCTGCTAATACCCAACAAATAAGCGCAAGCATATACAACATAGACGACACAATGATTCAAGTTTATTAAGGGCAAGAAAAGTAAAATGTGCCATCAAGTTCGTGAGAGCATTAATCACTAGTTTTCTCATAACAAGTTTAATTCGGAAAGTAAATAAAAAAAATGAATATACTTGGAATAGAAAATGCTAATAGGTAGGTATGGTGGAATCTTTGGAATAACTTGGTTTTATGAGTTGGATGCATGAGTGGAACTCATACTTGGTTATGGAGGCTAGCAAAAGATTGGGAGAGACCGACTAAGAGAGCAATAATGGCCATAATCATGCAGATAACATCATTGTTCAAAGCATAAAGTGATACTACAAGTTTAAAACTAAAGGATCATAAAGGCTATGGTGACTTGGGATAGTCATAACATGGTGTGAGAATGTGCCAAGTCAACCAAAATAAAACATCAAAGGAGAATACCACAATATTATGCTTTAATATGCTAAAACAACGCATGATTATTTCAAGGCACATTAAGCAATCTCAATTTTTTATAACATGTCATGCTACAACAAATAATACTAAGCATAAAGCCAAATCAATATCAATCATGGCATGACAAACCATAGGCCACAGTCAAAAACAAGCTCCCTTTACCACTTAGCATGAGCTTTCCTACTCTTTTCCAATCCAAACCAAACTATTTGAAAACTAATGTATGAATGAGGGGGTACAACCAATTTATTCAGAAAAATAAGCAAACAAAGAAAATGAAAACCAAAACGAAAACGAAAAAGAAGACGCTCCAAGAACAACACAACTGTGCATGAAACAATAAAAATGAAGCGTTTGGAAGAAACCTGAAATTTTTATTGATGAAGAAGGGGATGCCCAAGCTTTGACGCTTGTACTTCTTGGATATTTCTTGGAGTGACACGCGTGGCATACCCAAGCTTGAGCTTTAGTCCATCCTTCATACTCATTCCTTCCATACACCTGAACTTTTTCCTTCATACAAAACTTCACACAATCTTTATTAGCAACATTAGTGCACTCAAGATAATAGGTCTTTTAGGTTCAGTTCCAACACCAATAAAACTTCCATTAAAACACTAGCTACTGTAGCACTTCCCTCAAAAAGCTCAATTCCCCAAAAGAACTAAAAAAGGAACCAACAAGAAGCAAATGCAAATAAAGGCAGAAATTTGTCAAAACAGACCAACGGGTAAAAACCAATTTTTTCGAAGACCTTCTGTTGCTAAAATAGACAAGTGTTGAACTAACGAAAGTTAGATAACAACCTGGGGCAGAAGCACAAAAATTCACGCCTCAAAACAACGTACAGAGATTTTACACGAGTTTTTACGGTGAAGCACAGAAATCTGTTTCGGGACACCAACTTTCCCAATCATTACTTCTCTCTCATTAGAGGTTACTCTTGGCACAAAAATCAAATAAAAAGGATAAGGAGAGGTTATTACAGAGGTAATAACTTCCGAGACTCACTAAAACTTTCGGGTTATCTCCCAATAAGTATTTTTCTTTAACGCCTTTAAGTTAGGCATGATAGTTTGAGAAGATGCTCACATAAGAAATAGGAATTGAAGTAAAAGAGAGCATCAAGAAGAAAATTCAAATAACATTTAAGTCTAAACCACTTCCTATGCATAGTAATCTTATAAAGAAACAAGTCATGAAAGCACAAAGCAACAAGCATAGGAAAGCAAAATAAGTGCAACTTCAAGACTTTCAAAATAAAGAGGGGAAACATAATATTGTTGAGACACATAAAACCATGTTTCCCTCTCTCATATTAACTTTCAGTAGCATCATGAATAAAATTAACAATATAACTATCACATAAAACATTCTTATCATGAGCCACATGCATAAAAGAATTCATACTCTCCACATAAACATAGTCGTTCTTATTAATTGTAGTGGGAGCAAATTCAACAAAATAGCTATCATTATTATTCTCATCACCATAATCATCAAATATAGGAGGCATATTGTAATCATTAATTTTCTCCTCAATAGTAGGTGGACTGAAAATATCATATTCATCATTGTAATCATCATATATTGCAGGTTTTGTATCATCATAAGCAATAGAATAGCTATCTTCCAAAGCTGGGAAACTAAAAAGATCATTTTCATAAAAACTAGCTTCCCCAAGCTTGGAATTTTCCATACCATTAGTAATAATGGTGTCCAAAGAATTCATGCTAACAACATTGCTATTAGCATGTAAATAAAGTTCCATAGGTTTTTTAATTTTCTCTTCAAACACTTCATGTCCTAACTCAAGATAAATACTATAAAGCTCTCTAATTTTGTTGTTATTTTCCATTAAGCCTACCTAGTGAAAATAAAAACAAGAAACAAAAAGACAAAATTGCAGAATCTAAAGGAAATAACTTCAAGCACTCACACACCAGCAACCGCACTAGAAGATAACTTAGTAGCCAGAGGATGTGACTAACTTTTACCTTACCTCCCCGGCAACGGTGCCAGAAAATAGCTTGATGTCTACGCACTTCTATTCTTGTAGACAGTTGTTGGGCCTACAAGTGCAGAGGTTTGTAGAACAATAGCCAGTTTTCCCTTAAGTGGATCACCCAAGGTTTATCGAACTCAGGGAGGAGGTGGTCAAAGGTATTCCCTCTGAAGCAATCCTGCAATCAAGATACAAGAAGTCTCTTGTGTCCCCAACACACCCAATACACTTGTTAGGTGTATAGGTGCACTAGTTCAGCGAAGAAATAGTGAAATACAAGTGGTATGGATAATTATAAGTGGTAACGGTGCCAGAAAATAGCTTGCTGGCGTGTGGTTGACGTGGGAAAAGACTAAATGCAAACTGAAATAAAGATGGAAGCAAGCAAACATGTAATAGATCTAATTTCAAATGGTGTATCAATGCTTAGAAACAAGGCCTAGGGATCATACTTTCACTAGTGAACACTCTCATATAAATATCTTCTCTTTATGATACTACTCTTAACTACTCTCCGGTTGGACACTCTAATCATTGGTAGGTCTATAACAACACTTCTCAAAGTTCGCTTTCCGCATCTAGATAACCCCACACTGTCACCATGAGCACTAGATGGTTCCAACAAACACCACAATTTCATAAAGACATCTAACTCCAAATATAACTCGTAACAAGTATTTGTAATATCTGGCCTAAGTGCCACCATGGTGTGCACACTGTCAACTTCACACACATGGGGAGAGCACAGATATATTAAAGCACTTGAGTAGCAAGGTAGATCTCCTTGATTACAAAGCTCATGATCACAACATGATCATGCATAGAGAGAGAGATGAACACATAGCAACCGGTAGAACCCTTAGCCTCTAGAGAGAACTACTCCCTCTTCATCATGGGAATCAACAACGGCGATGGAGATGGTGGTGGAGATCGATGGAGATGGCTCTGGGGGCACTTCCTTGTCCCGACAGGGTGCCGGAACAAAGCCTTTTGACCCCCAAATCTCCCCTTCGGTGGCGGCGGCCTGGGGGGACCCGCGCCTAGGGGTGGTTTGGCCACCCTGTGGCCCCCTTCATCTCTCCTTCTGGCTACGTGAATTTTTTGGAAAAATAACGACTTTGGCTTTTGTCCGGTCCAATTCCGAGAATATTCATTTTCTGACTTCTGGAACCAAAAACAGTAGAAAATAGGCAACTGGCATTGTGGCTCTTGTTCATAGGTTAGTCCAAGAAATCATATGAAAAGTCCTCCAAAGTGTGGAAAAAACATGAGAAAGTAGATAAAACCAAGCATGGAACATCAAAAATTATGGATACGTTTGCAACGTATTAGCTGTTTTCAGCAGAATTGCTTTGGTGTCTCGTTTTTGTGCAGGAAATCAACTTTCAGGTAAAATCCCAGAAAATATCGCAAAACTCCTATTTTACCAGAAGACTCACGGAGCCAGAAGACGAGACGAAGAAGGGCCACGAGGGGCCCACACCACTTGGCCGCGCGAGCCAGACCAGGCCGCGCCAGGGGGTGGTTTGGCCGCCCCGGACTCCTCCTCAACCTCTCCTTTCGCCTGTATAAGCCCTCTGACCTAAAATAGACGAGGGGTTCGACGTTTTTCCAGATAGAGTTCCGTCACGCCGCCACCACCAGAAGTCGCGATTCGGAACCAGAAACTTCATTCTTGCACCCTGCCGGGACGAGGAATTGGAGGAGATCATCATCATCATCATCATCATCGCTTCTCCACCAACCATCTATGATTCCCCCATCCATGAGTGAGTAATCCCCCGCAATAGGCTATGGGGATGGTGGGGATTAGATTAGATCGTTCATGTAATTGCATCAAATTGTTAGGGCATGGTGCCTAGTATCTATTGTTAGTGCTTTTTGACATTGTTGCACCTTGTTATGCTTAATGCTTGTCACTAGGGCCCGAGTGCCATGATTTAAGATCTGAACATGTTATTGATTCATGAGGATGTTATTCTTTATAATCTTACCTACAAGTTGTATACACATATTATTCTCCAGAACCAAAGGCCCCGAAGTGACAAAATCGGGATAACCGGAGGGGGTGGCTATGATATGAGGCTCACATGTGTTCACAGAGTGTTAATGCTTCGCTCCGGTGCTCTATTAAAAGGAGCACCTTAATTGCCAGTAGATTCCCTTGAGGCCCCGCTACAACGGGCTGGCAGGACAAAAGATGTTGTGCAAGTTCTCATTGCGAGCACGTATGACTATATGGAACACATGCCTATGATTATTTAGTACTTGGATGCTTTACCTTAATTATCTGCAAATGCCCTATGTCTTCATTGTTACATGAATTGTCTTGTCCATGCAACGCCCTTCCATCCATCCCTATGCCTACCGCGCTTTAATCCTACTGTTTACTACAATTCTTACTTCTGTCTTTATTTTTACTATTGTTATCGATTTGCTATTGCTACTACCAAACTGTTGCAACTGAAAAACTGTTGTGAGCAAGACTGTTTCTAGGTGCAGCTGAATTGACAACTCAGTTGTTAAGGCTTATAAATATTCTTTGGGTCCCCTTGTGTCGAATCAATAAATTGGGTTTAACTTCCCTCGAAGACTATTGCGATCCCCTATAGTTGTGGGTCATCAAGACTATTTTCTGGCGCCATTGCCAGGGGGCATAGCTCTATTTAACAAGTTCACTTGGAATCATTATTGTTTGCTACTATCCATTCATCATGGGTAAGACTCGTGATGGAAAATTCCTATATTACCATCCACTACAAGGAGAGGTACAATTCTGAACACCTCTATTGCTCTTGATTCACCATTTGTGATGAGTAAGCTCCTTACACCACCACCACATACACATGCTACACATACTGCTACTTCTGCTGAATCTGAAGCTTCTGATACTTATGATGATGTTTCTACTATGCTTGATAAGAGTGGTTCATTAGGTCCTTTCCTAGATGCTCCGATTGCTAGATCCATAGCTGGAAATACTGAAACTCCTAATGAAGATACTACTACACCTGTTAGTTCACCTGAGTCTAGAGATAGCTATGATATTGAAGATGGATATATTTAAATGGCTGATGAATTTATTAAAGAATGCCAAAATACTCATGGTACAAGTGCTATTAAGACTCTCCTTGAGAGACGTACTATAAAACCCAAATTATCTCCTAATGATAAGTTTGCTACATCTCCCATAAACAATAAAGATAAGGATTATGATTTCTCTCTAGATTTATCTTACATAACCATTGTTGAGAAATACCCTTTTTGTGGAACTAAGAATGAAAGTGTTGTAGCACACATGACTGAGCTTTCTACCACGAGTGGCCTATTTTCTGATGATATTAAGATGCGCACCTACTTTGTTGCTAAAATTTTCCCTTGTTCACTAAAAGGAGAAGCTAAAGCTTGGTTTAATAATTTACCTCCTGGATCTATTGATAACCCTGATGACCCACAAGTATAGGGGGTGCATCGCAGTATTTTCGATAAGTAAGAGTGTCGAACCCAACGAGGAGCAGAAGGTGCTGGCTAGTGGTATGGATCAGGAATTCTCTGCGAATACTTAGCAAACGGATTTTTAGGGGTTTTCGATAAAGCAAATAAACAAAGTACGAGTAAATAAAAGACAGTTGGAATAAATGCAGCAAGTGGCCCAATCCTTTATGCAGCAAAGGACAAGCTGGTTGTATTACTTAAGATGACCAAACGTTCTCGAGGACACATGGGAAGACTGTCACGTGCTTTCGCTTCATATAGTTGATTAATCTTCTCTAGCTTGCTAAGTGTTGTGTGGGTGAACCTGTGCTAATGTACCGCCCCATCCAAGACTAATACATACTTATGATTATACCCCTTGCAAACATCCGTAAGTACAAGAAAGTAATTAAGGTAGAAACCTAACCACAACTTTAAACTCTAAGATCCTTACGTCCCTTGTGCAATGGTTTCCTAACGGGGGTTCAGGTTTCTGTCACTCCGGCAACCCCTACGATTAGTAGCCAAATACACAATGCATTCCCCTAGGCCCATATAGGTGAAGTGTCATGTAGTCGACGTTCACATGAGACCACTAGAAGAAGTACACCACAACTTAAATAACAATCTATTGAATCTTTCTCAATGCAACTCCACTACTAACAACAAGACTTCTCCCATGTCCTCAAGAACAAAACAAACTAATCACAAGACATCATATGGATCATGATCAGAGATGGAATAATGATTTATAACAATATGAACATAAGCAATAATTCAATGGTTCACTCAATAGCATCAACTACAAAGAGTAATCAACACCGGGAAAGTTTCCCCTATGAACTAATGCAAGATTCAACGCAATTGTTACAACAATATGGAGATGGTGATGAGGGTGCTGATGGTGATGATGGTGGTGATGATGATGATGATGATCCCGATGAAGTCCAGCTTGATGGTGGTGTTGATGGCGACAATCTCCCCTCTCCGGGAAGGAATTCCCCCGGCAGAAATCTGTCTGCCGGAGAGATCTTTCTCTCTCGGTGTTTTCCGCCCTGCAGAGGCGGAAGAATATTTCTATGGTCACCCCCCGAGTCTTAGGGTTTTAGGAGGATGATATACGCCAGAGGGGAGAGGCTGGAGTGGGCCAGGGTGGCCACACCACCTCCTGGCGTGGCCTAGGGCTACCGGCGCCATGGGGTGGTCTGGGCCCCCTGTGGCCCATCTCCACTCCATCTTCTGGCATCCTTAGTCTTCTGGAAAAAGAGGATTTTCCGTATATTTTCACGGATTTTCTGATCTTCGCGAATTTTTCCTCCAAACAGCACCTTTCCATCAGAATCCTCACTGCAGCGGTCCATGCTCCAAAAGTCATCAACCATGCAAAAACAGATGAAATAACATAAGTATCACCTCTCAATAAGAAATATATCAATGGATAATAGTGAATTATGACATAGAATAGTGATGCAAAATGGACGTATCAAACCCTGATTGCTTGATTAGTACTTTCTTTCAGAAATATTGCCCTCCTAGTGCTCGGCATGCCATTTTGCAGGAACTTTATTATTTTAAACAAGCAGAAAAGGAGATATTGCCTGAATCGTGGGCAAGGTTTTGTGCTCTAATTCACGCACAACCTAGATGTCCATTACCTAAAAATGAGCTTCTTGATATATATTATAATGGACTAACTGAAGAATCTAGGACATACCTGGATAGTTGTGTTGATTTTGTTTTCAGGAAGAGTACTCTCAAAGAAGTTGAGGAATTAATGGATAAAATAAGCAAGAATTATGATGAATGGACTCCACCTAAGACAACTACACCTAAATCAACTACACCTTAATTAACTGTGCCCGAGCCAACACCAACATCAAAGAAGAGGGGAGTGATTGAACTAAACGATGAAGTAATGAAGGAAGCTAAGAAATATCTTAAGGAGAAGGGTATTAAATCTAAAGATGTGAAAATTTACCTCCTATAGAAGAATTATGTAAGCCAATCTCCCACTCATCCACTATTGAGGTACATTCTCTCCAACATTTTGATGAATGTGATATTCCTTATTCTAAACCTCCTGATCAAAGCTTAGGAGAATTTGATATCTTTGTTGTTAAGCAAGATAATTTTAATAAAAGAGTGCAGAATCATTTAATGGAAAACTCTAGAGATATTATTGAGTTGAGAGATATTGTGGAAAGAACCTCCAATGATGTTAAAATGCTTGTTAAACATTTCCAAATGGTTCAAACTCAAATTGATCAGCTTATTAAAGTACAAAAATATTTGCTAGTTAATGCTTCTAAAGAAAAACATGCTTATGAAATTAGAACTAGAAGTAGTGCTGCCACTCAGGATCCTCTATATCCCGAGGGACATCCCAAAAGAATTGAGCAGGATTCTCAACAAATTGAAAATAGTGGTAATTATCCTAAGAGAAAGAAAAGGAAACATAAAACAATTGTAGAGTCTCCTGAACCTGCTAAATATCCTAATAGTATATATTTCTCTGACGCTGAAACTGAGAGTGGTAATGAGAAAAATCATGCTCCTGATAAAGAAGAAGTTGAGGAAGAACCTGAAAGGCACACTAAGAATACTAAATACACTAAGGAAGATTTTGTTGCTAAAAAACATGGTAGTGAAAGGGAGCCTTGGTTCCAAAAATCAATGCCTTTTCCTGATAAGAAACACAAGTCAAAGGAAGAAGAACACTATAGCAAGTTTTGTGACTGGATGAAACCTTTATTCTTGCAAATTCCTTTAACTGATGCTATTAAATTGCCTCTCTATTCAAAGTATATGAAGGATATTGTCTCTAATAAAAGGAGGATCCCTAATGAGGAAATTTCTACTTTGCTTCCTAATTATTTCTACTTCAATTGGAGAAATTAATACCAACTGATATATCTTTGCAAATGGCTGATAAATCTACTACTATTCCTATTGGTATATGTGAGGATGTTCATGTTCAATTGGCCCATAATTACTTGATATTAACTGACTTTGTTGTGCTTGAAATGCCTGAAGATGATAATATGTCTATTATTCATGGGAGACCTTTTCTTAATACTGCAGGTGCTGTCACTAATTGTAATCAAGGAAAGGTAACTTTTAATGTTGATGACAAGGAACATACTGTCTATTTCCCCAAGAAGATTGATAAGGCTTATGGCCTAAATTCAAGTGAAAATATTGAGGGCGTCCAAGTTGGAGAAATATATTGTCCCATACCATGAGAAAAATATGAAATTATTATGATTGGGACCATTGCTATCAAGGTGGAGGTAACATAATCATTTAGTGAAATGCAAACTTTTGTTTCATATAATTTTTTTTGGTAACAAGACCTGATCAACCCTGTTAACAAAGGTATTTTAATGAACAAAACAATGTTTTCACCATGATTATCCTTGCTTACTTTTATTTTATTCATTTTAATTTTTTCTTTTACTTAGTTTAATTTTCTATTTTGTTAGTTGCTTGCATATAGAGTGTTTTAGAACTTCTGAAGTTTAGGTTTTGTTTTGTTATTGCATCATTCCAATATTATCTTTCTGCCAGAAAATCATTCATCAATACCTGAAAAATTGCTCAAAAATAAAGTTTCTCAAAAAATTCCAGAAAATTCATATTAAATTTTACGCTAAAAATGTGGCAGAGAGGTACCTGGAGTGATCCAGGGGGGCACCAGGCAGGCACACCACCTGGTGGCGCGGCCATACCAGGGGCATGCCTGGCCATGGTGTGGGCCACCCCTGGCCCTCCACTTATTCTTCTACCTGCCACTACCTTCTCTCTCCCGAGAAAGCACCAGTTCATTGCTCATACCCGTGTTCTTGATGTTCTTGCTCGCGATTTTCGATCTCCTTGCTCAGCGCATCTTTGCTGCTGAGATTTGACGCATTTGTTCTCCGGTATGTGACTCCTTCGCTTGTCCAAGTAGATTTGTGATTAGTGGTTTATATCTTGAGTATTTTGCTACTGTAGGTGACAGGTTATGTGAGCGTGCATGCTAGTTCTATGCTTAGAGAAATTTTTTTGATGCATGATTAGCCTTCTTGCAGGTCCCTATAAGTAGTTCCTCTTATTATCTAATCACCTTGTAGTCACTTGTATGATGGTTCTCTAAAATTTTAGAAAAGGAGATGAATGAACACCAACTCAAACAACATGAATTAAGGGTGCCCGAGGTTATGAAAGTTCATCGTGAGGGATAAGTTTTCCCTTCTATGCCCCAAATTCATGAAGGCCGCAGGGATTTCTCAAGATTTCAATACTCTAATTTCTAATGCTGGGTTGGAGCATTTTGTGGGAGATGAACCTTACCAATATGTGAAACTAACCATGTCTATGGTGCAGGATTTTTGATTTAGTTGGTCCTTGCCTAACCCCATGGTTCATTACAAAATTTACAATATAGCTGTCAACCTCTCTCTTGGTGATATTTGTGCAGCTATTAAAGTACCACAGTCGGGTTCATGTGAAAGGATTAGAGAGCGGCCCTCGCCACTCATGGACTTGTATGCGGAGATTTGCCAAGGGAGTAGCTTCTCAAAGGATAGTCGTAAAATTCGTAATATTCATCTCCTTACTATTCGATACTTTGCCTACCTTATTGCCAAGTGTATTCTCGCTAGTAAAACTACTAGTAAATTATCCTCATATGATCTAGCCTTTATATCAGCTGCCTTGAAACAATATAGGTCTTATAATTTGGGCGCTTTGATAGCTTTCCATCTTGATGCTAATCGCGAGAAAGGTTGAATTTGTGGAGGCCTTGTCGCCTCTCGTCTATTAGCTTTGCATGGTGTAGCGCCTCGTCATTCAGATTTACAGTTTCCCATAGAGAGACTTGATCTTAATTGCATGATACAACATAAATTTGTTTCTTATTGGGCTAACTTGAGTGATTTATCTTATGAAATAACTTTTCTCAAGGCTAGTTGGAGAAGAGGTAAGTCCGAGCGAGTGGTTCTTTTGCCTCCGTCTGTTTTGTTTAGCCTTGATACCGGGGTAGGATGGTCACTTACGGAGGAAGATCTTGACGCATATTTGGAGGAGCTCTCCCAACAAGAGCAAAATGTTGGAAGAGAGGCCGAGGACGATTCGGTCTAGCCCTCCAACGAGGGGGAGTCTTCGCACCATCAGCCTGCCTATGATTGGGGAGCTTCTTCTTCGTTTTCATGAGGGCCTGAGTATGATCATTCTCATCATTCTCGCGATGACTCGCTGGCTTGGAGTTCCTACCTGCGCTAGGATTGATCTCCACTTAGGCCAAAAGCCTAAGCTTGGGGGGAGGTATACCGACATCACACTCATCTACATATCATGTTCAGTCGGTACTTTGCATATCCATGTTTTGTTTTCCTTTTAGCTTTTTCTCTCGCTTTATTTCTGCTTTCAAAAACACAAAAAGACAGAAAATATTTTCATTATTTCTCTCTATTTGCTTCTTTATCTTTTAGCCTTGGTTTGCTTCATCCTTTTTTGCTTTGTTTTGAAAAATTGAAAACCCAAAAATATTTGTTGTTCTTCTCTGGTTTTGTAAAGTTCGTTGCAGGGTTCAGCTATCCTTAGTGACTCCTTGGAGTTTGGTTTTATCTTATTATTCAAGTCACACAAGTGAAAGGCAATGATGATTTATGACAACTTGAGGTGTGGTAAGAGGCTGGTATGATCTCTATTTGTTTTCATTTTTGTACATATACTCATCATTGTGAGCATGCTTAGTCTATTTATGTGAGGTGTATGTTATTTAATGGATACTTAGTAGTCCTTGCCTTCTTATGATGAGTTACAATCCATTATAGTTCGTAACATGTCATATAAATGTTTGCTTGTATTGTTCTATTCATAACTTGGTATGACATTGTGGTGTCCTCCTCTGAACATTCTATTTGAATCGACTTGGCACATGCTCACGCATGCATATGACTAAACAAAAAGTTAGTTAAGCCTCGATGATTTATTCTACCTCAAAGTTCTTGTGTCACTTTTATGCCACTATTAATTTTGTTTTGTCGCAAGCATGATTATGACAGTTATGGCTCTCTCGATTGTTGCTCCCTTTCTATTGCTAGCCTTCACTCATGCTGAGTATACGCTTTACTCGTGCATCCAACTACCTAAAACCAAAGTTGTCAAAAAGATTCCACCATACCTACCTATTATCATTGTTGCTATTCCTTGCATATTTATTATGCTTTGTTTTCTTCCAATAAAAATGTTTGCTTGTTATGTGAAAATTAGTGATTAAAGCTCTCACGAACTTGATGGCACACTTTACTTTCTTGCACTTAAAAAACTTGTACCATTGTGCACATCTATGTTGCGTATATGCTTGCGTTTTGTAAGTTGTGAATTAGCAGAACCATGTTAACATGGGGAACGCTTTCAACATTGCACTTTATTTAGTTGTTATCATGTTCTTTTGCTTATGGATCCCGGCTATGTGAAATTAAAGGGGAGCTTGTAAGGCTCATGGAGTTCGTATATGTGTTAGAGAAACGCCTGGGCGGCTGGTCTAAGCCATTCCTAATCTTGGTGGAAACCTACATCATAACGATAGTGAGAAATCTGTGAAGCATCCAAAAGAAAAATAAAAAAATTAAAAAGGGAAATCCCTATGCAAATAGCAAATAAAAGGATCGCTGAGATGCTCATTGTCTGCTTGCCTTGTCATTTTGATATGGGGAATCTTAAGTATCATCGGGAAAGGGGTACCCTATTGGCGGTTCTCTATGATACACATGTACTTATAATGACAAGAACTTACTTGTGACTAAAGTTGAGTAGCATGAGGAACGGTACTCGTAAGCAAGGGGCTTGAAATTTTCAACTTATAACTTGTCAAGCATATCCTCATATTTGTTCACTTTAACCTTAATCACCTAAAGATGCTTATGATAGGGCAATGAGAGCTCAAAGCTAATGAGTACCATACTTTCAACATTTGGAAGGCTTTCAAACTTTTCAAATCTTATCTTTCACTTTTTATGTCGAGTCACCATTTATTCTTTGAGCACCTTCCCGAGAGCATAGCTGTCATTCTTAGAGTAATGTGCTTGTTCCAAAACACGCTTAATTATGACATAACTTTGACTCTTGTATCTTTGATATTTTTATTTCTAGTCTTCACTTAAACTTCAGAGGTGTCTTGGCATTTATGTTTTTCTCCAAAGAAAGGCAAGAGAGACACCACTTTATCATATCTTCTTATGAGCATTACGATCCTGCTTATGCTTATATGTCATGTTGCTTATTATTAATGGGTTGGAATCTCTTCATAGCTTGCATGACTACTGGGTAAACTTATTGGCATACTCTTTGTTATGAATTGCCTAAGTATTTGATCATATGCTGGGAATATTGATGGGTTCGTAGCATGGAAAACAAAAAATTTCTACTGCAAGAACGAACAAAACCCAGATCTAATCTAGATAAAAGCCAAGATCTAATCTATTATACATGTGCAACGAGATAGATCTGTACTAACCTTCGTAGATCCGAAAGCGTTACGATATTGGATCTCGTGGTTGATGTAGTCGATCACTTGCCGATCTCAAGATCGTGTGGACTATCCTTCCGGTAGCGCTTCCGCAGTCGGTCACACGTGCGGAGTCGAAGAAGACCTTCCTCTCCCCGTTCTAGCGAGCAACGGAGGTAGTAGATCTTCTCCCAGGAATCCCAGCAGCACGACGGCGTGGTGATGGTGGTGGAGTAGAGAATTCTGCAGGGCTTCGCCTAAGCCTGAGCAGAAGAAAGGAGGAGGAGAGAGGCGGCTAGGATTGGAGTAGTGGAGGAGGGCTAGGGGGTGGTGCCCCCACCCCTCTATTTAAAGGGGGGAGGCGCCATGGGGAGGTGGAGTCCTTGTAGGACTCCCCTCTCCCTTGGCCGGCGGATTGGGAGGGGGGGAGGAGTCCTCCTCCCCCACAACTCCTTGTCTTGCCCCACAAGGACTCCTTGATCCTTTCTTGGTTTTCAAGCAAACTCCAAGAAATCTTCCAGAACCTTCCGGAACATTCCGAAACCTTCTAGAATCCTCATACAAATACTCTGGAACATTTCCTAACTCAGAAAATGATCCCCAATATATGAATCTTATTCTCCGGACAATTCCGGATCTCCTTGTGATGTCCCGGATCCAATCCGAGACTCCGAACAACATTCGGTTTGCAACGCACATTCCATATCTACTTAAAACAACTTCGAACCTTAAGTGTGTCACCCTACGGTTCGTGAATATGTAGACATGACAGAGACACATCTCCTATCAATAACCATTAGCGGGACCTGGAGATCCATAATGGCTCCCACATACTCAACGATGACTTCGTGATCGATAGAACCATTTACATACGAAACCAATTCCCTTTGTCACGCGATACTATACTTATCCGAGGTTTGATCGTCGGTATCTCCATACCTAGTTCTACCTCGTTACTGACAAGTACTCTTTACTCGTTCCGTGATATGTCATCCCTTGTGACCCAGTCACATGCTTGCAAGCTAACTAGATGACATTCCACCGAGAGGGCCCAGAGCATATCTATCCGTCATATGGATGGACAAATCCCAATCTTGGTCCATGTGCTTCAACACATACTTTCAGAATACCCAATGACACCTTTATGACCACCCAGTTACGAAGCGGTGTTTGATGTCATCAAAGTACCCATCCGGTGATGGTGATTAACACAACCTCATGGTCGAAGGATTAGGTTACTATGTATTTTAAAGCTTATAGCAAACGAACTTAATGACTTGATCTTATGCTATGCTTACTACGGGTGTGTGTCCATCACATCATTCTCCTAATGATATGATCTTGTTATTAATGACATCCAATGTCCATGATCAGGAAACCATGATCATCCATTAATCAACAAGCTAGTTTAATAAGAGTCTTACTAGGGACTCTTTTATGTTTACAAAACACACAAGTATTAATGTTTCTGGTTAATACAATTATAGCATGGGATGTAAACATTTATCATAAACATAAAGATATAATAATAACCACTTTATTATTGCCTCTTGGGCATATCTCCAACAGTCTCCCACTTGCACTAGAGTCAATAATCTAGTTAAAAAAACTTGTGCATTCAACACCTATGGCTTTCTGGTGTGGTATAGACACTACTGCTAGTGGTAAACATAATCTTCAGATCTGACACTTCCAGGTCCGTGTGTATTTGCATGTCCTTGCGTCTCTACGCATTACTCATTCTCCAATGAGATGGCATTGTATAAATTTGGTCCTTTGGTGAGACCTTTAGTTCCCTGGGATTAAATTATGTTGATACAATTGTCATACAATGTATCTTCATAGTATTATCCCGCTATGAACCACACCTAGTTTGATAACAAACTACTTAACACAAATGCCCTCCTTTGCTGCTACTATAGCAGTTATATACTTAGCCTTTTGTTGTAGTATCTGTCACAATATCTCAACTTTGGAACTCATCCAAATCCATCATGGAACATCCTTTCCATTATATTATGCCACCCATAGTCTAAATTGAGATAAATTTAATTTGTATCTTGTGACAAAACTAGTATCAATGTAACACTTTACAACGAACTACCTTTAACTATTTGTCACTTATACATGATATATTCTTAGTTCTTCCAAAGCTCATAAGAATATCTTTACTATTGTCCAATGATCATCTTATGAATCATTCTGGTATATGCTCATAACATTTAGAGCATAGGACATATCTGGATGTGTACATCTCAAAGAATGATTGATCAAAATATGCTTGTGATTTCACCAAGTGTCAAAACACTTGAATCTCGTGTCAACACACTTGAATCTTGATTTAGTCCTTTCCGTGCGTCAAGAACCTTTCTTGTTGTTTCCATATTAAACTCATTCAACATCTCATCTATGTACATTTGGCAAAACCATATTAGCGCCTCAATCTATTCATATAGACATTGATGCCTAATTCTTGAGTTATGCCTAAGTCTTTCATCGAAATGAAATTCTTAACCTGTGTCGATAAAAGATACATTATTTCTAATCAAAAATATGTCTTTCACATAATGTATTAGAAATATGTCTTAGCGCTCCCACTTAATTTCTTGCAAAATGCAAACATCTTCATTGTCTGTGATGAAATTAAACCTTTTAACGGTTTCATCACGGTGAAGATTCCAACTCCGTGATGCTCACTTCAACCATTGAAGTTTTGCATACTCTTTTAGCATCCTTTTAATTTAACAAAACCCTTTGGGTCGTGTCATGTACACGTCCTAGGTAACCATTCTATGAGAAGAACTTGTTTTGTTTGTTCAACTACCATATACCAAAATATATGTAGTGGTTGCTACATTAATCCGTCTAGACTAAATATCGCTATGAAAGATCAAATCTTATCATAGTCAATTCCTTGAACATTGTCGTAAACTCTTTCCGACATGTCGACTATTTCATAGATTTGAAACATCCATGTCTATTTCTTTATAGATCCAAACACGACCGATAGGCTTCACGCCTTTCCGGAGGGTCTTCTAAGTTCAGAAACATGATTTCTCGTGTATGGATACTATCACGGATTCCATGACTTCTAGTCATTTTATGGAGTCAGGGCCCATCATCGCTTCTTTGCATGTAGTCGGTTCATCATTGTCAAAACAATAACGACTTGCTTATCAAATCTTACTATTTGATTCTTACCGACCCACACGGTTCTATAGGAACTCTAATCTCCGATATCACACCTTTTGTAATCATGAGAGCCATGAGCATTGTGGCCGCCACCAGGACACTTTCCGGTGCTGCGCTACTTAGCACATATAGCTAAGGTTCAACAACCTTATCAAAGTTCTATTGTCCTCCCACTTAACTTTTTCACGAAAAATTCCTTCTCAAGAAACTTGACGTTCCAAGCGACAAACTCTTTTGTCCTCGGCGTTATGGAGAAATTCCCAACAAATTCTTTGGAATAACCTACAAAGACGTGCTTATCCGACTTTGGTTGTAAACATTTTACTTATGCATAGCATACCAAAATTTAAGAAAAGACAATTCGGGTTTTATCCCAAACCATAACTCATATGGTGTCATTTCAATGGATCACGATGGAGCTCTTTTCAGTGTAAAAGCAGTAGTCACTAAATCTTTAATCTTTAAAATATAATGGCAGTTTTATAAATGACACCTTTGATCTTACCATGTAAAACAAGGTTTCATTACATATCTCAAACACTTCATACTCCTATGGTGTTTTGGAAAATGCAAACCCATGGAATGATTCCTCAAATCTTAGGTGTTTTGCTAAACTTGTAACTCAAACATCTTTCTTTATGATCCAATCATAAACTCTTTTATTTTCTTGTTACAATAATTTTCCACTTCATCTTGAAAGTCTTTGAACATTTTTCAAATGTTTCATAATTCTTCCTTATTGAGTAAGTATATACATATACTCACTCAAATCTTCGGAGAAAGCATATGAAGTTGAAATCCATCGCCCACGACTACACATAATGGACTATATACATCAATATGTACAAATTCCAATCAGTTAGTCGTCCGTTCCTCTTTTGGCCTACGAACGGAGTTTTAATTATCTCCAGGAAAGTATCACAAGCGTCATTTGATCCAAATCAAAGACTCCAAAAATCCATCAACATGGAGTTTCTTCATATATCCTTTCAATATAATTTAAACGGCGATGTCACTTCGCAAGTGATCTTTCAATCATTTGTCTTGCGACATTTTAGCATTAGTTTTGTGGTCGTTATTTCTCGAACCAGACTTGTATATCATCCATCTATTATGGAATACGGTAATTATTTGAACAACCTTTTGTCGTCATAATACCTGATCAAAATAACAATTATTGAAACAAATCTTGAAGGCAAGCTTTGATGTTAACGAGCAACACAACAACACTTTGTTTGTTTTCGATGAACATCATCACATATTCTCTTGCTAGTTACTTAGGCCATTACAGTTCATGAATTGTGTTGTCCTGTATGACACTTCATACCAACCAATTCGGTATCCAATATCGGAGAACCACATTGTTTAACAAGCAAGGAATACAACCATAACATGTATATCTTCTATATGCCTAAGTTGGACATCTCCAACCTTTTATTTTCTGCCAAATATTTTATAGATTCTCTTTCAGCAATTCCTTTTCTTTTAAAAGAATCTATCAACATCAATAGTGATGTCATTCACATGACACATAGTACAAAGTGTGTATAGTCAAATACCAATACCTTTGGACTTGCACTTTGAAGTGGATCACCTTCATCAAATGTTTGGCATTCTTTCAAAATTCCATTCTTTAGTAATCTTTTAGTGTAGTAAACATTTTACTTACATCTTCTATTCATCCTTATCATGACAACTTTCATGATCAAGCTGCTATAGCTTATAAAGGTGAATTGCGAGTATAATGTTTCTTTTTCAAAACCTTTTGGAGGATTAGGACGACTAGTGTCTCCAACCTTCACAAATTCTCATCAAATATGAGGACGTATACTCTATCATGTTGTAACTAACACATTGTTTTAGATATCGCAATACCTTTCACATATGATGGTTTCTGAAACATTGCAAACTTGATATTAAAAACAATCTTTTGAGTATCAAGAATCATGGAGGCAAACATGATACTTTAGATACTAACATTGGAATTCTTACTCTTGATTTAATACTACTTATTAAACTTCATGGAGTAAATAGAGTTTGCTGAAAGTTTGCAATAGGACTTATAAACTTTAAATTGACATTCAAAACAATACGATACCAGTTCGTAAAGTAAATATCCAGAATTTCTATAGTTCCACTATCTCAACTATAACTAAGCGTAAGGTGGTGAACGGATGCCAATGACTACAACAAACTATACAAATTCACTTTGATTGTGTTTATGATAAATTGAGTTCGACTAATCCAAATTACAAATGAACTCCCACTCAAAACAACATCCCTCAAGTTGTTTTAGTGATTACACGAACCAAATCCACTACACCAAGTCCGATCATCACGTGAGATGATGTAGCTTTAAAGGCGAATAATCAACATGTTCATCATATCATCCATATGACTCATGCTTTACCTTTCGGTATTCCGTGTTCCGAGACCATGTCTGTACATGCTAGGATCGTCAAGGTTAACCTTAGTTTCCGCATGTGCAAATCTGGCTTGCACCCGTTGTATGCACATGTAGAGTCTATCACACCCGATCATCACGAGATGCTTCGAAACGACGAGTCTTAGCAACGGTGCCAACTAAGGGTGAACACTTTATTACTTGATATTTAGTGAGAGGGATCATCTTATAATGCTACCGTCGCGATCTAAGCAATACAAGATGCATAAAGGATTAACATCACAGGCAATTCATAATTAGTGTGATATGATATGGCCCTTTCTTCTTGCGCCTTTGATCTCCATCTCCAAAGCACGAACATGACCTCCATCATCACCAGCATTGCGTCAAGGTCAGTGGCGCCACTTCATGGTTGTCCATCATCACTAGCAACTATTACAACTACTTGGAATAAAGCTATTACAAGATGAATAGACACGCAGGTCTTAACAGAATTAAAGACAACCATTAGGCTCCTGCCGGTTGCCATATTACAACAAGGATCATTGCATACATAAAATATAATCACAATCACATGATGGCCATATCACATCACAAAACCCCTGCAAAAACAAGTTAGACGCCTCTAATTTTCTTTGCATGTTTTACGTGATTTGGGGCTTTCGAACAATAACGGATCTTACCTACGAAACTAAACCACAACGTTGATACAAGTGTTATCAAGTGCAAAGTGTAAATTGGATCTATACTATGGTGGGAGAGACAGACACCCGCAAAGACACTTGTGCAAAGCAAGTTACACGTCAAGCCTGGAGCAAGTCTCATGTGCGATGACATGTAAGGTTAGCCCGAGCCGCTTCATCCCACCATGCCGCAAGATGCAAAGTACACAAAGCAAAAGACGGCACGAGCCCCAACGCCCACAAAACCATTGTGTTCTACTCGTGCAACAGATCTACGCATAGATACGGCTCTGATACCACTGATGGGTTCGTAGCATGGAAAACAAAAAATTTCTACCGCAAGAACGAACAAAACCCAGATCTAATCTAGATAAAAGCCAAGATCTAATCTATTAGACATGTGCAACGAGATAGATTTGTACTAACCCTCGTAGATCCGAAAGCGTTACGAGATTGGATCTCGTGGTTGATGTAGTCGATCACTTGCCGATCTCAAGATCGTGTGGACGATCCTTCCGGCAGCGCTTCCGCAATCGGTCACACGTGCGGAGTCGAAGCAGACCTTCCTCTCCCCGTTCCAGCGAGCAGCGGAGGTAGTAGATCTTCTCCACGGAATCCCAGCAGCACGACGGCGTGGTGGTGGTGGTAGAGTAGAGAATTCTGCAGGGCTTCGCCTAAGCCTGAGCAGAAGAAAGGAGGAGGAGAGAGGTGGCTAGGATTGGAGTAGTGGAGGAGGGCTAGGGGGTGGCGCCCCCACCCCTCTATTTAAAGGGGGGAGGCGCCATGGGGACGTGGAGTCCTTGTAGGACTCCCCTCTCCCTTGGCCGGCGGATTGGGAGGGGGGGAGGAGTCCTCCTCCCCCACGAGTCCTTGTCTTGCCCCACAAGGACTCCTTGATCCTTTCTTGGTTTTCAAGCAAACTCCAAGAAACCTTCCAGAACCTTCCGGAACATTCCGAAACCTTCTAGAATCCTCATACAAATACTCCGGAACATTTCCTAACTCAGAAAATGATCCCCAATATATCAATCTTATTCTCCGGACAATTCCGGATCTCCTCGTGATGTCCCGGATCCAATCTGAGACTCCGAACAACATTCGGTCTCCAACGCACATTCCATATCTACTTAAAACAACTTCGAACCTTAAGTGTGTCACCCTACGGTTCGTGAATATGTAGACATGACAGAGACACATCTCCTATCAATAACCATCAGCGGGACCTGGAGATCCATAATGGCTCCCACATACTCAACGATGACTTCGTGATCGATAGAACCATTTACATACGAAACCAATTCCCTTTGTCACGCGATACTATACTTATCCGAGGTTTGATCGTCGGTATCTCCATACCTAGTTCTACCTCGTTACTGACAAGTACTCTTTACTCGTTCCGTGATATGTCATCCCTTGTGACCCAGTCACATGCTTGCAAGCTAACTAGATGACATTCCACCGAGAGGGCCCAGAGCATATCTATCCGTCATATGGATGGACAAATCCCAATCTTGGTCCATGTGCTTCAACACATACTTTCAGAATACCCAATGACACCTTTATGACCACCCAATTATGAAGCGGTGTTTGATGTCATCAAAGTACCCATCTGGTGATGGTGATTAACATAACCTCATGGTCGAAGGATTAGGTTACTATGTATTTTAAAGCTTATAGCAAACGAACTTAATGACTTGATCTTATGCTATGCTTACTACGGGTGTGTGTCCATCACATCATTCTCCTAATGATATGATCTTGTTATTAATGACATCCAATGTCCATGATCAGGAAACCATGATCATCCATTAATCAACAAGCTAGTTTAATAAGAGGCTTACTAGGGACTCTTTTATGTTTACAAAACACACAAGTATTAATGTTTCTGGTTAATACAATTATAGCATGGGATGTAAACATTTATCATAAACATAAAGATATAATAATAACCACTTTATTATTGCCTCTTGGGCATATCTCCAACAAATATATACATCTTATGAAGCAAATGTGTTCGTGATAGTGTCTTTTATCGCACTCAGTTTTCAACTGAATTGCTTGAGGACAAGTAATAAGCTAAGCTTGGGGGAGTTGATACGTCCAAAATGTATCTACTTTCCCGAACACTTTTGCTATTGTTTCTTATCTAATTTGCGTAATTTGGATACAACTAATGTAGACTAACGCTGTTTTTAGCAGAATTGCTTTGGTGTCTCATTTTTGTGCAGGAAATCAACCTTTAGGAAAAATCTCGGAAAATATCGCAAAACTCCTATTTTACCAGAAGACTCATGGAGCTAGAAGACAAGACAAAGAAGGGCCACGAGGGGCCCACACCACCTGGCCGCGCGGGCCAAGCCAGGCTGCACCAGGGGGTGGTGTGGCCGCCCCAGACTCTTCCTTGACCTCTCCTTTCTCCTATATAAGCCCTCTGACCTAAAACATACGGGGGGGTTCGATGTTTTTCCAGATAGAGTTACGCTACACCGCCACCACCAAAAGCTATGATTCGGAACTAGAAACTCCGTTCTGGCACTCTGCCGGGATTGGGAATTGGAGGAGATCATCGACAGCATCATCATTGCTTCTCCATCAACCATCTATAATTCCTCCATCCATGAGTGAGTAATCCCCCACAGTAGGCTATCAGGATGGTATGGATTGGATGAGATCGTTCATGTAATTGCATCAGATTGTTACGGCATGGTGCCTAGTATCTATTGTTAGTGCTTTTTGACATTGTTGCAACTTGCTATGCTTAATTCTTGTCACTAGGGACCGAGTGCCATGATTTCAGATCTGAACATCTTATTGATTCATGAGGATGTTATTGTTTATGATCTTACCTGCAAGTTGTATACACATATTATTGTTTGGAACCAAAGGCCCCCAAGTGACAGAAATCGGGATACCTGGAGGGGATGGCTATGATATGAGGATCACGTGTGTTCACGGAGTGTTAATGCTTTGCTCTAGTGCTCTATTAAAAGGAGCACCTTAATTGCCAGTAGGTTCCCTTGAGGCCTCGCTGCAACGGGCTGGCAGGAGAAAATATGTTGTGCAAGTTCTCATTGCGAGCACGTATGACTATATATGGAAAACATGCCTATGATTATTTAGTACTTGGATGCTTTACCTTATTTATCAACAAATGCCCTATGTCTTGATTGTTACATGAATTGTCTTGTCCATGCAACGTCCGTCCATCTATCTCTATGCCTACCGCGCTTTAATCCTACTATTTACTGTAATTGTCACTTCTACCTTTATTTTCACTACTGCTATCGCTTTGCTATGGCTACTACCAAACTGTTGCAACTAAAAAACTGCTGTGAGAAAGACTGTTTCCAGGTGCAGCTGAATTGACAACTCAGTTGTTAAGGCTTATAAATATGTTTTGGCTCCCCTTCTGTCGAATCAATAAATTGGGTTTTACTTCCCTCGAAAACTATTGCGATCCCCTATACTTGTGGGTCATCAGGCTGCCATGAGCCGATACTACGAGAGGGTGAGCAACCACAAGATTTGCCCACCAAGTGGGTAGACCTTGATTTCCTCTCTCGCCAGGGTCTTCTAGAGGACTTCAAGTAGATGACTGCGCAAGCTGGCATGGTCGATTTCTCACACCTTTCCATGGATACCTACAAGATTGCCACGTTCGAGTTCCTTTCATTGTTCCACAATGATCTCGAGGCCCAGGAGCATAATTGCACTGTAAGTTTTGTGCTCAATGGGAAACTCCACAACCTGACCTTCTATGAATTTTGTGATAGTTTTAGATTCTCCCATGAGGGAGAACTCGATATTAATGACAATGTGCACATAGAGGCAATGCAATCTTGGGGAAAATTTCTGTCCACAGGAACAATGATTACTTGCGCAAAAAGAGCGCCACCATCCAGAATCCTACTATCCGTTATTTTCATACCTTCGTTGTTAATTCTTTATTTGGGAAAGGTGATGTTGGGGAAACGGCAGGCCCTGAAATGAGTGTGATTCATGTGGCTTTGCATCCATAGATGGTGCACAAGGTAAATTTGGGTGCTTTGGTCATCCAGCACTTTCGCCGCCAAAGGTCAGCTTCCACGGGGAACATTCGTTGTGGTGGGTTGATCACACAGATCACCTACGCAAACGAACCACAGGAAAGAGTTGTGGCTAGCCGTAAGGCCCTGTATGATGTTCATATGGCTAGCACCAAGTTCATGGGGGTCTATGGACCCGAACATGCCCTTCACGCTTTCCAATTTTATTTTGAACCTAACGGTGATCTCCATAAAATCTTGCTTCCTTTTGTCCAAGCTTTTGGTTTCCAGGTAAACAGAGTTGGCTCCTTACTCAGGAAGAGTTCCAGCAGGCACTGATCCTCTCAGGAAGGACCTGGCCGCCAGGTGTCCACCCCAACTGGGAAAACGCAGCAGCTAGCCAACAACAAGATCAAGGAGAAGAAGATTGGCATGGCGCAGGATGGGACAACTACGGCCAGCAGCACCATCACCAACAGCCTTTCAACCAACACCAACAACAAGGTATGCCTCCACCATAGTCGGGATTCAACTATGTCCCTAAGAGTGATTTTGACCAGGTGGTGCATCACATTGACAACATAGAAACTTTCCAAATCGCTACTTGAACTTCCCATATCAACAGCCGTCACCCGACGGTAGCGACAACTGATTTCAGTTAGGCAAAAATCCTAAGCTTGGGGAGGTTAAACTCCTCCCACCATTTTGCATTCATATTTTTCTTTCTTCTTTTTATTTGTTTTTGCTTCAATGCATGTTTACTTTCAGTTTTACATTTGATAAAGAAAAAACCCAAAAATAGTAGACTAGTTTCTAGTTTTATTTGTGCAAATTTCTCTTAGCTCTTATTGATTCTTTCTACAGGTTGCTCACTTCTAGTGATCGAGCCATGAAGACAAACATAAAGAGTTAGCTCAAGTAGAAGGCGAGCAAGCAAGAGGAGGTACCACATTCCTATTTTCCTTCTTCTTGTAAGCTTATTCATGAACATTTTATGTCCGTTTGGTTGCACTTGAGTTTGACTCCACGCTTAATTCGTTATCTTTTAGGACTTGAGCTCAAAGGTTTTTGTCACCTCTTTGGTTAAGACTTATGAAAATTAATATCAGTTTGAAAAACTACTCTTTGGATACAATTCCAAACTTTTAAGAATAAGAGAAAGTGTCTATCGACAACTTTGGTGCCATGCTTTTGTCTTAAGGGCTTAATCTTGGTAGTGCTCAACCCCACATACTGATTGTTTACTTGATGATACCTTCTGAAAAAGATTTGTTTGATAGACTGAACTTTTTAGAGTGGGAGAGGGAGATGCCAAAACTTTTATTGACCTGCTGAAAAAAAGGAAAGAGATAAAAAGAAAATAAAAGTACTATGTTTCGCATACACACCTTTGGGATGCCAACAAGTCCGCTAACTTATGAACGATCTATGGTATAACCCCGGATTTTGGCTATGAGTTGATGGCATGAGTGGCATATGTATCGCTATATGGATAAAATTATTGGTATTACCAATAGGTTGTGTATGAGTTTACAAAAGAAATATTTGTTGATCCATGAGAAGAAAAAAGAAAAGATTTAGCATCAAAGTATGAGATGAAAAACTTTTGATTGTTGGCGTCACCTCACCACCTAAAATGTGCAATTAGAGTTCTTGATAGGCAAGGAAAAGAAGACATATTTGATAGCCGCGATTATCGAAGTGGGTGATTAATGAAAAAGCTCTAAGTTTATCCTTCTTTTGACGTCTACATGTGCACCCTTAATTTTGACTCAAGCGATCTCGCTTAAAAATATTTTCACTCTTATAACAAGATAGGTGCTGAAAGAATTTGATTTGCAAAGCCTCGCTAAATTTTTAAAAATATCATTTGAGTTATAAGAAGTATTAGCTAGCGAGTTACTTGTGTTTAGGAATCAAGCTTAAGTGCAACTATTCAAATATATTATGCTCGTGTTCAGGGTTGCAGGATTTGAGACAATGGAATATGATACAACCTCGAACTTGTAAGTTTTCATCTTGATTCAAGTCTTTGCTATTAGTCATTATAGCTTTGTCACTCGAGGGAGAGTAACCTCTAAGCTTGGGGATGTTGATAGCTCCAAATTTCATCACTTTTAACCATTGGTTTTCCTCTTGTTTATTGCCAGATTTTAGTGAAGATTACCCCTTTCCACTAATGATAATGTCACAATTAGCGAATCCTTAGTTTCTTGTGATGGTTTTCAGGCAATGAACATTTATTGAAGATCTAATAGAATTTATGGGCTAATTACACAAGAATAAGAAAATCCCCAATTGGAGAAACTTCCATTGGAGGCGTCTTGAATGCTTAACGACCACTGGTACGGTCATGGCGCGCCCGTACCGCCCACCCAGACTACCCACCGACTCCTTCCTTATATAAATACAAGCAACTTTCGTGAAGGAGGAGAGACAAGAAGAACCACAGAATAAAAGATACAGCCGCCGCAAGCCATCTAGAGGGGAAGATCAGATTTGGCAGAGGAGAAGAACTTCACCCTGTTCCTTGACAATCTCCAACCTCTAAACCACACACTCCACCATCATTCCATCATTACTTAGAGAGAGAGATATTGACACTTGTAAGATTAGGGTTTGATACTTTGATCTACCTTCGGTTTGTATTTGACTTAATCATTAATTGCTATTGTGGTTTGCTACAATAACTTTGAGATGATTTTTATTTGCAATACAATTATGCCTTTGATTTGTCTTCCTCTCATGTCTAAGTAAATCCCCATTGGCATGGTATATGTAGGGGATTAGTGAGATGTGTTTTGCCTCCTTTAAATCCTTCCATTTGTGATCATTGTAATGTTTTATTTAAATAGTGAGAATGAATATCTATGCATGCCTAATGCTTGTTATCTAATTTAAGGGACCACGTAACATGATCCAAAGATCTCATAGGTACAATTTTGTATGCTAGTAATTCGGCGACCCCCGAGTGACATGGCCGATATCAAAGAAGTGCTAGCACTACTCGAGGACAACAAGGAACCATCAAGATTAAATCCTTGATCTGGTCATAAGACCTTAATTAATGCGCTAACCATGGCCGTGGTAACAAGTAGATGAATCATTGGGATTAGGAAGAATTGGCCATGAGGACTCCTAATCGGTATATGGGTTGCTTGCCTACTCACTTATACATAAGAAATATCACTATCACTTATTCCACTCATTCCATTTGGCACTTTCACTATCACCATGAACTGTTTCTCTCCGCGCCTAACTTCTCATCCGCAGGACCATTACACACCTTTCGCATCTTTAGTTTTATGGAATTTAATTATTTCCTAAGAAATTTCCTCTATCTTTTACTCACCACTTCCACCATCAACTTTTGCAGTCAATTCACTCAAGACTTGTGACACCTTGGGTGCGAAAGAAACACTGCATAAAAACACTTTCCTAGGCTCCTTGTTGGGATCGATATAAAAACTAGAATTAATACTTCCGTGAAAACATTCTCTGACGAACTTGTGCACTTTCAGGCCATCAAAAGGACGGTGGCGTGGTCATGAGGGGCATAGGGCGGTGAGGGGTCGAGGGAAGGACGGTAGAAAGTGGAGGAGGGACAGACGGCAACGAGGGTTAGGGCGAGGGAGGAGGTAGAGGGCAGCGAGGTGAGGAAAATTGGATCTCATCCACTTTCGGCGAGGGAGGGGATAAGGAGGGTTTATTTTAGATTAACTAAATTCCATCTACGTGAATGATGCGTGGTGATGTGCTGAAGGGCTGATCGGTCTATCCCAGGCATGAAATTTCTAGGCGCGAAATTTAACTCCTACGCGTGAAATTTTAGTGGACTGTGTCGGGCAAATTTTTTGATGGCGTATCCTGGCCATCTATAGCATGATCTGCGGCTAAAATAAATTAATCATATAGGATACTAGTTAAAAAGGGTACCTTTCGAAGAAATTAGCAATTATTGACCCAAAAAATCTGGAAAATCCATTATGCCGATTTTTGCCAAAATATTGGTATAGGTGAGATCGAAAGTGTGGTATTAATGATCTAGAGACCTTGTCTAGCATTATTTGAGAAGGTAACAAACAAGCCAGAATCTCTTTACGGGTGAACCATATGGGAAAAACATGTGGAATCATCAGGGATCAACATTGGCCAATGCATGTTACTACCTAAACTAACTAGAATAAGGGTAAAAGTATGGTCAGTCGTTGTTGTGGCAGGTCGAAAGGGAGGGTAGGACCCCACATGTTTTAGGGGTTTCGTCGCTGGAAAACGAGAGCACGAGAATCCTTTCCAAATCTTGCATATGGCATTACCATATTTATTAAAGTGTGGTGGGATGTTGATATAGGCAGAACCCACCCCTGGATGAGCATGTTCTCAAATGCAACTTCCCTGTCATGGTAGTTGCATATTCCTATGCATTTTTTGGGCTTTTTGACCAAAGGTTTGATACTAGAGTAGTGTGTGGTCATGTAGATATATTAATGTGGTTTTGGAAAATAACACATGCAATGTGCTCATGTGGATCAATAACTCTTGGATATCAATGTGGTTTAGGAAAAGAACACATGCAATGACTCCATGTGTCAAACCATGGTGTACAAAGACCAAAAACACATATAGGAAAGCAGCTTCCACATTATATGTTGCACCAGTGTGATAGAAGATAATCACATAATCCACTAGAGTGATACCAATGTGGTTTTGGAAAAGAACACAACATATGTGGTCATGTGGATCGCAATAACTCTAGTGGATATCAATGTGGTTTAGGAAATTAAAAGAACACGCATGCAATGACTAATCTATGGGATAGATCCATGTGTCAAACCATCATTGTCATAGAGTCCAAAAACACATAGGAAAGTAGCTTCCACATTACATGTTGCACCAGTGTGACAGAAGTTTCATCATAGAATCCACTTGAGCGTACATGTGTGGTCATATGTAGACATATCAATGTGGTTTTTTTAAAAGAACACATGCAATGTGGTCATGTGCATATCAATGACTCTAGTGGAGATATCAATGTGTGGTTTGGGAAAAGAACCCATACAATCACTCTAGGGGACCCATGTGTCAAAGCATCATGGTCGACCAAAAACACATTGGAAAGCAGCTTCTACATTGCATGTTGCACCAGTGTGATAGAAGTTGCATCACAGAATCCACTGGAGTGTGTGGTCATGTAGATATCAATGTGGTTTTGGAAAAGAAGACATGCAATTTGGTCATGTGGATCAATGACTCTAGTCGATATCAATGTTGTTTAGGAAAAGAACACATGCAATGACTCCATTTGTCAAACCATTGTGTACAGACCAAAAACACACATATAGGAAAGCAGCTTACACATTGCATATTGCACCAGTGTCACAGAAGTCAATCACAGAATCCACTTGAGTGATATTAGTGTGTGGTTTTGGAAAGGAACACATCATGTGTGGTCATGTGGAGGATCTCAATGACTCTAGTGGATATCAATGTGGTTTAGGAAATTAAAAGAACACACATGCAATGACTAGGGGATAGATCCATGTGTAAAACCATATGGTGTACAAAGACCAATACAAAGGGAAAGTAGTTCACACATTGCATATGTTGCACCGGTGTGACATAATTGCATCACATAATCTACTAGAGTAGTGTGTGTGTGTGGTCATGTAGATATCAATGTGGGTTTGCAAAAGAACACATGCAAATGTGGTCATGTGGATCAATGACTCTAGTGGAGATATCAATGTGTGGTTTAGGAAAAGAACACATGAAATCACACTAGCGGATCCATGTGTCAAACCATCATGGTCATAGAGACCAAAAACACATAGGAAAGCAGCTTCCACATTGCATGTTGCACCAGTGTGACAGAAGTTGCTTCACAGAATCACTAGAGTGCGTGTGTGGTCTATATCAATGTAGGTTTTGAAATAGAACACATGTAATGTGGTCATCTGGATCAATGACTCTAGTGGAGATATCAATGTGTGGTTTAGGAAAATAACACATGCTATCACTCTAGGGGATCCATTTGTCAAACCACCATGGTCATAGAGACCAAAGACACATAGGAAAGCAGCTTCCAGATTGCATGTTGCACCAGTGTGACAGAAGTTGCATCACCGAATCCACTGGAGTGTGTGTGGTCATGTAGATATAAATGTGGTTTCAGAAAAGAACACAACATGCAATAATGTGGTCATGTGGATCTTAATGACTCTACTGGAGATATCAATGTGGTTTAGGAAATTAAAAGAACAGATGCAATTAATGACTACTCTAGGGGATAGATTCATGTTTCAAACCATGTTGTACAGAGACCAACACATTGGAAAGCAGCTTCCACCATTGCATGTGGCACCAATGTGATAGAAGTTGCATCACAGAATCCACTGGAGTGTGTGTGGTCATGTAGATATCAATGTGGTTTTGGAAAAGAACAAATGCAATGTGGTCATGTGGATCACTCTAGTGGAGATATCAATGTGTGGTTTAGGAAAAGAGCACATGCAATCACTCTAGGGTATCCATATGTGTCAAACCATCATGGTCATAGAGACCAAAAACACATAGGAAAGCAGCTTCCACATTGCATGTTGCACTAGTGTGACCGAAGTTGCATCACAGAATCATTGGAGTGTGTGTGTGGTCTATATCAATGTGGTTTTGGAAAATAACACATGTAATGTGGTTATGTGGATCAATGACTCTAGTGGAGATATCAATGTGTGGTATAGGAAAAGAACACATGCAGTCACTCTAGGGGATCCATGTGTCAAACCATTGTGATCATAGAGACCAAATACACATAGTTGTCGTCGGATTGATGACAAGTACGCCATGAGGGGGTCCTCGAGGCATGCGGAAGAGAGGGGTGTGAGACGTACGGTGTTTCAGGACTGTGAGCACACAAGTTTACCCAGGTTCGAATCCGTCGGCTTTGGACGGATCCTACTCCTGCTAGCAATCCAGTAATACGGCAGAGCCGGAATATGGGTTACAAGGGTTTGCCTGTGCTAGTTGAGATTGCAGACTATTGAGGGTGCCCTAAAGGCTCTCCCTAGGACGGCTTATATAGATATCCGGCCCAGGGTTTACAGGAGAGATCTATCCGGCTACGACTAAGAGTCGGTTACAGAGTACATCTTGAAATACAAATAACACTATGGGCCTAAGTCGGTAAGTCTTCTGGGCCTTCCCGTAGCCGGATTGGACTCCTTCTTTTCTCTCTGATTGGGCCGCCCGTGAAGCAAAGCTCTAACCCGAAGTGGGCCACCCTGGTCAGTGAGGAACTATGAGGATACCCGCAAAGTATATCCCCAACAACAGCCCCTGGAAGTCTCCAAGATCCAAAGTCGGATTTATCATCGTCTAGCTTGACCTTCGGCTTGCAGAATCTTGAAGGGTTCCTGAAACTTCACAACAAAAAAGACGATCCGGGTCTTAAAAATAAGTCAGACCTATCAACATGTTACTCGGATTTTCCATCTTGATTTTCAAACTAAGCCAGAACTTGGTCTCTAACGCCACCTGACACCAGACATGGTCAAAGTCACGTCATCTAACAAACATCCTGTCAGCACGACCGTTGGTGGGTTCGCAGTTCGCGGAACTAAGGTGCCGTTTCAACACGTATGCGGAGATCGAGGCGACGTAATCATCGCGTGGGTCCTTCCTAGTTCCTTACACGACGCGTGGCGGTTATACAGTGTCATTTGCACGAATCTTGGCGCGGTTAGGTGGTTATAAGGGGTGAGGATTCCTCTTCCCTCATCTTCTTCACCTGTTCCATCGTCGTTTCCTTCTCCTTCACATCTCCCTCGCGCACAGAGCTCCTCTGCTTTCCCCAAAAACTCCCAGTGACGCACATCTAAGGTCACCGGTGCTCCAGAAGAATGGCTTCGTCTTCATCTTCCGGCTTGGCTGCGGCAGCGGAGACGGAGGAGGCAGCAGCGGCAGAGAAGGAAAGCTAGCGTGGGGTCTGGATCCCCTGCGTGTTGGACGACGAGAAGCTCCGTTGCGTCGAGACAGAAGGGCTCCTCCGCACCGGCGACTAGCGGAGCGGCTCCGGCGAGACCATCCCCAACCCGCGCGCCGACGAGCGGGTACACTTCGGCACCCACCTCGACAGAGGTTTGTCATTTGCTCCCTCGGAATTCTTTTCCGAGTGATAGATCACTATAGTGTTCAACTCCACCATCTTCCTCCCAACTCCCTCCTAGAGATGAGCGCCTATGCGGCTTTGTCCGAGGGATTTCTCGGCATTCGGCCGAGTCTTACCTTATTCTGGTACTACTTCCATGTCCGGAGAAATTCTATCACTGCTGGTAATCCTTATATTACCGGTACAATTAGCTTTTCACTTAGACGTGAGCGCGCATATCCTAAGATTCTAGCCAGTGACTCAGTCAAACAATGGCCAGCCACCTTCTTTTATCACAAGGATGTTCCGGCTCCCGGCAAAGCCACTGCTTTGCTGGCTTTCATCGACGGAGCCACCATGGCCCAACTGTCTTGGGACGAGGCTCCTCCGACTCTCAGTGACGATCTGATCCTCGCTAAGAGGCGGATCGAATATCTGATTAAACACAAAGGACTGAAGGGATCCAACTTGGTCCAATGTTGGGTGTCATGCCGGATCCAACCCCTTCAGTACCACGGAGACCGACTGATGCACTCCATCATGTCGTCCAAAAAGGATTCCCTCCGCATCAGCCCCAGGGCCTATACCTCGCAAGGTTATATAAGCCAGATTAAATGGCTGATAAGGGAGCGGATCGAGTGGAGGATCCCGGAGGTTTCTCTAGATATGCATACAACGGAAAACCCCGTTGTGCCGGTAAGCTTCTAACAATAAACCTTTTTATGTGTTTCATTCTTTAAGTTATATCGCAATACTGATATGTTTTCTTCTTTTCAGCTTGCTGACCTCCCCGAGTCGGAATTTGCTCCACTCGAGGGATATCCTCCAGAGTTTTCTCAGGAGGCGGAATTGGTCCCATTGCCAGACATTGTGCCCAAGAAGCGCAAGGCTCCGACAGTGGCTGTTGGCATAAAGGAGGTGCCTATTGTGAAGAGGTAACTTTCAACACAACTTCCGCCTTTGTACCTTACTCGAATTTTCTTCCCAGATGTAATGTTTTCGACTCTATTGCATTCTCAGAGCTAAACAACTCATCAAGGGCAAGGGGAAGGGAACTTCTTCGAAGCCCCTGCGACAGACGAAGCTTACCATAGCTTCTCCTGTCGTGGCTCCTCTGACTCCTGCCCCTCAACCTTCTGCAACACCGTGATCACTCCTTCGCCGGCTGTCGTAGAAGATCCGGCTCCTTCAACGGAGCCTGCGATCCTTGAATCGCAAACTTACGTCACCATGAGTGAGTCAGGTATAGATAAGGGTGAACCATCTTCGGGTAATGATCCCGGTAGAAACCTTTGCCGAAAACCTTCTCAGCAATCCAGGACTTGCCAAGTTTGGCCTATCTCGGAAATCTGCGGAAGAGATCTAGCGGCTGGCCAGGCAATGCCTGGAGAAAAGAATCTATCTGTCGAAGAAGAAGCGCAAGAGGCAGAGGACATCAAGCACTCTGACCTTCTTGAACAAGTGTGTCTTTGCAACGAGAGGATAAGGTCCGGTGAGCTTCCAACTGCTCCACTGACTCCTCTGACTCTCACTGAGAAGGTTGTTGTTGAAATGAATGCGAGTTTGGATAAACTTACTCGAAACAATATGTAAGTCGGAATTCTAACTCCTATTTTTCCTTTATTTCATATCATATCCTCTAGCCCCAAGCATGAAGTAGGATATATAATCTGGGTTTATGCTTCCTTAGGATGCCAAAGAATGAACTAGTGTAGCCCCCAAGGCTCATGCTGATATTAGTAAAAATATTAGCCCGAGTATTTAGTAGACTTCTGACTTTGGGTATTCTGACTTACAGAAAGTATATTCCTATAACCAGGATTTGTTGAAAAATGTTTGGAACAAGCGGAGAGAGACCAGAGCTCTTTGACTTAAGAATGTTGAGCTTAAGGTTGCCAAGGATGAGGCCGAAGGTAAACATTCCGAGACTCAAACATTGTCTTTCATGTTTTCATAGGCGAATTTTTACCGAACTGTTGTTCTTTTTGACTTACAGCGCTGGTAAAACAGTCATGCACTATGATTGAAGAGGCCGAGAACCTCAAAACCTTGGTGGTGGAGAACAAGAGCTTCGCCAAGAGCTGGATAAGCTCAAGGCAGATCATGAGAAGAGCATAGCTCAAGTTCTCGAGTCCTCCATGGCTACTGACAAGCGTGATCGTAAGATTGCTGCTCAGGATCAGAAAATCTCGGACCTCAATAATGAGTTGTGCAGAGAGAAGTACCTTGATGACCCACAAGTATAGGGGGTGTATCGCAGTATTTTTGAGGGAAGTGAAACCCAATTTATTGATTCGACACAAGGGGAGCCAAAGAATATTTATAAGCCTTAACAACTGAGTTGTCAATTCAGCTGCACCTGGAAACAATCTTGCTCACAGCAGTTTATCAGTAGGAATAGTTTTGTAGTAGGAATAACAAAGTAACAGCAGTAGTAAAGCAAAGACAGCAGTAACAAAAGCAGTAAACAGTGGGATTCGAGTGCGGTAGTCATAGGGATGGATGGACGGGCGTTGCATGGACAAGACAATTCACATAGCAATCAGAACATAGGGCAATTGTAGATAAATAAGATAAAGCATCCAAGTACTAGAAAATCCTAGGAATGTGTTCCATATATAGTCATACGTGCTCGCAATGAGAACTTGCACAATATCTTTTGTCGTGCCAGCCCGTTTGTAGCGGGGCCTCTAGGGAACTACTGGCAATTAAGGTGCTCCTTTTAATAGAGCACTGGAGCAAAGCATTAACACTCCGTGAACACATGTGATCCTCACATCAAAGCCATTCCCTTTCGGTTATCCCGATTTCTATCACTTCGGGGCCATAGGTTCCGGACAACAACGTGTGTATACAACTTGTAGATAAGACCAAAAACAATACTATCATAATGAATCAATAACATGTTCAAATCTGAAATCATGGCACTTGGGCCCTAGTGACAAGCATTAAGCACAACAAGTCGCAACAAAGTCATAAAGCACTAATAAAAGATACTAGGCACCATGCCCTAACAATCTGATGCCATTACATGAACGATCTCATCCAATCCCTACCATCCCCATAGCCTACATCGGGGGATTACTCACTAATAGATGGGGGAAACATGGATGGTCGATGGAGATGATGGTGGAGATCGATGGAGATGGCTCCGGGGGCACTTCCCCGTCCCGGGAGGGTGCCGGAACAGGGACTTTCTGTCCCCCGAATCTCCCCTTCGGCGGCGGCGGTGCAGCGGAACTTTTCGTGGAAAAACGTCGAACCCCCCGAAGTTTTTAGGTCAGAAGGCTTCTTATAGGCGAAGAGGGGGACCGAGGGGGTGCCTAGGGCCACCACACCATGCCCTGGCGCGGCCCAGCCTAGCCCGCGCTTGGGGTGGTGTGGCCAGGGCCTGGCCCTCCTTCGTCTCGTATTCTGGCTTCGTGAGGCTTCTGGAAAAATAGGCACTTTGGCTTTTGTCCCGTCCAATTCCGAGAATATTCATTTTCTGACTTTCCTGGAACCAAAAACAGCAGAAAACAGGCAGCTGGCACTGTGGCTCTTGTTAATAGGTTAGTCCAAGAAATCATATGAAAAGTACTCCAAAGTGTGGACAAAACACAAGAAAGTGGATAAAACCAAGCATGGAGCATCAAAAATTATAGATACATTTGCAATGTATCAACATCCCCAAGCTTAACTCCTACTCGTCCTCGAGTAGGTAAGTGATAAAAACAAAGAATAATTTTTGAGGTGACATGCACCATCAAAGACTTGATCAAAGTATTTGTAAAACATTCAAAGCTGGGATCATAGTGCTTCAATCATAACATGAAAGACAAAGTTCTAGCAATAAGACAAAGAAACTATGATGCAACATGAAAAGGCACAAACAAAAGATTCATGGATAACAATGCTTTGCAAGACGTTTGTTTGTTTCACATAAAGAAAACATAGCATAGTGGCATTCAGCTTGTCCCTCAGAGAGTAGCAAACATAAATGCATAGGACACCTTCAAAGTTCACAAGAGTGACTAGATAAAAATAGTTTAAAACAAGCAATATCAAGGTATGCACCAATCAACAAGTCTTGGGACAATGCACATAGAACTAAGAATGGCCACTATGCTCTCAATAAAGTGCTCATAGAATGTGTGGAGACTCAACAAGGAAATGAAAAAGGTTTTGAAAAGTTTGAAAGGCTTCCAAATGCTGAAAGTATGGTACTCATTAGCTTTGAGCTCTCATTGCCCCTATCATAAGAATCTTTAATGTGGTTAAGGTTAAAGTGACACAACTAAGAGGATATGCTTGACAAGTTATAAATCAAAGTTTCATGCCCCTTTCTTACGAAGACCGATCCTCATGCTACTCAACTTCAGTCACGAGTATGGCATTGTAAGTATATACGTATCATAGAGAACCACCAATGGGGTACCCCTTACACATGATACAGGAGCTATCCATAATCATAATGACAAGGCAAGCAGACAATGAGCATCTCAGTGATTTTTTTCTTTACTATGTGCATAGATTTTTATTGAGGATGCTTCATAGAATGCCCATTATGGTTATGTTGCAAGTTTCCACCATGATTAGGCATGTCTTAGGTTAGCGGCCCAGGCATTTATCTAACATACATACAAACTCCATGATCTTACAAGTTCCACTTTTATTTCACATGGCCGAGATCCATAAGCAAAAGAACATGATACCAACGAGGTACTAAGTACCAATGCAATGTTGAAAGCGTTCCCCATGATACATGGTTCTGCTAACTTCAACTTATAAAGCGCAAGCATATACGCAACAAAGAAGGACGCAATGGTTCAGGTTTATTAAATGCAAGAAAGTAAAGTGTGCCATCAAGTTCGTGAGAGCTTTACTAACTAACTTTCTCATAACAAACAAACATTTTATTCGGAAGAAAACAAGGCATATTGAATATGCACGGAAGTAGCAAATGATGCTAATAAGTAGGTATGGTGGATACTTTGGCAATATTTGGTTTTAGGGAGTTGGAAACATGAGTAAAACATACTCAGTGAAAGTGAAGGCTAGCAATAGTAAGGGAGCGACAAACGAGAGAGCAATAATGGCCATAATCATGCAGAGCGACAAAACTCATTGATCAAAGCATAAAGTGATACTACAAGTTGAAAACTAAAGGATCATAAAGGCTTATGGTGACTTGAGATAGGGTGTGAGCATGTGCCAAGTCTACCCAAATAAAGCATCAAAGGAGAATACCACTATACTATGCTTTAATATGCTAAAACAACGCATGATTCATCCAAGGAACATTAAGCAATCTCAATTGTTTATAACAAGTCATGCTATAGGAAAGAATACTAAGCATAAAGCCAAAACAATATCAAGCATGGCACGACAAAGCATAGGCACAGTCAAAAACAAACTCTCTTTACCACTTAAACATGAGATTTTCCTACTCTTTTCCAATTCAAACCAAACCATTTGAAAACTAATTCATAAAAGAGGAGGTCTAACCAATTTATTTAGAAAACTAAGAAAACCACGCAAACTAAAAACCAAAACGAAAAACAAAAAAGAAGACGCTCCAAGAACAACACAACTGTGCATGAAACAAATAAAAATGAAGTGGTTGGAAGAAACCTGAGATTTTTATTGATGAAGAAGGGGATGCCTTGAGCATCCCCAACCTTTGATGCTTGTACTTCTTGGATATTTCTTGGGGTGACACGCGTGGCATCCCCAAGCTTGAGCTTTAGTCCATCCTTCATCTAATTACTCATTCCTTCCATACACCTGAAATTTTTCCTTCATACAAAACTTCACACAATCTCATTAGCAACATTAGTGCACTTAAGATAAATAAGTCTTAAGGTTCAGTTCTAACACCAAATAAACTTACATTAGAACACTATCTACTATAGCACTTCCCTCAAAAAGCTCAATTCCCCAAAAGAACTCAAGAAGGAACTAACAAGAAGCAAATGCAGAAAATGGCAGAAATCTGTCAAAACAGACCAGCAGGTAAAGAAAAAAACATTCGAAGACCTTCTGTTGCTCAACTCAAAAAGTGTTGAACTAAAGAAAGTTAGATAACAACCTGGGGCAGAAGCACAAAAAATTACAGCTCAATCCGACATACAGAGCTTTCTCATGATGTTTTACGGTGAAGCACCGGAATCTGTTTCGGGACAACAACTTTCCCAATCATCACTTCACTCTCATTAGAGGTTACTCTTGGCACAAAAAGCAAATAAAAAGGATAAGGAGCAGTTATTACTGAGGTAATAACTTCCAAGACTCATCTAAAAGTTTTGGGTTATCTCCCAATAAGTACTTTTATTTAATGCCTTTAAGTTAGGCATAAGCAAAAACTAGAATGGATAGAATAGAAGTAAACAGAAATAATCATAGTGAAAACATTGTTTTGTTCAATGAAATCCTTTTGTTAACAAGGTTGATCAGGTCTTGCTACCAAAACAATTTCATATGAGACAAAACTTTGTATTCCACTAATGATTATGTTACCTCAACCTTGATAGCAATGGTGCCAATCATAATAGTTTCAATTTTTTTTCTCTTGGTATGGGAAAATATATTTCTCCAACTTGAATGCCCTCAACATGTTCAATAGAATTCAAACCAGAAATTCTTTCAATATTCTTGAAGAAATAGACAATGTTTTCCTTGTCATTAACATTGAAGGTCACCTTCCCTTGATTATAATTAATAACAGCTCCTGCAGTATTTAAGAAAAGGTCTCCCAAGAATAATAGACATATTATCATCTTCAAGCATAAAAGTTTGAGAGGATGCTCTCATAAGGGATATGAGTTGAAGTAAAAGAGAGCATCAAGGAGCAAATTTAAAACACATTTAAGTCTAACCCACTTCCTATGCATAGGAATCGTGTAAGCAAATAACAAAGTGACAGGCACAGGAAGATAAAACAAGAGTAACTTCAAAACTTTCAGCACATAGAGAGGTGTTTCAATACCATGAAAACTTCCACAACCATATTTTCCTCTCTCATAATAATTTTCAGTAGCCTCATGAAGAAACTCAACAATATAACTATCACATAAAGCATGCTCTTCATGATATACAAGCACTAGAGCTTTATTATAAACATTTTCAAGAGAAACCTCAGGAACATAACATTCATTCTCCTTTAGTAAGCAAGGGGGACAATCAAATAATGTAAGGGATAAAGAGTTACTCTCATTAGAAGGTAGGCATGGGTAGCTAATCCATTCTTCCTCCTTTTGTTCATCACTCTCCTCCTCTTTTTCATCTAATGAGATTTCAGGTTCATCAATTTCTTCTTCCATAGGATCCTGCAAGGCATTAGTCTCTTCCATTTGTGGAAAGCATCTATTAAAATATTCAAGTATATAGCCATTTTCATCCTTGTAATTATCAAAGCAAAATTTAAGTATACCATACACCTCATATTTGTAAGGTGAATCATCAATATTTTCAAGCAAACTAGCAAGTTCAAAAGCACCCTTCCAAGCAATAAATTCTTCAATTTGTTCCGCATCATAAAAGTCATAAATTCCTTTAGCATAGAAAGATATGGTATCATTATCACTATACTCACATTGAAAAGGGAGGTGTTTATACCTCTTTCTGCAACGAGATTCATCAAGGCAATAAGTAACATTATAAGTAGAGCACACATTTCTAGCAATGGTATACAATCTATCAATTTTTTCCCATAAGTGTTTCCCTTTTTGTGACAAGCGGTGTTCCTTATAATAATATTTTTGATCTTCCGTGAACCCACCTTGCCAATAGGCTTCAGTTTCAAAGAAACCAACCATTGCCAACAAGCATGATAAGGCAAGACAATAACAGACCAACGAAAATAACAACTAGAGTATGAACCAATTTTTTTTGTATTTTTTATAAAGAAACAAGCAAACAAGGAGAAAGATAAACTTAGCTTGAACAATTGTGATTCCAAGTGAACTTGATAAATAAATCTATGCTCCCCGGCAATGGCGCCAGAAGATAGTCTTGATGACCCACAAGTATAGGGGGTGTATCGCAGTATTTTCGAGGGAAGTGAAACCCAATTTATTGATTCGACACAAGGGGAGCCAAAGAATATTTACAAGCCTTAACAACTAAGTTGTCAATTCAGCTGCACCTGGAAACAATCTTGCTCACAGCAGTTTATTAGTAGCAATAGTTTTGTAGTAGGAATAGCAAAGTAACAGCAGTAGTAAAGCAAAGACAACAGTAACAAAAGCAAAAAACAGTGGGATTCGAGTGCGGTAGGCATAGGGATGGATGGACGGGTGTTGCATGGACAAGACAATTCACATAGAAATCAGAACATAGGGCAATTGCAGATAAATAAGATAAAGCATCCAAGTACTAGACAATCCTAGGCATGTGTTCCATATATAGTCATACGTGCTCGCAATGAGAACTTGCACAACATCTTTTGTCCTGCCAGCCCGTTTGTAGCGAGGCCTCTAGGGAACTACTGGCAATTAAGGTGCTCCTTTTAATAGAGCACCGGAGCAAAGCATTAACACTCCGTGAACACATGTGATGCTCACATCAAAGCCATTCCCTTCCGGTTATCCCGATTTCTGTCACTTCGGGGCCATAGGTTCTGGACAACAAAGTGTGTATACAACTTGTAGATAAGACCAAAAACAATACTATCATAATGAATCAATAACATGTTCAGATCTAAAATCATGGCACTCGGGCCCTAGTGACAAGCATTAAGCACAACAAGTCGCAACAAAGTCATAAAGCACTAGTAAAAGATACTAGGCACCATGCCCTAACAATCTGATGACATTACATGAACGATCTCATCCAATCCCTACCATCCCCATAGCCTACAACGGGGGATTAATCAGTCATAGATGGGGGAAACATGGATGGTCGATGGAGATGATGGTGGAGATCGATGGAGATGGCTCCTGGGCACTTCCCCGTCCCGGCAGGGTGCCAGAACAGAGACTTTCTGTCCCCCAAATCTCCCCTTTGGTGGCGGTGGCGCAGCGGAACTTTTCGTGGAAAAACGTCGAACCCCCCGAATTTTTTAGGTCAGAAGGCTTCTTATAGGCGAAGAGGGGGACCGAGGGGGTGCCTAGGGCCACCACACCATGCCCTGGACAGGCAACTGGCACTATGGCTCTTGTTAATAGGTTAGTCCAAGAAATCATATGAAAAGTACTCCAAAGTGTGGACAAAACACAAGAAAGTGGATAAAACCAAGCATGGAGCATCAAAAATTATAGATACATTTGCAATGTATCAGACCTTTCCGAGGCGCTCCGGGCTGAACTTCGGAGTCTTCGGGAAGAGAAGACCAAAGTTAACGACGTCATGTTCGGTATGTTCCATCTGTCTGATTTGTCTATTTTCTTCGACTTCTTTCAATGTCGGATTTTCTTAACTGTTTTGTGTATAGGTCCTCTAAACATGACAGATTCCACCTCCGCCGAGCCCTGCACCCAGCGGCTTACTCCAGTCGGTGACCTGCTTCATGACTTCCGCCAATCCCTTGAAGATATTGGCGAAGCTCTCAAGATTCCGGACATGCATAGCATGTCAGATTTTTAGGTGCGGGACAAGGCGAAGGAGATGCCGCAACTTGTCCAGGATTGGAACATGTCCTACGCGCGATCCGCAGCGCAGATCGCTCTTACCATGGTCATGAGCCACCATGGAAACATGGAGATATGGCAAGTGACCAGAGGGTACTGCAAGGTGGATGAAGATGGCTAGGAGCAGGACATCAAGGCCATTATGGATTCCTGCGCCGGATATGGGTGTCACGTGGCTGATTTGACCAGCTATGAACTCCTTTCTTCACCCGCGTGGACACTCCGCCTCCGCCTCCAGAAGAATCAGCAGAAGTTTCCGACGATGACCACACCGTTTTGGATGTGGACATCTCGGAACGATATCAAGGCGATGTATCAAGCGAGCCAATGGCTCCTTCCTCTCCTCCTGCATCATAGATTGCCAGAAACATTTGTATTATTCTGAGAAACATGATGGGTCTGTAAATATGCAGTACTATAATTTTGCTAGTGCTAAGATTTTGATCTATTCAGCACTTTTGGCTTTAAATTTTTGGGTGCCTGAAATGTTTACATAAGCACTTCTATTTTTTCGCCTATACTTATCGTTTATCTGGCTTTCCGCCTCGTCTCTTTTGTGAGCTGGCTAAACCTTCTGCACGGAAACTTTGCCGAGCAACGGAGCTCAATTGCTAAACCAGTTTAAACTCGGAAACAAAGCCGGCTTTCAGTACCAACAATTCACTACTCGGAAAATACCCGCATCCGGCAATCAGACAAATAACCAAAATATAGACTAGAAACTTTAGGGTTATACCCGAAGGTAGCATTTTTAGAATCAGAAATCTAAACCAGAACAAACATGAGCATAAAGTACTTTCAAATATTCTAGGATTTTCGACTATGACATGATCATTAGGAAATAAGATGGTAAAAACTTCTCAGAAAAAACTTGAGGCAACCAATACTTTTATTTCTCACAGAACATGTACATATATATGTTTACAAAGAAGGATAAACTAAGAATAAAAGGGACGTAGCTGAGCAATATTCCATGGTCTGTCTAAGTCATCCGGATTTGTACTGCATCCAGCTCGTCTTATACAAATCGCCTTTATTGAAAGATCTGTTTTTGACTCTCTGGCTATGATACTTGCGTAACTTCTACTGATAGGTTGTTGATCTCATTTCAGCAACGACGCGAACTTCTTCGACTAAGTCGAGATCATTTTGTCGAGAAATCTCGGCATCCTCTTCAATATACGCGGCCACTCTAGGAGAAGTATGAATTAAATCACTAGGAAGAACTGCTTCTGCACCATAGACCAAGAAGAAAGGTGTGTATCCGGTTGACCTATTCGGAGTCGTTCGTAAACTCCATATTACAGAGGGTAATTCCTCTGCCCAAGCCCCTGCAGCATGTTGTAGTGGTGCTTTGAGTCTCGGTTTTAGGCCTTGTAGGATTAAACCATTTCCTCTTTCGACTTGTCCGTTAGCCTGTAGATGTGCGACTGACGCAATGTCAAGCCGGATATTTTGTTCGTTGCAGAATTCGGCCAATTCTCCCATAGAGAAATTACTCCCGTTGTTCGTGATAATGCTACGCGGATAACCATACCAGATTATAACATCCTCGACAAATCTTTTGGTTGTTGCTCCATCACAACTAGTGACAGGTTTAGCCTCAATCCATTTGGTGAATTTATCCACCATCACTAAGAGGTGAGTAAATCCACTTGGAGCCCGTTTAAACGGTCCTACCATATCAAGCCCCTAGACCACAAAAGGCCATGTTATAGGTATTGTTCGCAGCTGATCAGCCGGAACATGAGCTTGTTTGGCGTACTTTTGGCAGCCTTTGCACGTCTTGACTAATCTTTGGGAATCTGCCGGAGCTGTAAGCCAGAAAAATCCGTGTCTAAATGCTTTTGCCACTAAAGATTTGGCTGCAGCGTGGTGACCACACTCGCCTTGGTGGATTTCTCTTAAGATTTCCACTCCTTCTTCCAGAGATACGCAGCGCTGAAAAACCCTAGAAACACTCCGCTTGTGGAGCTCACCTTTAACTATAGTATAGGCTTTCGCTCGTCAAATAATCTTCCGGCTCAGAACCTCGTCTTCGGGTAATTTTCCATCTACCAGATAATCAAGGTAAGGTTGAGTCCAGCTGTGAATTATAGCCAGAACTGCTATTAGAGGTGAGTTAGATTTGGTCGGATATTCCTCATCTACTCCCTTTATTGAGGGAACTTTGAGGTGCTCTAAAAAAGCGCCATCCGGGACCTCTTTCCACGCAGAGCCTATCCGAGATAGTTCATCTACTTCCTCATTTTCTACTCGAGGGGTGTGTTGAACCTCAAACCCTTCGAACGATTTAGATAGATCATCCACGACAGCTTTATATGCTACCATGTGTTTATTTGCATTACAAATATCTGACACTTGTTGAGCAACAAGATCCGAATCTCCGTAACACATCAAACGTCGGTTGCCGATATCCTTAGCAATCCGGATTCCATGCAGCAGTGCTTCATACTCGGCAATATTATTTGTCGCTGTGAAGTGGATCTGCAACACGTATAGAAGTTTATCTCCTTGGGGTGATTTGAGCACCACGCCGGCCCCCGAGCCCCCTCGAGCCTTAGACCCATCAAAATAAAGGTCCAATACTCCGATTCAGGGAGGGTCATATTCTCCTTTGTCACTGTCCAATCAGCGACAAAGTCGGCAAGGATTTGGGATTTGATTGCTTCCCGAGGTTTATACTCAATATCAAAAGCTGAAAGCTCTATGCCCCATTCGGAGACGCGTCCTGTGGCTTCACTATTGTTGATTATATCTGTCATGGGAGTTGTGCTCACCGTGGTAATTGGATGCTCTTGAAAATAATGCCGTAGCTTACGAGATGCTAGAAAAACACCGTAAGCCAACTTTTGATAGTGCGGATACCGCTGTTTTGATTCTGTTAGGACCTCGCTGACGAAATACGTCGGACGCTACACCAGGTGTTCCTGATTTTCCTCCGGTCTCTCCACCACCATGACGATGAAATCTAACAATTTTCCGGCTGGTATTCCAAAGAAACATTTCTTCGGGTTAAGCATGATGTTGTATTTTCGTATATTAGTGAATGTTTCCTCCAAGTCGGAAATCAGCGTTTCCTTCTTTTTGGACATCACCGCAATATCATCCACATATGCATGTACATTGCATCCGAGTTGGTCATGGAGGCAACGCTGCATCGTGCGCTGGTAGGTAGCTCCTGCGTTTTTCAGCCCAAAGGGCATCGTAACAAAACAAAAGGTTCCAAAGGGGGTTATGAATGAAGTTTTGACTTTGTAAGATTCCTTCATCCGGATTTGGTGATAACCGGAGTATGCGTCGAGAAAACAGAGGGGTTTCGAGCCTGCCGTAGAATCGATAACTTGATCAATCCTAGGCAGAGCGAACGGATCTTTTGGACAAGCCTTAAATTAGTGGTGTCCTTTTTAGGGACCATTACAGGATTGGCCGACCACACAGTTTGGATGATCTCTTCTATGAATCCGGCTAACTTGAGCCATGCTAGTTCCTTAGCTATTGCCTTACGCTTTTCATCGCCGAAACGTCGTAAGGACTATTTGATGGGTTTAGCGTTCGGGTTTACATTTGAAGAGTGCTCGGCAAGTTCCCTAGGCACTCCGGTCATGTCAGATGGCTGCCATGCGAAGATATCTTGATTTGCTTGGAGGAACTTGACGAGCGCGCTTTCCTATGCGCTATCTAGGCCTACGCCTATCTGGGTCACCTTGGAGGGGTCATCATCCTTCAACGGCGTCTTCTTCGTCTCTTCTGATGCCTTTGAACTCCGGATTTGGCTTTGTCACCTCCTTCTTTGTTGCGGGCATCTCCGACGGATCTATGCTCTTCTTGATCTCCTAGTACTCCTGGGCGTGCAGCACGGCTTCAGCAAAGGTGGCATTTCCATCCTCGCACTCTCGCAATTTCTTCGGGTCTCCCCTGATAGTGATTACGCCGTTGGGACCTGGAATTTTCATCATATTGTAAATGTAACACGGACGAGCCATAAAATCCCAGTAAGCTAGACGTCCGAATATAGCATGGTACGCCCTCTTGAATGGGGCACTTCGAAGGAAAGTGCCTCCGTCCGATAATTCTTTGGTGTTCCAAAGGTAACATCCAAAGTGATTTCTCCTAGGGAATTAGCTTGTCTTCCTGGGACAACTCCGTTAAAGATCGATACTGCTGCCACCGTCCATGAGGGTCTTGGAGAAACCATAACCGTCAATAAGTGGATTGACGATTAAGGCGTATTTTCCTCGCATGTGTAGCTTAGGCGGATGATCAGCATGGTCAAATGTGATTGCCACTTCCGACTAGTCCAAGTATTGGGGGACAGCCAAAACTATTGCATTGAGCTCATGTAGAACTGCTTTCTTAACCTCTGCTGGTTGAGATCCGAGGAAGGTGACATAAGTGTCTTTCTTGGTCGGAAATTTTTTCTTCCCTTCCGGCTTGGGATTTGAAGCATCAGCTTCCTCCATGTTGGAATCTTCCTTGGTCTCTTTATCTTTTCCGGGATTCTTCTTTCCCTTCTTCCGCTTAGCTTTGTAGCCCGCAGTGTCAGCTCTTTTGATGTCGTCATTGAAACGACATTCGGCGTTGGTGTGGGACGAGCCCCCATTGGCATCTAAGTCAAGCACACATGGGTTATTGGCAATGTCGGCCCAAGAGTAGGTTTTGCCCGATTGCTGGTCTCCTCTACCTTGGACTCTTGAAGTCCCACGGCCACGCCCGCGGCCTCCGCCGCCTCCTCCTCGTCCTCTAGACCCGAAAGTAGCAGTGACCACTGCCGTTTCCACGTTGGGTTTTTCTTCCGAGGTATTTTTGCGCTTCTGAGCTTGTTGCTTTGGTTGTTTTGCCGACTGTGGCACAGCTAGGGCATTGAGTAATCCCTCTGCATCGTCGTCGGCATGTGCATACTTGCTCGCTGTTTCTATCATCTCTCCCAAATCAGTGACTTTGTCACACTTCAAGCAATGACGCAGTAGACCAATTGGGAGACCTGCAATGAAATCTTCAATCGTAGTTTGATCATTTACTCCTTCACAACACTTCTTGGTGTCGATCCATCGTCCGAGGTAATCCCGACAAGTTTCTCCGGCCTTCTGGGTGCAACGCTGTAGGTCTCCGACCTTACAGGGCCTCCGGTATGTGCCTTCGAAATTCCGAAAGAACGCACTTTGCATGTCATACCAGTTGTGGATGGTGTTCTCCGGAAGTTCATTAAGCCATGATCGTGCCGTTTTCTGCAACATAAGTGGGAGATATCGGGTTGCGACCAGGCTGTTTCCGCCTTTGGTGATGCAGCCAGCTTGGAAAAAAGCCTGTAGCCAGGTATCTAGCCGAGCAATGCTGTCATAGGCTTGGATATGTCTTGAGATAGCAAATCCTTCCAGGAATCTTGTAGCTCTGATGCGTGGTCCGAAGCACTTTGGGCCCACATAGATATCATCGTTTTCGTAGCGCCGCGCCTCTATGTTGGAGTTGATCATGTGCCTTGCGTCGTTCGAGGATAGAGATCGTCCCGAATGTCGACTGTGGCTGCGGTGCCTTGGAGCCGGACTTCGGCTTCTGCCACCACCTCCTCCGCCATGTCGTCCTCCTTGTCCCCCTTGAGAGCTGTTGTGATGACTGCTTGGTGGAGAGGGTGGGGCAGCTCGATTGTTTCCGGCTGTTCACCGGCCTCCGTCCAGAGTGTCATTATTCCGGTTCCGAGGAGGGTCTTCACTACGACGAGCCCCTGTCAGCTTGTCCCGGCATGGTTTCTGTCGTTCTCACTACAGTGAGGCTCGGCCGGAAGGCTTGCATGTCTAGGAGGTGGCATGTTTTGATGATCCTCCTCCTGATGTTTCTCTTTATCTTCTCCCCTTCGATCGCTTGACTCTCGTCGGGGAGGATTCCTCGGATACAGTGCAACAATGGCCTCTTGGTCGGCCGATGGAGCGACGTTGCGCCAACCACGTGCAGATCTGTGATGCTGTCCTGATGATCTGGTTCTGGAGTGGTTGTCTTCCTGTTGGTCGGAACGATGATGCTGTTCCGGAACACGTTGGGGCCTTATATTATTCCAGGCTGAGTCCGTGTGACATTGGTCGGATTTGGAGACCAGTTTTCCACTTCCGTATATCGCAGCCCTTTGTTGCTCCAGAACCTTGGTGAGTAGCTTGATGCCCAATCGAACCTGTTTTGGGCTGGGTTATTTTACAGGATATCCCAAGCTGCGACAGTGTTCTGTACCGGTTTTGGGTACACCAGATCTCCTTTGCTGTCAAGGCGAGGCATCCCTGGATCTCCTTCAAGGAGAAGCTTGTTCACTTCCGGAAATTGACCGTCAAGTGTGTAAAGTTTCTATGTCTTCTGATGCAACCGAGACATATAATTCTCCTTAGTTGCCATGCGTTTCTTTTCCTCCTCGATGTTTTTGGCTTCATCCAGGAGTTGTGGACGACGCGCTTCTAGGGCTTGGGCCCTTTCGTCCAGCTCTTTAGCAGTAAGTTCTGCAGCTGTAGGGATAGGTGTGGTTAATGCAGCATCGATGAGTTTACGCGCACCTTCAGTGATCACGTGTCCATCCACCGATTCTTCTTTTTTCAGCTCTTCTGGGATAAGTGCTCCATCCAAGTCTTCCTCGTATTGTTCGGCAATCACGTCCTCTGTCAGACGGTCTTTTGTCGGGGTCTTGTTCTTCTTGTTCTTCTTCTTTGCCTTCTTGGCAGCGCCGGTAGCAAAGACGGTTTTGGGTCCGTTTCCCGGAGTCAAGCTCTGATCGGTACTTTCGGACATCTGGACTTCGAGATTATCTCCGACTTCCATGTCATCCTGCGCTTTGGGAGAGTGTTCCCCGGATCCTTCATCCATGGCTTCTCCTTCTTCTGCAGCTTTGGAGTTGTACTCATCTTCATACTCCGCGGAGAACTTTCGGAAATCTGCCGACGTCATTGATTCATCCGAGGATGCGGGTACATCGGCGTTTGTTCCAATTGCTTCCAGCACAGAGTCGGTGTTGTCTCCAGCATCGGCAGAGCTGGATCCGGATCCCACGTATCCGACAAAGTGTGATGCGTTCCTCCTGAGGTACTTGTGGCTCTCACGATCAGCTTCGCCGAAACTTTTGATGGTCTCGAGAATTGCATCTACGCCTGAGTTTTGCATTATCATACGTCGCAGCGTGTACCTTAGGAAAGGCCTGTCTGTCCCGGCGTCATCAGAGCCGGAATCAGTGTCGTTGCTATGCTCCTCCTGGATTTCAACTTCGGCGGGAGGGTCGATCTGGGATTCGGTCTCTCCAAGGAGATCCACTCTAGATTCGACTTGGGCCGCTAGGTCTTCTTCAGGTTCGGATTTCTCCACTATCTCCACAATTGGTGCAGGCTAGGTGGGATTAGGGTTTTCTGAGATCCGGAACTCTGCCGCCTCCGAGGACAAAGGGGACCCAGAAGATCCTTCTGCCTCTATCATCACCACTGGGGTGGGTGGGACAGGTTCAGCGTAACCGATGTAAACATCGATCTCGCCGAAAGACATGATTTTGTAGGCAGTTACATCCTCCCTAGCCGGAATCCACGTCTCGTCGAGAACGATGAGAGGGACGTCGCTGGCGTAGAGGATGCGACCGACGACGATGGTCTCGTCGATTCCAATTCTTGCAGATGCCGCTCAAAATGCAGAGCGGAAGCTCACTTGCCCCACGGTGGGCGCCAACTATCGTCGGATTAATGACAAGTACGCCATGAGGGGGTCCTCTATGCGTGCGTAAGAGAGGGGTGTGAGACCTATGGTGTTCCGGGAGGGTGACCACACAAGTTTACCCAGGTTCGAATCCGCCGGCTTTGGACGAATCCTACTCCTGCTAGCAATCCAGTAATACGGTAGAGCCGGAATATGGGTTACAAGGGTTCGCCTGTGCGAGTTGAGATTGTAGACTATTGAGAGTGCCCTAAAGGCTCTCCCTAGGATGGCTTATATAGATATCCGTTCTAGGGTTTACATGAGAGATCAATCTGGCTTTGACTAAGTGTCGGTTACAGAGTACATCTTGAACTACATATAACACTATGGGCCTAAGTCGGTAAGTCTTCTGGGCCTTCCCGTAGCCGGATTGGACTCTGTCTTTTCTCCCTGGGTGGACCGCCCGTGAAGCAAAGCTCTAACCCGAAGTGGTCCACCCTAGTCAGTCAGGAACTGTGAGGATACCCGGAAAGTATATCCCCAACAATAGCTTCCACATTGCATGTTGCACCAGTGTGACAAAAGTTCCATCACAGAATCCACTTGAGTGTGTGTGGTCATGTAGATATCAATGTGGTCTTGGAAAAGAACACAACATGCAATAATGTGGTCATGTGGATCTCAATGACTCTAGTGGAGATATCAATGTGGTTTAGGAAATTAAAAGAACACATGCAATTAATGACTACTCTAGGGGATAGATCCATGTGTCAAACCATGGTGTACAGAGACCAACACATAGGAAAGTAGCTTCCACCATTGCATGTTGCACCAGTGTGACAGAAGTTGCATCACAGAATCCACTAGAGTCTGTGTGGTCATGTAGATATCAATATGGTTTTGGAAAAGAACGAATGCAATGTGGTCATGTGGATCACTCTAGTGGAGATATCAATGTGTGGTTTAGGAAAAATAACATAGGCAATCACTCTAGGGGATCCATATATATCGAACTATCATGGTCATATAGACCAAAAACACATAGGAAAGCAGCTTCCACATTGCATTTTGCACCAGTGTGAGATCAGTTGCATCACATAATCACTGGAGTTTGTGTGGTCTATATAAATGTGGTTTTCGAAAAGAACACATGTAATGTTGTCATGTGGATCAATGACTCTAGTGGAGATATCACTGTGTGGTTTAGGAAAAGAACACATGCAATCACTCTAGGGGATCGATGTGTCAAACCAGCATTGTCATAGTGACCAAAAACATATAGGAAAGCAGCTTCGACAGTGCATGTTGCACCAGTGTGACAGAAGTTGCATCACAGAATCCACTAGAGTGTGTGTGGTCATGTAGATATCAATGTGGTTCTGGAAAAGAACACAACATGCAATAATGTGGTCATGTGGATCTCAATGACTCTAGTGGAGATAACAATGTGGTTTAGGAAATTAAAAGAACACATGCAATTAATGGCTACTCTAGGGGATAGATCCATGTGTCAAACCATGGTGTACAGAGACCAACACATTGGAAAGCAGCTTCCACCATTGCATGTGGAACCAGTGTGACAGTAGTTGCATCATAGAATCCACTTGAGTGTGTGTGGTCATGTAGATATCAATGTGGTTTTGGAAAAGAACACATGCAATGTGGTAATGTGGATCACTCTAGTGGAGATATCAATGTGTGGTTTAGGAAAAGAGCACATGCAATTACTCTAGGGGATCCATATGTATCGAACCATCATGGTCATAGAGACCAAAAACACATAAGAAAGCAGCTTCCATATTGCATGTTGCACCAATGTGATAGAAGTTGCATCACAGAACCACTAGAGTGTACATGTGTGGTCATGTGTAGATATATCAATGTTGTTTTGGAAAATACCACATGAAATGTGGTCATATGGATCAATGAATCTAGTGGAGATTTCAATGTGTGGTTTAGGAAAAGAACACATGCAATCACTCTAGGGGATCCATGTGTCGAACCATCACAGTCATAATAGAGACTAAAAACACATAGGAAATTAAGCAGCTTCCACATTGCATGTTGCACCAGTGTGACAGAAGTTGCATCACAGAATCCACTAGAGTGTACATGTGTGGTCATGTATAGATGTATCAATGTGCAATACAAGAATCTGCATGATTCATGACGTTTTATTCATGACTCGCCGTAAAAACATCATAGATGCGCGACGTTCTGGGTCATTTCGTCATGATGCACTCGAAGGGCCTCCATCCCGGGTATCCATGACGTTCTAGGTTTTCGTTGACAAAAATTCGTTGTGGATTTCGTCCAAGGCCCTGAAGCATAGTTCGGCATTTCATCCCTCATAAAACTGTCACGGAATTCGTCAAGGGCATTTGGTTGATTGTGTATTTTTATGACTGGGCCATCCGTGCCTGCACCCCACCTGTCAGCTCGGTTTGAACGACAGGGTCTAACGGGTTGTTCTAAGAGTTTTAGTCGGGCCCGGCTATTAGTTCATCTAGTATAAATTAGATGGCATAAAAACAGGTTCGGAACCACTGGAACTGCGGACTCTGTTTCAGCAGATCTACTACTTTGCCATTCGTATAAGCATGTCCTAAATCAGCCATCCTTCAATAAATAAACTGATGTATTACTAACAGCCGCAACAATTGGACAAGACAACTACGTTTCAAACATAGAACTTCTTCATATTTCTTATACACATGTTCTCAAACACATGAAGAAGCAAAATGTGAAAGTATAGGAAATTACAGCAACAATCAACATAACACATATCAACATGGAGATAACACACAATCTTACAAATATATAGAGAACATGGTTGACATATAGTTCCAAACCAACTAGACAATCAGATTCACAAAGAGTTCCAAACCAAGTACATAACCTGTAGGTTCACATTAAGTTCTAAACCGACTACGAGTTCAGATGAAGCAAACCTGCATAACCAGGTACTGTGTGCCCTCATTTCAGGCAACCTACATGACACATGAAGCTAGATGAGTTCCTCAAAGAAGGTGAAGACGAACAAATCTTATTTTTATATTTGAGCAACCTCGACAACCTTTGACCAGTTGCTTGTCATTTGGGCAACATCATTCCTGCCTTGGATGAACTGAACATGCTTACGTCTTACATGATCTGTGACTATGACAGGAATCTCCAACAGTAGATATCTGTTGAGGTGGGCATTGCTGTACCTAGCTAAAAAGTACTGGATTTCAAGAATAAAGTTAGTTGTTGAAGTATAGTTCAATGTGCATAAGTAGATTTAGGGCTCATTTGGTTTAAAGGATTTGTAAAACACAGGTATAGGAAAAGTGTAGGAATAGGGCATGACACTAAGCACCGTACATGAATAAAAAATGCAGGAATCAGTAAGATAAGTTGTTTGAATGCATCGTAGGAAAAACATAGGATTTTTTATAGGGTTTAGGTATATGTCATAGTTTTCATAAACACGTATTAATCTTTCCAAGAGGTCTCACCTCTTGTTAGAAATCCTATAGGATTGTAGTGTAGGAAAGTTATGCATAGGAATTTTTTAGGATTTATTCCTTTGAAACAAACGCGCCCTTAAAGAGTCAAATCTCACAAGTTTACCATCTTGGCCTTCCCAGGGATGACATTTTAATTTTTCATCTTGCACACATAGTGTGGTATAGGTGGCTTGTGTCCTGAAATTGCTCTGAGATACACATCTTGGTTTGAAGTCAATTCCATGTCATTTCCAAACACGCAGTAATCATGGAAGTCCTCCTTGCCCTTCATCGATGGACCTAGAAAGAATATATTAGAAAGTAATCTGTAGCAGCATAAGAATGACTAAACCTTTAAGCCAATGTCAATGACTCTAACCTCTAGTAAGGTCCCTCGGTTTCTCAGATTTCTTGGCTCTAGGTTGCTTCACCTCGTCATAAGATGGAACATTGTGCTAGAGCTTGCAATTTTCGGTGCTGTTGCCATGATATTTTGTGCAATAACTTCCAAATTTTTCGGGTTCAACACCGTGTGGTACATATGAAGATCATTAAGAAGTCTGAGGACGAGTATTACTATGATAGAACGAGGATGTGATGTGTACAGTTAGTGCTAGTAGGAACAATTTTAGAACTTACGCATGTATCCCCTAGCCTTAATGCCACAGAACCTACAATCCTCACAGTTCATCCTACCTGCCCAGAGAGTTAATACACGAATTAAATTAGAGGCACAAGCATCAAGTGACTAAAACAAGCGTAACAGCCTAGATCGAGTGTTGACCAAGGGCCTAGACCTAGATCGTGTGTTTACCTAGGGCCTAGACCTAGATCAAGTGCTTACCTGGGGCCTAGACCTAGATTGAGTGTTCCCCTGGGGCCTAAACCTGTCGCTGGTGACCTAGAGCACAGATGCAGTGACCTAAATCGAGCATAGCATTACCGACGCGCGTCACTAGTGATCAAAAATAGACGCACAGTGGTAGAGATGCGTGTACATAGTTCGAGGAGTGATGACTCAGGATACGTTGAGCTCGTTGGGAACCCCAAGAGGAAGGTATGATGAGCACAGCAGCAAGTTTCCCTCAGTTATGAAACCAAGGTTATCGAACCAAGAGGAGCAAGGAAACAACCCTAAGGTGTTTCTACCAACTTGGAATCCTGCACAACACAACCACAGAACTTTGCCCCAACTTATAGTGAGGTTGTCAATCTCACCGGTTTTGCTGAAACAAAGGATTAAACGTATTATGTGGAAGATAGTAATTGCTTACAGACAAGTAAACAGTAAACAGTAAATAGTAGATGGTATATCAATGGTAAAAGAATGGACTGGGGTCCATAGTTCACTATAGGTGATTCTCCTTAGGATAAAATAGCATGTTGGGTGAATAAATTACAGCGGGGCAATTGACAGACTCGAGAAAGCATACAATGCATATAATAATCATCTTGACTCCTATGAGATTCGATTGGGCATTATAACATTATACATAGACCGTAATCCAACTGCATCTATGACTAATAATCCACCTTTAAGTTCTCATCCGAACCCACTCCAATATTAAGTTGTAAGAAATAGATAATTTCATTAAGAAAAGTGTGTAAAGTAAACAATACGATTGTCCCATGGACAAAGGATTGTTTTTTTCTCCCTAGTAGCAACAACACATCTAGTACCTTAGAGATTCTTGTCACTTCCCCAGATTACTAGAGGCATGAACCGACTACCGAGCATAAATACTCCCTCTTGGAGTTGATAGCATCTACGTGGCCAAGATAGTTACTAACAACAGAAACAATGCAAGATCACAAATAACATAGAAATGATAGAATCAATAATCAATCTGAAATAGCATCTCAATATCCATCGGATGCCCGCAAACACAACATGTAAGATTAGAAATAGATGAACTTGATCATGAACGGAGCTCACAAGATCTAAACATGATAGCACAAATGAGGAGAACCAACCATCTAGATAATACATGGACCCATAGTCCAAGGATGAACTACTCACGCATCACACCGGAGGCAGTCATGGTGATGAAGAAGGCCTCTAGGGTGATCTCTCCCCTCTGGCAGGGAACCCGGAAGAGCTTCGGATCCCCCCAATCTAGGGATGGAGATGGCGGCGGCTACACACTCTTTCGTGGATTCTGATTGGGCCTTTGATCAGGTACTTTGGGTTTTCATCCCGAGAGGCTTTTATAGGCGGAAGGGCAAGGTCAGTAGAGCACCAGGGGCCCCACACCCCTGGTGACGCGCCCCCCAGGCCATGCCGCCACCAGGTTTGGCCGCCCTGGTGCGCCAATTCGTCTCCCCTCTGGACTCCGTGTTGCTTCGGGTAAAATATTGACTTTGGCTTTTGTCCGGTCCAATTCCGAGAATATTTCCTTACTAGCTTTTTTGAAACCAAAAACATCAGAAAACAGGCAACTAGCACTGTGACATCTTGTTAAAAGGTTAGTTCCAGAAAATGTATAAAAATACCCCAAAGTGTGGATAAAACATAAGAAAGAAGATATAAAACAAGCATGGAACATCAAAAATTATAGATACGTTTACGACGTATCAACATCCCCAAGATTAACTCCTGCTCGTCCTCAACTAGGTAAGTGATAAAAAAGAATAATTTTTTACATGACATGCACCATCATAATCTTGATCAAGGTATTTAAAAAACATTGATAGCTGGGATCATAGTACTGTAACATAGACATGAAAGATATAGTTCTAACAATAAGACATAGAAACTATGTTGTAACATGAAAAGGAACAAACAAAAGATTCATGAATAACAATGATTTCAAAGACGTCTGTTTGTTTCACATATAGAAAACATAATGAGAATGGTATTCAACTTGTCCTTCATGGTATAGCAAAACATAAATGCATAGGACACCTTCAAAGTTCATATGGGTGACTAGATACAAATAATTTAAGAATAAGCAATATCAAAGCTATGAATCAATCAACAAGTTTTGGGACAATTCACATTAAACTAAGAATGATCAATATGCTCTCTAAATTGGTGCATAAAGATAGAAGATGGAGACTCAACATAAAAGTAAAAGAAAGGCCCTTCATAGAAGGCAGCAGGGATTCAAGTTTCATAAAGAGCTTCCAAAAATTATGGTACTTATTAGCTTTCAGCTCTCATTGCCCCCATCATAAGCATCTTTAGGTGATTAAGGTTAAAATGAACAAATATGAGGATATACTTGACAAGTTATAAGTTGAAATCTCATGCCCCTTGCTTACGAGTACCAAACCTCATGCTACTCAACTTTAGTCACGAGTAAGTTCTTGTCATTGTAAGTACATGTGTATCATAGAGAACCACCAACGGGGTACCCCTTGACCCATGACACAAGAGCTTTCCCATATCAAAATGACAAGGCAACAGACAATGAACATCTCAACAATCTTTTTCTTTGCTATTTGCATAGGTTTTTATTGAGGATGCTTCACAAACTGCTCACTATGGTTATGCTGCAAGTTTCCACCATGATTAGGCATGGCTTACGCTAGCCGCCCAAGCGATTCTCTAACACATATACAAACTCCATGAGCTTACAAGTTCCCCTTTTATTTCACACTGTCGAGATCCATAAGCAAAAGAACATGCTATCAACTAAATAATGTGCAATGTTGAAAGCGTTCCCCATGGTAACATGGTTCTGCTAATTCACAAATTACAAAGCGCAAGCATATACACAACATAGATGGGCACAATGGTTCAAGTTTATTAAGTGCAAGAAAGTAAAGTGTGCCATCACGTTTGTGAGAGCTTTACTCATTAATTTGCACATAACAAATTTAATTCGGAAGGTAGATAAAAACATGAATATACTTGGAATAGCAATAATGCTAATAGGTAGGTATGGTGGACTCTTTGGAATAACTTGGTTTTATTTGGAGTTGGATGCATGAGTGGAACTCATACTTGGTACATGTGGAGGCTAGCAAAAAACTGGGAGCGACCAACTAAGAGAGCAATAATGGCCATAATCATGCAAAGAGACAAAAAATTATTAATTAAAGCATAAAGTGATATTACAAGTCGAAAACTAAATTATCATAGAGGCTATGGTGACTGGTATAGTCTTAACATGGTTTAAGTATGCGCCAAGTCAACCCAAATAAAACATTAAAGGAGAATACCACAATATTATGCTTTTATATGCTAAAACAACGCATGATTCTTTCAAGGCACATTAAGCAATCTCAATTGTTTGGAACATGTCATGCTACAGCAATAATTACTAAGCATAAACTCAAAGCAATATCAAACATGACATGATAAACTCTAGGCCATAGTCAAAACAAGCTCCTTTGGTACCACTTATAAGTATGAACTTTCCTACTCTTTTCCAATCCAAATCAACTTATTTGAAAACTAATGTATGAATGCGGGGGTCCAAAGAAAACTAAGCAAATGAAAACTAAACACAAAAATGAGACGCTCCAAGCACAACACAATTGTGCATGAAACAATCAAAATGAAGTGTTTGGAAGAAAACCTGAGATTTTTATTGATGAAGAAGGGCATGCCTTGGGCATCCCCAAGCTTTGACGCTTTTACTTATTGAATATTTCTTGGGGTGACACAGGTGGCATCGCCAAGCTTGAGATTTTGTACATACTTCATCTCATCACATTATTCTTCCCTACACTTTAAAATTTCCTTCATACAAAACTACACACAATCTTCATTAGCAACATTAGTGTACTCAACATAATAAGTATTTGGGTTCAGTTTAAACACAATTGAAACTCCCATTAAAACACAAGCTACTGTACCAATTCCTTTTTTAAAGTTCAAGTGATCAAAGAGAACTCAAAGATAAAGAGATTAAGAGGCAAATGCAAATAATGGCAGAAATATGTCAAAACAGACCAGCAGGTAAAAACCGATTTTTTCGAAGACCTTCTGTTGCTCAAATCGAAATGTGATAAACTAAGGAAAGTTGGATAACAACCTGGGTAGAAGCACAAAACATTACAGCTCAATCCGACGTAAAGATATTTTTCACGAATTTTTAGAGTAAAGCACAAACATCTGTTTTGGGATAGCAACTTTCCCAAGTCTTACTTCTCTCTCATTAGAGGTTATTATTGGCACAAAAACCACACAAAAAGGATAAGGAGAGGTTATTAATGAGGCAATAACTTCCAAGACTCAACAAAACAAAAAAATTCTGAATAAAAATTTGGGTTATCTCCCAGTAAGTGTTTTTCTTTAACACCTTTGAGCTAGGCATAAGAAGCAAGATTCAAGTATTCTCAAATGAAGAAGCATTAAGAGCAAATTTGTTTTAATAGGAGAGGCAAAAGGAATCTTATTCCTCTTCTTAGGGAAGTGTTCTATAACTTTCTTGAGTGGGAATTGATATTTAATGGTGCCTTCTTTCATACCAGTAATGGCACCAACAGTTCTAAGAAAAGTTCTTCCCAAAATAATAGGACAAGTAGCATGATACTCAACATCCAAAACATAGAAATCAACAGGGACATAGGTATTGTTAACCATAATAAGAACATCATTAATACTCCCCATGAGTTTCTTTTTAGTATTATCATCAAGTTGGACATCTAAATAACAATCTCCTAAAGGTGGCAATTCAAGTATTTCATAAATCTTTCTAGGCATAATAGAGACACTAGTACCAAGATCACATAAAGCTTTCAGATCAAAATCATTCACTTTCATATTAATGATGGGTTCCTAACCATCTTCTAATTTCATAGGAATAGAAGCTTTATGTTTCAATTTTTCTTCTTTAATTTTTATGAGAGCATCAGTAATGTGTTTTGTAAAGGCTATATTCATAGCACTAGAATTAGGAATTTTAGCAAGATTTTGTAGGAACATAATTACTTCAGAAGTATTGCAACCATCAAGATTAAAATCATAATTACCACCCAAGGTAGTAGAGCTATTGTTTCCCATATTTCGAAGAATTTCATCATTTTTATTGGAAGAGGTTCCATTGGTTTTAGGTATTGTTGTAAAAGGAATGGGGACTTCATGTGGTTTGCTAGCATCAACATTAGTGGTGGTGATAGTACAAATACTACTATTTCTAGCATTCATCTTCTCTTTCCCACTTAGCATGCAATTCAGCTACAGTCTAACATTTTCATCAATTCTAACTTGTCTGGCATTAGTAGCAGCAAAGGGGTTTTCTATAGTTTCAGGTTTAGCAGCCATTTTATTAATCAAAGAAGATTGTGCTTCAGACAAAGATGATATATTTGTTTCCGCATTAGAAAGTTTTTTCCTCAGTAGTTTTATTGAAAGCAGTTTGTTTACTAATAAAATCTTTAAGCATAACTTCAAGTTCAGAAGGTGCACTTCTATTGTTGTTGTAGGAATTTCCATAAGCATTACCATTATTGATAGGATATGGCCTATAATTATTATTACCAAAATTATTCATGTAGGCATTGTTGTTAAAATTGTTATTTCTAATGAATTTCACATCAACTTGCTCTTCTTGAGCAACCAAAGAGGCTTAGGTAACATGATTTGGATCAATATGAGCTTTCCCATTAACAAGCATAGACATAACAACATCAATTTTATCACTCAAGGAGGAGGTTTCTTCAACATAATTTACCTTCTTACCTTGTGGAGCTCTCTCAGTGTGCCATTCAGAATAGTTAACCATCATATTATCAAGGAGCTTTGTTGCAGCACCCAAAGTAATGGTCATAAAGGTACCTCCAGCAGCAGAATCTAGCAGATTTCTTGAAGAATAATTCAGTCCTGCATAAAAAGTTTGGATAATCATCCAAGCAGTCAGTCCATGAGTGGGACAATTCTTTACCAAAGATTTCATTCTTTCCCAAGCTTGAGCAACATGTTCATTATCAAACTGTTTAAATTTCATTATTTCACTTCTCATAGATATAATCTTTGCAGGAGGATAGTATTTTCCAATGAAAGCATCTTTGCATTTAGTCCAAGAATCAATACTATTTCTAGTTAGGGATAGCAACCATTCTTTAGCTTTTCCTCTCAAAGAGAAAGGAAACAATTTAAGCTTAATAATATCTCCATCTATATACCTATGTTTTTGCATCTCACAGAGTTCAACAAAGTTATTAAGGTGAGCAGCACCATCTTCAGTACCAACACCAGAGAATTGTTCTTTCATAACAAGATTGAGCAAAGCAGGTTTAATTTCAAAGAAAGGAGCTTCAGGAACAGATGGAGCAATAGGTGTGCACATGAAATCATAGTTGTTGGTGCTGGTGAAGTCACACAACTTAGTTTTTTCATGAGTATTCATTTTTTATGTTTTTGATAAAGAAAAGCAAACCAGTACAACTATTTTTTTGTGTTTTTAATAGAAAGGAACAAGCAAACAAAGCAAAAATAAACTAAGCAAAACAAAAAAAAGTAAGGAGATTGGTTGTGAGGGACTCCCCTTATGAAGCTGTCCTTGACTCCTCGGCAACAGCGCCAGAAAAAGGCTTGATAACTCAGGATACAGTGAGCTCGTTGGGAACCCCAAGAGGAAGTATGATGAGCACAGCGGCAAGTCTCCTTAGTTATAAAACCAAGGTTATCAAACCAGTAGGATCAAGGAAACAACCCCAAGGTGTTGCTACCAACTAGGAATACTGCACAAAACAACCACAAAACTTTGCCCCAACTTACAGTGAGGTTGTCAATCTCACCGGTCTTGCTGAAACAAAGGATTAAACGTATTGTGTGGAAGATAAAAATTGCTTGCAGAAAAGTAAACAATAAACAGTAAATAGTAGATGGTATATCAATGCTAAAAGAATGGACCGGGGTCCATAGTTCACTAGAGGTGATTCTCCTTAAGATAAATAGCATGTTGGGTGAAGAAATTACAGCGGGGCAATTGACAGACTCGAGAAAGCATACAATGCATATACTAATCATCTTGACTACTATGAGATTCGATTGGGCATTACAACATTATACATAGACCGTAATCCAACTACATCTATGACTAATAATCCACCTTGAGGTTAATAATCCACCTTGTATTAAGAAAAGTGTGTAAAGTAAACAATATGATTGTCCCATGGACAAAGGATTGCTGTTTTCTCCTTAGTAGCAACAGAACATCTAGTATCTTAGAGATTCCTATCACTTCCCCAGATTACTAGAGGCATGAACCCACTATCGAGCACAAATACTCCCTCTTGGAGTTGCTAGAATCTACTTGTCCAAGATAGTTACTAACAATAGAAAGCATGCAAGATCACAAATAACATAGACATGATAGAATCAATAATCAATCTGAAATAGCATCTCAATATCCATTGGATCCCCACAAACACAACATGTAAGATTACAAATAGATGATCTTGATCATGAATGGAGCTCACAAGATCTAAACATGATAGCACAAAGGAGGAGAACCAACCATCTAGCTACTACATGGACCCATAGTCCAAGGATGAACTACTCACGCATCACACTGGAGGCAGTCATGGTGATGAAGAAGGTCTCCAGCATGATCTCTCCCCTATGGAAGGGTGCCGGGAAGAGCTTCGGATCTCCCCAGTCTAGGGATAGAGATGGCGGCGGCTACCGACTCTTTCGTGATTTCTGATTTGGTCTTTGATCGAGTCCTTAGGATTTCTGTCCCGGGAGGCTTTTATAGGCGGAAGGGCATGTTTGCTGGAGCACTAGGGGCCCACACCCCCTTGTGGCACCCCTAGGTGGCGCCGCCACCAAGTGTGGCCGCCCTGGTGCGCCACTTTGTCTCCCCTCCGGACTCCATGTTGCTTCGGGTAAAATATTGACTTCGGCTTTTGTCCAGTCCAAATCCGAGAATATTTTCTTACTAGTTTTTCTGAAACCAAAAGCAACAGAAAACAAGCAACTGGCACTATGGCATCTTGTTAAAAGGTTAGTTCCAGAAAATGTATAATAATACCCTAAAGTATGGACAAAACATAAGAAAGTAGATATAAAACAAGCATGTAACATGAAAAACTATAGATATGTTTATGACGTATCAAGGAGCCTTACTCCTGAGCCTGCAGCCGCGGTTGCCGCTGTCGTCGCTAGGGAGGGGAGGGGATTTGGTGGTCGCTTCGGAGGGCAGGGATTTGGGTCGCCGGGCAGAGCGAATGTGTGCGAAGTGGTCGGGACTAGGGAGGGTTAAGCGAGCATCAGCATGACGAGTGGGTCCCACACGGTGTCAAATTTTGTTACTATCTTATTCAAGAAAGGTTTAAATCATCTGCATTTACAATGTTCTTCAGTTATAAGGATGTAATTTGTGATAAATCCCAAATGACCACACACACTCCAGTTGGGTGTGGTGATGCGACATCTTCAATCACACTAGTTCACCATCCACATGTGGCAGTTGCATAATTAAGGAGCTCTTTGGGATTTCTGACCACCATGGGTTTGATCCACATCGAGTGTCTCTCTAGAGATCAATCAATGTGTTTATATATTCTCAAAACCACACGTTGATGATCCACATGGCCACACACACTCCATTTGGGTGTGGTGATGCAACTACTTCTGTCACACTTGTTCACCATCCCCATGTGGCGGTTGCATATTCTAGGGGCTCTTTGGGCTTTCTGACCACCATGGGTTTTACACACATGGAGTCTCTGGCTAGAGATCAATGCATGTATTTATATATTCTCAAAACAACACCTTGATGATCCACATGACCACACACACTCCAGTTGGGTGTGGTGATGCAACTACTTCTATCACACTTGTTCACCATCCCCATGTGGCGGTTGCATACTCCAAGGGCTCTTTGGGCTTTCTGACCACCATGGGTTTGACACACATGGAGTTTCTCTCTAGAGATCAATGCATGTGTTTATATATTCTCAAAACCACACATTGATGATCCACATGACCACACACACTTTAGTTGTTTGTAGTGATGCAACTCCTTCTGTCACACTAGTTCACCATGCCCATGTAGCAGTCGCATATTCCAGGGGCTCTTTGGGCTTTCTCACCACCATAGGTTTGACACAAATGGAGTCTCTCTCTAGAGATCAATGCATGTGTTTATATATTCTTAAAACCAAAATTTGATGATCCAAATGACCACACACACTCCAGTTGGGTGTGGTGATGCAACTTCTTCTGTCAAACTGGTTCACCATCCCCATGTGGCGGTTGCATATTCCAGGGGCTCTTTGGGCTTTCTGACCACCATGGGTTTGACACACATGGAATCTATCTACAGAGATCAATGCACGTGTTTATATATTCTCAAAACCACACCTTGATGTTCCACATGGCCACACACGCTCTAGTTGGGTGTCGTGATGCAACTGCTTCTGTCACACTAGTTCACCATCCCCATGTGGTGGTTGCATATTCCAGGGGCTCTTTGGGCTTTCTGACAACCATGGGTTTGACACACATGGAGGCTCTCTATAGAGATCAATGCATGTGTTTATATATTCTCAAAACCACACCTTGATGATCCACATGACCACACACACTCAAGTTGCGTGTGGTGATATAACTACTCCTATCACACTGGTTCACCATCCCCATGTACTGGTTGCATATTCTAGGGGCTCTTTGGGCTTTCTAACAACCATGGGTTTACCACACATGGAGTCTCTCTCTAGAGATCAATGTATGTGTTTATATATTCTCAAAACCACCCCTTGATGATCCACATAACCATATACACACACCAGTTGGGTGTGGTGATGCAACTTCTTCTGTCACACTGGTTCACAATCCCCATGTGGCGGTTGCATATTCCAGGGGCTCTTTGGGTTTTCTGACCACCATGGGTTTGACACACATGGAGTGTCTCTCGAGAGATCAATGCTTGTGTTTATATATTCTCAAAACCAAACCTTGATGATCCACATGACCACACACACTCCAGTTGCGTGTGGTGATACAACTACTTCTATCACACTTGTTCACCATCCCCATGTAGTGGTTGCATATTCTAGGGGCTCTTTGGGCTTTCTGGCCACCTTGGGTTTGCCACACATGGAGTCTCTCTCTAGAGATCAATGCATGTGTTTATATATTCTCAAAATCACACCTTGATGATCCACATGACCACACACACACACCAATTGGGTGTGGTGATGCAACTGCTTCTGTCACACTGGTTCACCATCCCCATGTGGCGGTTGCATATTTCAGGGGCTCTTTGGGTTTTCTGACCACCATGGGTTTGACACACATGGAGTGGCTCTCTAGAGATCAATGCATGTGTTTATATATTCCAAAAACCAAACCTTGATGATCCAGATGACCAAACACACACTAGTTGGATGTGGTGATGCAACTTCTTCTGTCCCACTAGTTCACCATCCCCATGTGGCGATTGCATATTCCAGAGGCTCTTTGTGCTTTCTGACCACCATGGGTTATACACACATGGAGTGTCTCTCTAGAGATCAATGCATGTGTTTTTATATTCTCAAAACCACACCTTGATGATCCACATGACCATACACATTCCAGTTTGGTGTGGTGATGCAACTGCTTCTGTCACACTAGTTCACCATCCCCATGTGGCGGTTGCATATTCCATGGGCTCTTTGGGCTTTCTAACCACCATGGGTTTGACACACATGGAGTCTATCTATAGAGATCAATGCACGTGTTTATATATTCTCAGAACCACACCTTGATGTTCCACATGACCACACACGCTCTAGTTGGGTGTCGTAATGATACTGCTTCTGTCACACTGGTTCACCATCCCCATGTGGTGGTTGCATATTCGAGGGGCTCTTTGGGCTTTCTGACCACCATGGGTTTGACACACCTGGAGGCTCTCTATAGAGATCAATGCATGTGTTTATATATTCTCAAAACCACACCTTTATGATCCACATGACCACACACACTCCACTTGCATGTGGTGATACAACTGCTTCTGTCACACTGGTTCACCATCCCCATGTAGTGGTTGCATATTCTAGGGGCTCTTTGGGCTTTCTGACCACCATGGGTTTGCCACACTTGGAGTCTCTCTCTAGAGATCAATGCATGTGTTTATATATTCTCAAAACAACACCTTGATGATCCACATGACCACACACACACACCAATTGGGTGTGGTGATGCAACTGCTTCTGTCACACTGGTTCACCATCCCCATGTGGCGGTTGCATATTTCAGGGGCTCTTTGGGTTTTCTGACCACCATGGGTTTGACACACATGGAGTGTCTTTCTAGAGATCAATGAATGTGTTTATATATTCTCAAAACCAAACCTTGATGATCCACATGACCACACACACTCCAGTTGGGTGTGGTGATGCAACTGCTTCTGTCACACTGGTTCACCATCCCCATGTGGCGGTTGCATATTCCAGAGGCTCTTTGTGCTTTCTGACAACCATAGGTTATACACACATGGCGTGTCTCTCTAGAGATCAATGCATGTGTTTTTATATTCTCAAAACCACACCTTGATGATCCACATGACCATACACATTCCAGTTTGGTGTGGTGATGCAACTGCTACTATCACACTGGTTACCCATCCCCATGTGGTGGTTGCATATTCCAGGGGCTCTTTGGGCTTTCTGACCACCATGGGTTTGATAGACATGGAGTGTCTCTCTAGAGATCAATGCATGTGTTTATATATTCTCAAAACCAAACCTTGATGATCCACATGACCACACACACTCCAGTTGGGTGTGGTGATGCAACTGCTTCTGTCACACTGGTTCACCATCCCCATGTGGAGGTTGCATATTCTAGAGGCTCTTTAGGCTTTCTGACCACCATGGCGTTTACACACATGGAGTGTCTCTCCAGAGATCAATGCATGCCTTTATATATTCCCAAAACCAAAGCTTGATGATCCACATGACCATACACATTCCAGTTGGGTGTGGTGATGCAACTGCTTCTGTCACACTGGTTCACCATCCCAATGTGGTGGTTGCATATTCCTAGGGCTCTTTGGGCTTTCTGACAACCATGGGTTTGACAAAAATGGAGTGTCTCTCTAGAGATCAATGCATGTGGTTATATATTCTCAAACCACACCTTGATGATCCACATTACCACACACACTCTAGTTGTGTGTGGTGATGCAACTGCTTCTGTCACACTGGTTCACCATCCCCATGTGGCAGTTGCATATTCCAGAGGCTCTTTAGGCTTTCTGACCACCATGGGTTATACACACATGGAGTGTCTCTCTAGAGATCAATGTATGTGTTTATATATTCTCAAAACCACACCTTGATGATCCACATAACCATACACACACCAGTTGGGTGTGGTGATGCAACTACTTCTGTCACACTGGTTCACCATCCCAATGTGGCGGTTGCATATTCCAGGGGTTCTTTGGGCTTTCTGACCACCATGGGTTTGACACACATGGAGTCTCTCTAGAGATCAATGCATGTGTTTGTATATTCTCAAAACCACACCTTGATGATCCACATGACCACACACACTCAGTTAGGTTTGGTGATGCAACTGCTTCTGTCACACTGGTTCACTATGCCCATGTGGCGGTTGGATATTCCAGGGGCTCTTTGGGATTTCTGACCACCATGGGTTTCAAACACATGGAGTGTCTCTCTAGAGATCAATGCACATGTTTATATATTCTCAAAACCACACCTTGATGATCCACATGAACACACACACTCCAGTTGGGCGTGGTGATGCAACTTCTTCTGTCACACTGGTTCACCATCCCCATGTGGCGGTTGCATATTCCAGGGGTTCTTTGGGCTTTCTGACCACCATGGTTTGACACACATGGAGTCTCTCTCTAGAGATCAATGCATTTGTTTGTATATTCTCAAAACCACACCTTGATGATCCACATGACCACACACACTCCAGTTAGGTGTGGTGATGCAACTGCTTCTGTCACACTGGTTCACTATGCCCATGTGGCGGTTGCATATTCCAGGGGCTCTTTGGGATTTCTGACCACCATTGGTTTCAAACACATGGAGTGTCTCTCTAGAGATCAATGCATGTGTTTGTATATTCTCAAAACCACACCTTGATGATCCACATGACCACACACACTCAGTTAGGTTTGGTGATGCAACTGCTTCTGTCACACTGGTTCACTATGCCCATGTGGCGGTTGCATATTCCAGGGGCTCTTTGGGATTTCTGACCACCATGGGTTTCAAACACATGGAGTGTCTCTCTAGAGATCAATGCAGATGTTTATATATTCTCAAAACCACACCTTGATGATCCACATGAACACACACACTCCAGTTGGGCGTGGTGATGCAACTGCTTCTATCACACTGGTTCACTATCCCCATGTGGCTGTTGCATATTCCAGGGGTTCTTTGGGCTTTCTGACCACCATGGTTTGACACACATGGAGTCTCTCTCTAGAGATCAATGCATTTGTTTGTATATTCTCAAAACCACACCTTGAGGATCCACATGACCACACACACTCTAGTTAGGTGTGGTGATGCAACTGCTTCTGTCACACTGGTTCACTATGCCCATGTGGCGGTTGCATATTCCAGGGGCTCTTTGGGATTTCTGACCACCATTGGTTTCAAACACATGGAGTTTCTCTCTAGAGATCAATGCACGTGTTTATATATTCTCAAAACCACACCTTGATGATCCACATGAACACATACACTCCAGTTGGGTGTGGTGATGCAACTGCTTCTGTCACACTGGTTAACCATCCCCATGTGGCGGTTGCATATTCCGGGGGCTCTTTGGGCTTTCTGACCACCATGGGATTGACACACATGGAGTCTCTCTAGAGATCAATGCATGTGTTTATATATTCTCAAAACCACACCTTGATGCTCCACATGACCAAACACACTCCAGTTGGGTGTGGTGATGCAACTGCTTCTGTCACACTGGTACACCATCCCCATGTGGCGGTTGCATATTCTAGGGGCTCTTTGGGCTTTTTGACCACCATGGGTTTAACACACATGGAGTATCTCTCTAGAGATCAATGCATGTGCTTATATATTCTCAAAACCACACCTTGATGCTCCACATGACCACATACACTCCAGTTGGGTGTCGTGATGCAGCTGATTTTGTAAGACTAGTTCACCATCCCCATGTGGCGGTTCCATATTCTAGGGGCTCTTTCGGCTTTCTAACCTCCATGGGGTTGACACACATGGAGTCTATCTCTAGAGATCAATGCACGTGTTTATATATTCTCAAAACCACAGCTTGATGAACCACATGACCACACACTCTCTAGTTGGGTGTCGTGATGCAACTGCTTCTGTCACACTGGTTCACCATCCCCATGTGGTGGTTGATATTCTAGGGGTTCTTTTGGCTTTCTGACCACCATGGGTTTGACACACATGGAGGCTCTCTTTAGAGATCAATCATGTGTTTATATATTCTCAAAACCACACCTTGATGATCCACATGACCACACACACTCCAGTTGCATGTGGTGATGCAATTGCTTATGTCACACTGGTTCTCCATCCCCATGTGGTGGTTGCATATTCTATGGGCTCTTTGGGTTTTCTAACCACCATGGGTTTGGCACACATGGAGTCTCTCTCTAGAGATCAATGCATGTGTCTATATATTCTCAAAACCACACCTTGATTATCCACATGACCACGCACATACCAGTTGGGTGTGGTGATGCATCTTCTTCTGTCACACTGGTTCACCATCCCCATGTGGCGGTTGCATATTCCAGGGGTTCTTTGGGCTTCCTAACCATCATGGGTTTGACACACATGTAGTCTCTCTCTAGAGATCAATGCATGTGTTTGTATATTCTCAAAACCACACGTTTATGATCCACATGACCGCACACACTCCAGTTAGGTGTGGTGATGCAACTACTTATGTCACACTGGTTCACTATGCCCGTGTGGCGGTTGCATATTACAGGGGCTCTTTGGGATTTCTGACCACCATGGGTTTCAAACACATGGAGTGTCTCTCTTGAGATCAATGCACGTGCTTATATATTCTCAAAACCAGACCTTGATGATCCACATGAACACACACACTCCAGTTGGGTGTGGTGATGCAACTGCTTCTGTCACACTGGTTCACCATCCCCATGTGGCGGTTGTATATTCCGGGGGCTCTTTGGGCTTTCTGGCCACCATGGGTTTGACACACATGGAGTCTCTCTCTAGAGATCATTGCATGTGTTTATATATTCTCAAAACCACACCTTGCTGATCCACATGACCACACACATTCCAGTTGGGTGTGGTGTTGCAGCTGCTTTTGTCACACTGGTTCACCACCCCCACGTGGCGGTTGCATATTCCAGGGACACTTTGGGATTTCTGACTACCATTGGTTTGACACACATGGAGTCTCTCTCTAGAGATCAATGCATGTGTTTATATATACTAAAAACCACACCTTGATGATCCACATGACCACATACACAATATTTGAGTGTCGTGATGTAACTGCTTCTTTCACACTAGTTCACCATACCCATGTGGCGGTTGCATATTCCAGGGGCTCTTTGGGCTTTCTAACCACCATGGGTTTGACACACATGGAGTCTATATCTAGAGATCAATGCACTTGTTTATATATTCTTAAAACCACACCTTGATGATCGACATGACCACACACGCTCCAGTTGGGTGTGGTGATACAACTTCTTCTGTCACACTGGTTCACCATCCCCATGTGGTGGTTGCATATTCTAGGGGCTCTTTGGGATTTCTGACCACGATGGGTTTGACACACATGGAGTCTCTCTCTAGAGATCAATGCATGTGTCTATATATTCTCAAAACCACACCTTGATGATCCACAGGACCACACACACACTAGTTGGGTGTCGTGATGCAACTCCTTCTGTCACACTGGTTCACCATCCCTATGTGGCGGTTGCATATTCCAGGGGCTCTTTGGGTTTTCTAACCACCATTGATTTGACACACATGGAGTGTCTCTTTAGAGATCAATGCATGTGCTTATATATTCTCAAAACCACACCTTGGTGATCCACATGACCATACACATTCCAGTTGGGTGTGGTGATGCAACTGCTTCTGTCACACTGGTTCACCATCCCAATGTGGCGGTTGCATATTCTAGGGGGTCTTTGGGCTTTCTAACCACCATGGGTTTGACACACATGGAGTCTCTCTGTAGAGATCATTGCATTTGTTTATATATTCTCGAAACCACATCTTGATGATCCACATGACCACACACACTCCAGTTGGTTGTGACGATGCAACTGGTTCTATCACACTGGTTCACCATTCCCATGTGGTGGTTGCATATTCCAGGGGCTGTTTGGGCTTTCTTAACACAATGGATTTGACAAACATGGAGTGTCTCTCTAGAGATATGCATGTGTTTATATATTCTCAAAACCACACCTTGATGATCCACATGAACACACACACTAAAGTTTGGTGTGGTGATGCAGCTGCTTCTGTCACACTGGTTCACCATCCCCATGTGGCGGTTGCATATTCTAGGGGCTCTTTGGGCTTTCTGACCACCATGGTTTAAAACACACGGAGTGTCTCTCTAGATATCAATGCATGTGTTTATATATTCTCAAAACCACATCTTGATCATCCACATGAACACACACACTCAAGTTTGGTGTGGTGATGCAACTGCTTTTGTCGCACTGGTTCACCATCCCCATGTGGCGGTTGCATATTCTAGGGGCTCTTTGGGCTTTCTGACCACCATGGGTTTGACACACATGGAGTGTCTCTCTAGAGATCAATGCATGTGTTTGTATATTCTCAAAACCACATCTTGATGATCCACATGACCACACACACTCTAGTAGGGTGTGGTGATGCAACTTTTTCTGTCACACGGGTTCACCATCCCTATGTGTCGGTTGCACATTCCAGGGGCTCTTTGAGCTTTCTGACCACCATGGGTTTGACAGTCTCTCTAGAGATCGATGCATGTGTTTATATATTCTCAAAACCACACCTTGATAATCCACATGACCACACACACTCCAGTTGGGTGTGGTGATGCAACTGCTTCTGTCACACTGGTTCACCATCCCCATGTGGCAGTTGCATATTTCAGGGGCTCTTTGGGCTTTCTGACCACCATTGGTTTGAAGCACATGGATTGTCTCTCTAGAGATCAATGCATGTGCTTATATATTCTCAAAACCACACCTTGATGATCAACATGACCACACACACTCCAACTGGGTGTGGTGATGCAACTGTTTCTGTCACACTGGTTCACCATCCCCATGTGGCAGTTGCAAATTCTAGAGGGTCTTTGGGCTTTCTAAACACCATGGGTTTTACACACATGGAGTGTCTCTCTAGAGATCAATGAATGTGTTTATATATTCTCAAAACCACACCTTGATGATCCACACGACCACACACACTCCAGTTGGGTGTGGTGATGCAACTGCTTCTGTCACACTGGTTCACCATCCCCATGTGGCGGTTGCATATTCCAGGGGCTCTTTGGGCTTTCTGACCACCATGGGTTTGACACACATGGAGTCTCTCTCTAGATATCAATGCATGTGTCTATATATTCTCAAAACCATACCTTGATGATCCACAGGACCACACGCACACCAGTTGGGTGTGGTGATACAACTCCTTCTGTCACACTGGTTCACCATCCCCATGTGGCGGTTGCATATTCCAGGGGCTCTTTGGGTTTTCTATCCACCATTGGTTTGACACACATGGAGTGTCTCTCTAGATATCAATGCATGTGCTTATATATTCTCAAAACCACACCTTGATGATCAACATGACCACACACACTCCAGCTGGGTGTGGTGATGCAACTGTTTCTGTCACACTGGTTCACCATCCCCATGTGGCAGTTGCATATTGTAGAGGCTCTTTGGGCTTTCTAAACACCATGAGTTTTACACACATGTAGTGTCTCTCTAGAGATCAATGAATGTGTTTATATATTCTGAAAACCACACCTTCATGATCCACATGACCATACACATTCCAGTTGGGTGTGGTGATGCAACTCCTTCTGTCACACTGGTTCACCATCCCCATGTGGCAGTTGCATATTCCAGGGACACTTTGGGATTTCTGACTACCATGGGTTTAACACACATGGAGCCTCTCTCTAGAGATCAATGCATGTGTTTATATATACTAAAAACCACACATTGATGATCCACATGACCACATACACTCTATTTGAGTGTCGTGATGCAACTGCTTCTTTCACACTAGTTCACCATCCCCATGTGGCGATTGCATATTTCAGGGGCTCTTTGGGCTTTCTAACCACCATGGGTTTGACACACATGGAGTCTCTCTCTAGAGATGAATGGATGTGTTTATATATTCTCAAAACCACACCTCGATGATCCACATGACCACACACACTCCAGTTGGGTGTGGTGATGCAACTGCTTCTGTCACACTAGTTCACCATCCCCATGTGGCGGTTGCATATTCTAGGGGCTCTTTGGGCTTTCTGACCACCATGGGTTTGACACACATGGAGTCTCTCTCTAGAGATCAATGCATGTGTCTATATATTCTCAAAACAACACCTTGATGATCCATAGGACCACACACACACAAGTTGGGTGTGGTGATACAACTCCTTCTGTCACACTAGTTCACCATCCCCATGTGGCGGTTGCGTATTCTAGGGGCTCTTTGGGTTTTCTAACCACCATTGGTTTGACACACATGGAGTGTCTCTCTAGAGATCAATGCATGTGCTTATATATTCTCAAAACCACACCTTGATGATCAACATGACCACACACACTCCAGTTGGGTGTGGTGATGAAACTGCTTCTGTCACACTGGTTCACCATCCCCATGTGGCAGTTGCATATTCCAGAGGCTGTTTGGGCTTTCTGACCACCATGGGTTTAACACACATGGAGTCTCTATGTAGAGATAAATGCATGTGTTTATATATTCTCAAAACCACACCTTGATGATCCACATGACCATACACATTCCAGTTGGGTTTGGTGGTGCAACTGCTTCTGTCACACTGGTTCACCATCCCCATGTGGCAGTTGCACATTCCAGGTGCTCTTTGGGTTTTCTAACCACCATGGGTTTGACACACATGGAGTCTCTCTCTAGAGATCATTGCATGTGTTTATATATTCTCGAAACGACACCTTGATGATCCACATGACCACACACACTCAAGTTGGGTGTGACTATGCAACTGGTTCTTTCACACTGGTTCACCTTCCCCATGTGGCAGTTGCAAATTCTAGAGGGTCTTTGGGCTTTCTAAACACCATGGGTTTTACACACATGGAGTGTCTCTCTAGAGATCAATGAATGTGTTTATATATTCTCAAAACCACACCTTGATGATCCACATGACCATACACATTCCAGTTGGGTGTGGTGATGCAACTGCTCCTGTCACACTGGTTCACCATCCCAATGTGGCGGTTGCATATTCCAGGGGCTCTTTGGGCTTTCTGACCACCATGGGTTTGACACACATGGAGTCTCTCTCTAGATATCAATGCATGTGTCTATATATTCTCGAAACCACACCTTGATGATCCACAGGACCACACACACACCAGTTGGGTGTGGTGATACAACTCCTTCTGTCACACTGGTTCACCATCCCCATGTGGCGGTTGCATATTCCAGGGGCTCTTTGGGTTTTCTAACCACCATTGGTTTGACACACATGGAGTGTCTCTCTAGAGATCAATGCATGTGCTTATATATTCTCAAAACCACACCTTGATGATCAACAAGACCACACACACTCCAGCTGGGTGTGGTGATGCAACTGTTTTTGTCACACTGGTTCACCATCCCCATGTGGCAGTTGCATATTCTAGAGGCTCTTTGGGCTTTCTAAACACCATGAGTTTTCCACACATGGAGTGTCTCTCTAGATATCAATGAATGTGTTTATATATTCTCAAAACCACACCTTGATGATCCACATGACCATACACATTCCAGTTGGGTGTGGTGATGCAACTGCTTGTGTCACACTGGTTCACCATCCCAATGTGGCGGTTGCATATTCCAGGGGCTCTTTGGGCTTTCGGACCACCATGGGTTTGACACACATGGAGTCTCTCTGTAGAGATATTAATGCATGTGTTTATATATTCTCAAAACCACACCTTGATGATCCACATGAACACACACACTAAAGTTTGGTGTGGTGATGCAACTGCTTCTGTCACACTGGTTCACCATCCCCATGTGGCGGTTGCATATTCTAGGGGCTCTTTGGGTTTTCTGACCACCATGGTTTAACACACACGGAGTGTCTCTCTAGATATTAATGCATGTGTTTATATATTCTCAAAACCACATCTTGATGATCCACATGAATACACACACTCAAGTTTGCTGTGGTGATGCAACTGCTTCTGTCACACTGGTTCACCATCCCCATGTGGCGGTTGCATATTCTAGGGGCTCTTTGGGCTTTCTGACCACCATGGGTTTGACACACATGGAGTGTCTCTCTAGAGATCAATGCATGTGTTTGTATATTCTCGAAACCACATCTTGATGATCCACATGGCCACACACACTCTAGTAGGGTGTGGTGATGCAACTGCTTCTGTCACACAGGTTCACCATCCCTATGTGTCGGTTGCATAATCCAGGGGCTCTTTGAGCTTTCTGACCACCATGGGTTTGACACACATGGAGTCTCTCTCTAGATATCAATTCATGTGTCTATATATTCTCGAAACCACACCTTGATGATCCACAGGACCACACACACACCAGTTGGGTGTGGTGATACAACTCCTTCTGTCACACTGGTTCACCATCCCCATGTGGCGGTTGCATATTCCAGGGGCTCTTTGGGTTTTCTAACCACCATTGGTTTGACACACATGGAGTGTCTCTCTAGAGATCAATGCATGTGCTTATATATTCTCAAAACCACACCTTGATGATCAACAAGACCACACACACTCCATCTGGGTGTGGTGATGCAACTGTTTTTGTCACACTGGTTCACCATCCCCATGTGGCAGTTGCATATTCTAGAGGCTCTTTGGGCTTTCTAAACACCATGAGTTTTCCACACATGGAGTGTCTCTCTAGATATCAATGAATGTGTTTATATATTCTCAAAACCACACCTTGATGATCCACATGACCATACACATTCCAGTTGGGTGTGGTGATGCAACTGCTTGTGTCACACTGGTTCACCATCCCAATGTGGCGGTTGCATATTCCAGGGGCTCTTTGGGCTTTCGGACCACCATGGGTTTGACACACATGGAGTCTCTCTGTAGAGATATTAATGCATGTGTTTATATATTCTCAAAACCACACCTTGATGATCCACATGAACACACACACTAAAGTTTGGTGTGGTGATGCAACTGCTTCTGTCACACTGGTTCACCATCCCCATGTGGCGGTTGCATATTCTAGGGGCTCTTTGGGTTTTCTGACCACCATGGTTTAACACACACGGAGTGTCTCTCTAGATATTAATGCATGTGTTTATATATTCTCAAAACCACATCTTGATGATCCACATGAATACACACACTCAAGTTTGCTGTGGTGATGCAACTGCTTCTGTCACACTGGTTCACCATCCCCATGTGGCGGTTGCATATTCTAGGGGCTCTTTGGGCTTTCTGACCACCATGGGTTTGACACACATGGAGTGTCTCTCTAGAGATCAATGCATGTGTTTGTATATTCTCGAAACCACATCTTGATGATCCACATGGCCACACACACTCTAGTAGGGTGTGGTGATGCAACTGCTTCTGTCACACAGGTTCACCATCCCTATGTGTCGGTTGCATAATCCAGGGGCTCTTTGAGCTTTCTGACCACCATGGGTTTGACAGTCTCTCTAGAGATCGATGCATGTGTTTATATATTATCAAAACCACACCTTGATAATCCACGTGACCACACACTCCAGTTGGGTGTGGTGATGCATTTGCTTCTGTCACACTGGTTTACCATCCCCAAGTGGCAGTTGCATATTCTAGAGGCTCTTCAGGCTTTCTAACAACAATGGGTTTAACACACATGGAGTCTCTATCTAGAGATAAATGCATGTGTTTATATATTCTCAAAACCACACCTCGATGATCCACATGACCATACACATTCCAGTTGGGATTGGTGGTGCAACTGCTTTTGTCACACTGTTTCACCATCCCCTTGTGGCAGTTGCACATTCCAGGTGCTCTTTGGGTTTTCTGACCACCATGGGTTTGACACACATGGAGTCTCTCTCTAGAGATCATTGCATGTGTTTATATATTCTCGAAACGACACCTTGATGATCCACATGACCACACACACACAAGTTGGGTTTGACTATGCAACTGGTTCTGTCACACTGGTTCACCATCCCCATGTGGCGGTTGCATATTCCAGGGGCTCATTGGGTTTTCTAAAAACCATTGGTTTGACACACATGGAGTGTCTCTCTAGAGATCAATGCATGTGCTTATATATTCTCAAAACCGCACCTTGATGATCAACATGACCACACACACTCCAGCTAGGTGTGGTGATGCAACTGCTTCTGTCACACTGGTTCACCATCCCCATGTGCCAGTTGCATATTCTAGAGGCTCTTTGCGCTTTATAACCACCATGGGTTTTACACACATGGAGTGTCTCTCTAGAGATCAATGAATGTGTTTATATATTCTCAAAACCACACCTTGGTGATCCACATGAACACACACAATAAAGTTTGGTTTTGTGATGCAACTGCTTCTGTCACACTGGTTCACCATCCCCATGTGGCGGTTGCATATTCTAGGGGCTCTTTGGGCTTTCTGACCACCATGGTTTAACATACACGGAGTGTCTCCCTAGATATCAATGCATGTGTTTATATATTCTCAAAACCACATCTTGATGATCCACATGAACACACACACTCAAGTTTGGTGTGGTGATGCAACTGCTTCTATCACACTGGTTCACCATCCCCATGTGGCGGTTGCATATTCTATGGGCTCTTTGGGCTTTCTGACCACCATGGGTTTGACACACATGGAGTGTCTCTCTAGAGATCAATGCATGTGTTTGTACATTCTCAAAACCACATCTTGATGATCCACATGGCCACACACACTCTAGTAGGGTGTGGTGATGCAACTGCTTGTGTCACACGGGTTCACCATCCCTATGTGTCGGTTGCATATTCCAGGGGCTCTTTGAGATTTCTGACCACCATGGGTTTGACAGTCTCTCTAGAGATCGATGCATGTGTTTATATATTCTCAAAACCACACCTTGATAATCCACATGACCACACACACTCCAGTTGGGTGTGGTGATGCAACTGCTTCTATCACACTGGTTCACCATTCCCATGTGGCAGTTGCATATTCTAGAGGCTCTTTGGGCTTTCTGACCACCATGGGTTTAACACACATGGAGTCTCTATCTAGAGATAAATGCATGTGTTTATATATTCTCAAAACCACACCTTGATGATCCACATGACCATACACATTCCAGTTGGGTTTGGTGGTGCAACAGCTTCTGTCACACTGGTTCACCATCCCCATGTGGCAGTTGCACATACCAGGTGCTCTTTGGGTTTTCTGACCACCATGGGTTTGACACACATGGAGTCTCTCTCTAGAGATCATTGCATGTGTTTATATATTCGCGAAACGACACCTTGATGATCCACATGACCACACACACACAAGTTGGGTTTGACTATGCAACTGGTTCTGTCACACTGGTTCACCATCCCCATGTGGCGGTTGCATATTCCAGGGGCTCTTTGGGTTTTCTAAAAACCATTGGTTTGACACACATGGAGTGTCTCTCTAGAGATCAATGCATGTCCTTATATATTCTCAAAACCGCACCTTGATGATCAACATGACCACACACTCCAGCTAGGTGTGGTGATGCAACTGCTTCTGTCACACTGGTTCACCATCCCCATGTGGCAGTTGCATATTCTAGAGGCTCTTTGCGCTTTATAACCACCATGGGTTTTACACACATGGAGTGTCTCTCTAGAGATCAATGAATGTGTTTATATATTCTCAAAACCACACCTTGATGATCCACATGAACACACACAATAAAGTTTGGTTTTGTGATGCAACTGCTTCTGTCACACTGGTTCACCATCCCCATGTGGCGGTTGCATATTCTAGGGGCTCTTTGGGCTTTCTGACCACCATGGTTTAACATACACGGAGTGTCTCCCTAGATATCAATGCATGTGTTTATATATTCTCAAAACCACATCTTGATGATCCACATGAACACACACACTCAAGTTTGGTGTGGTGATGCAACTGCTTCTATCACACCGGTTCACCATCCCCATGTGGCGGTTGCATATTCTATGGGCTCTTTGGGCTTTCTGACCACCATGGGTTTGACACACATGGAGTGTCTCTCTAGAGATCAATGCATGTGTTTGTACATTCTCAAAACCACATCTTGATGATCCACATGGCCACACACACTCTAGTAGGGTGTGGTGATGCAACTGCTTGTGTCACACGGGTTCACCATCCCTATGTGTCGGTTGCATATTCCAGGGGCTCTTTGAGATTTCTGACCACCATGGGTTTGACAGTCTCTCTAGAGATCGATGCATGTGTTTATATATTCTCAAAACCACACCTTGATAATCCACATGACCACACACACTCCAGTTGGGTGTGGTGATGCAACTGCTTCTATCACACTGGTTCACCATCCCCATGTGGCAGTTGCATATTCTAGAGGCTCTTTGGGCTTTCTGACCACCATGGGTTTAACACACATGGAGTCTCTATCTAGAGATAAATGCATGTGTTTATATATTCTCAAAACCACACCTTGATGATCCACATGACCATACACATTCCAGTTGGGTTTGGTGGTGCAACAGCTTCTGTCACACTGGTTCACCATCCCCATGTGGCAGTTGCACATACCAGGTGCTCTTTGGGTTTTCTGACCACCATGGGTTTGACACACATGGAGTCTCTCTCTAGAGATCATTGCATGTGTTATATATTCTCGAAACGACACCTTGATGATCCACATGACCACACACACTCAAGTTGGGTGTGACTATGCAACTGGTTCTGTCACACTGGTTCACCATCCCCATGTGGCGGTTGCATATTCCAGGGGCTCTTTGGGCTTTCTGACCACCATGGTTTAACACACACGGAGTGTCTCTCTAGAGATATGCATGTGTTTATATATTCTCAAAACCACATCTTGATGATCCACATGAACACACACACTCAAGTTTGGTGTGGTGATGCAACTGCTTCTATCACACTGGTTCACCATCCCCATGTGGAGGTTGCATATTCTAGGGGCTCTTTGGGCTTTCTGACCACCATGGGTTTGATACACACGGAGTGTCTCTCGAGAGATCAATGCATGTGTTTGTATATTCTCAAAACCACATCTTGATGATCCACATGGCCACACACACTCTAATAGGGTGTGGTGATGCAACTGCTTCTGTCACGCGGGTTCACCATCCCTATGTGTCGGTTGCATATTCCAGGGGCTCTTTGAGCTTTCTGACCACCATGGGTTTGACAGTCTCTCTAGAGATCGATGCATGTGTTTATATGTTCTCAAAACCACACATTGATAATCCACATGACCACACACACTCCAGTTGGGTGTGGTGATGCAACTGCTTTTGTCACACTGGTTCACCATCCCCATGTGGCAATTGCATATTCTAGAGGCTCTTTGGGCTTTCTGACCACCATGGGTTTAACACACATGGAGTCTCTATCTAGAGATAACTGCATGTGTTTATATATTCTCAAAACAACACCTTGATGATCCACATGACCATACACATTCCAGTTGGGGTTGGTGGTGCAACTGCTTCTGTCACACTGGTTCACCATCCCCATGTGGCACTTGCACATTCTAGGTGCTCTTTGGGTTTTCTGACCACCATGGGTTTGACACACATGGAGTCTCTCTCTAGAGATCATTGCATGTGTTTATATATTCTCGAAATGACACCTTGATGATCCACATGACCACACACACTCAAGTTGGGTGTGACTATGCAACTGGTTCTGTCACACTGGTTCACCATCCCCATGTGGCGGTTGCATATTCCAGGGGCTCTTGGGTTTTCTAACCACCATTGGTTTGACACACATGGAGTGTCTCTCTAGAGATCAATGCATGTGCTTATATATTCTCAAAACCACACCTTGATGATCAACATGACCACACACACTCTAGCTGGGTGTGGTGATGCAACTTCTTATGTCACACTGGTTCACCATCCCCATGTGGCAGTTGCATATTCTAGAGCCTCTTTGGGCTTTCTAACCACCATGGGTTTTACACACATGGAGTGTCTCTCTAGAGATTAATGAATGTGTTTATATATTCTCAAAACCACACCTTGATGATCCACATGACCATACACATTCCAGTTGAGTGTGGTGATGCAACTGCTTATGTCACACTAGTGCACCATCCCAATGTGGCGGTTGCATCTTCCAGGGGGTCTTTGGGATTTCTGACCACCATGGGTTTGACACACATGGAGTCTCTCTATAGAGATCATTGCATGTGTTTATATATTCTCGAAACCACATCTTGATTATCCACATGACCACACACACTCCAGTTGGTTGTGACGATGCAACTGGTTCTATCACACTGGTTCACCATTCCCATGTGGTGGTTGCATATTCTAGGGGCTCTTTGGGCTTTCTGACCACAATGGCTTTGACACACATGTAGTGTCTCTCTAGAGATCAATGCATGTGTTTATATATTCTCAAAACCACACCTTGATGATCCACATGACCACACACACTCTAGTTGGGTGTGGTGATGCAACTGCCTCTGTCACACTGGTTCACCATCTCCATGTGGCGGTTGCATATTATAGGGGCTCTTTGGGATTTCTGAGCACCATGGGTTTGACACACATGGAGTGTCTCTCTAGAGATCAATGCATGTGTTTGTATATTCTCGAAACCACATCTTGATGACCCACATGACCACACACACTCCAGTTGGTTGTGACGATGCAACTGGTTCTATCACACTGGTAAACCATTCCCATGTGGTGGTTGCATATTCCAGGGCCTGTTTGGGCTTTCTGAACACCATGGATTTGACACACATGGAGTGTCTCTCTAGAGTTATGCATGTGTTTATATATTCTCAAAACCACACCTTGATGATCCACATGAACACACACACTAAAGTTTGGTGTGGTGATGCAACTGCTTCTGTCACACTGGTTCACCATCCCCATGTGGCGGTTGCATATTCTTGGGGTTCTTTGGGCTTTCTGACCACCATGGTTTAACACACACGGAGTGTCTCTCTAGATATCAATGCATGTGTTTATATATTCTCAAAACCACATCTTGATGATCCACATGAACACACACACTCAAGTTTGCTGTGGTGATGCAACTGCTTCTGTCACACTGGTTCACCATCCCCATGTGGCGGTTGCATATTCTAGGGGTTCTTTGGGCTTTCTGACCACCATGGGTTTGACACACATGGAGTGTCTCTCTAGAGATCAATGCATGTGTTTGTATATTCTCAAAACCACATCTTGATGATCCACATGACCACACACACTCTAGTAGGGTGTGGTGATGCAACTGCTTCTATCACACGGGTTCACCATCCCTATGTGTCGGTTGCATATTCCAGGGGCTCTTTGAGCTTTCTGACCACCATGGGTTTGACAGTCTCTCTAGAGATCGATGCATGTGTTTATATATTCTCAAAACCACACCTTGATAATCCACATGACCACACACACTCTAGTTGGGTGTGGTGATGCAACTGCTTCTATCACACTGGTTCACCATCCCCATATGGCAGTTGCATATTCTAGAGGCTCTTTGGGCTTTCTGATCACCATGGTTTAACACACATGGAGTCTCTATCTAGAGATAAATGCATGTGTTTATATATTCTCAAAACCACACCTTGATGATCCAGATGACCATACACATTCCAGTTGGGTTTGGTGGTGCAACTGCTTCTGTCACACTGGTTCACCATCCCCATGTGGCAGTTGCACATTCCAGGTGCTCTTTGGGTTTTCTGACCACCATGGGTTTGACACACATGGAGTCTCTCTCTAGAGATCATTGCATGTGTTTATATATTCTCGAAACGACACCTTGATGATCCACATGACCACACACACTCAAGTTGGGTGTGACTATGCAACTGGTTCTATCACACTGGTTCACCATCCCCATGTGGCGGTTGCATATTCCAGGGGCTCTTTGGGCTTTCTGACCACCATGGTTTAACACACACGGAGTGTCTCTCTAGAGATATGCATGTGTTTATATATTCTCAAAACCACATCTTGATGATCCACATGAACACACACACTCAAGTTTGGTGTGGTGATGCAACTGCTTCTATCACACTGGTTCACCATCCCCATGTGGAGGTTGCATATTCTAGGGGCTCTTTGGGCTTTCTGACCACCATGGGTTTGATACACACGGAGTGTCTCTCGAGAGATCAATGCATGTGTTTGTATATTCTCAAAACCACATCTTGATGATCCACATGGCCACACACACTCTAATAGGGTGTGGTGATGCAACTGCTTCTGTCACGCGGGTTCACCATCCCTATGTGTCGGTTGCATATTCCAGGGGCTCTTTGAGCTTTCTGACCACCATGGGTTTGACAGTCTCTCTAGAGATCGATGCATGTGTTTATATGTTCTCAAAACCACACATTGATAATCCACATAACCACACACACTCCAGTTGGGTGTGGTGATGCAACTGCTTTTGTCACACTGGTTCACCATCCCCATGTGGCAATTGCATATTCTAGAGGCTCTTTGGGCTTTCTGACCACCATGGGTTTAACACACATGGAGTCTCTATCTAGAGATAACTGCATGTGTTTATATATTCTCAAAACAACACCTTGATGATCCACATGACCATACACATTCCAGTTGGGGTTGGTGGTGCAACTGCTTCTGTCACACTGGTTCACCATCCCCATGTGGCACTTGCACATTCTAGGTGCTCTTTGGGTTTTCTGACCACCATGGGTTTGACACACATGGAGTCTCTCTCTAGAGATCATTCCATGTGTTTATATATTCTCGAAATGACACCTTGATGATCCACATGACCACACACACTCAAGTTGGGTGTGACTATGCAACTGGTTCTGTCACACTGGTTCACCATCCCCATGTGGCGGTTGCATATTCTAGGGGCTCTTTGGGTTTTCTAACCACCATTGGTTTGACACACATGGAGTGTCTCTCTAGAGATCAATGCATGTGCTTATATATTCTCAAAACCACACCTGGATGATCAACATGACCACACACACTCTAGCTGGGTGTGGTGATGCAACTTCTTATGTCACACTGGTTCACCATCCCCATGTGGCAGTTGCATATTCTAGAGCCTCTTTGGGCTTTCTAACCACCATGGGTTTTACACACATGGAGTGTCTCTCTAGAGATCAATGAATGTGTTTATATATTCTCAAAACCACACCTTGATGATCCACATGACCATACACATTCCAGTTGAGTGTGGTGATGCAACTGCTTATGTCACACTAGTGCACCATCCCAATGTGGCGGTTGCATCTTCCAGGGGCTCTTTGGGATTTCTGACCACCATGGGTTTGACACACATGGAGTCTCTCTGTAGAGATCATTGCATGTGTTTATATATTCTCGAAACCACATCTTGATTATCCACATGACCACACACACTCCAGTTGGTTGTGACGATGCAACTGGTTCTATCACACTGGTTCACCATTCCCATGTGGTGGTTGCATATTCTAGGGGCTCTTTGGGCTTTCTGACCACAATGGCTTTGACACACATGTAGTGTCTCTCTAGAGATCAATGCATGTGTTTATATATTCTCAAAACCACACCTTGATGATCCACATGACCACACACACTCTAGTTGGGTGTGGTGATGCAACTGCCTCTGTCACACTGGTTCACCATCTCCATGTGGCGGTTGCATATTATAGGGGCTCTTTGGGATTTCTGAGCACCATGGGTTTGACACACATGGAGTGTCTCTCTAGAGATCAATGCATGTGTTTGTATATTCTCGAAACCACATCTTGATGATCCACATGACCACACACACTCCAGTTGGTTGTGACGATGCAACTGGTTCTATCACACTGGTAAACCATTCCCATGTGGTGGTTGCATATTCCAGGGCCTGTTTGGGCTTTCTGAACACCATGGATTTGACACACATGGAGTGTCTCTCTAGAGTTATGCATGTGTTTATATATTCTCAAAACCACAACTTGATGATCCACATGAACACACACACTAAAGTTTGGTGTGGTGATGCAACTGCTTCTATCACACTGGTTCACCATCCCCATGTGGCGGTTGCATATTCTTGGGGATCTTTGGGCTTTCTGACCACCATGGTTTAACACACACGGAGTGTCTCTCTAGATATCAATGCATGTGTTTATATATTCTCAAAACCACATCTTGATGATCCACATGAACACACACACTCAAGTTTGCTGTGGTGATGCAACTGCTTCTGTCACACTGGTTCACCATCCCCATGTGGCGGTTGCATATTCTAGGGGTTCTTTGGGCTTTCTGACCACCATGTGTTTGACACATATGGAGTGTCTCTCTAGAGATCAATGCATGTGTTTGTATATTCTCAAAACCACATCTTGATGATCCACATGACCACACACACTCTAGTATGGTGTGGTGATGCAACTGCTTCTATCACACGGGTTCACCATCCCTATGTGTCGGTTGCATATTCCAGGGGCTCTTTGAGCTTTCTGACCACCATGGGTTTGACAGTCTCTCTAGAGATCGATGCATGTGTTTATATATTCTCAAAACCACACCTTGATAATCCACATGACCACACACACTCTAGTTGGGTGTGGTGATGCAACTGCTTCTATCACACTGGTTCACCATCCCCATATGGCAGTTGCATATTCTAGAGGCTCTTTGGGCTTTCTGATCACCATGGTTTAACACACATGGAGTCTCTATCTAGAGATAAATGCATGTGTTTATATATTCTCAAAACCACACCTTGATGATCCAGATGACCATACACATTCCAGTTGGGTTTGGTGGTGCAACTGCTTCTGTCACACTGGTTCACCATCCCCATGTGGCAGTTGCACATTCCAGGTGCTCTTTGGGTTTTCTGACCACCATGGGGTTGACACACATGGAGTCTCTCTCTAGAGATCATTGCATGTGTTTATATATTCTCGAAACGACACCTTGAGGATCCACATGACCACACACACTCAAGTTGGGTGTGATTATGCAACTGGTTCTGTCACACTGGTTCACCATCCCCATGTGGCGGTTGCATATTCCAGGGGCTCTTTGGGCTTTCTGACCACCATGGTTTAACACACACGGAGTGTCTCTCTAGATATCAATGCATGTGTTTATATATTCTCAAAACGATATCTTGATGATCCACATGAACACACACACTCAAGTTTGGTGTGGTGATGCAACTGCTTCTATCACACTGGTTCACCATCCCCATGTGGAGGTTGCATATTCTAGGGGCTCTTTGGGCTTTCTGACCACCATGGGTTTGATACACATGGAGTGTCTCTCTAGAGATCAATGCATGTGTTTGTATATTCTCAAAACCACATCTTGATGATCCACATGGCCACACACACTCTAGTAGGGTGTGGTGATGCAACTGCTTCTGGCACACGGGTTCACCATCCATATGTGTCGGTTGCATATTCCAGGGGCTCTTTGAGCTTTCTGACCACCATGGGTTTGACAGTCTCTCTAGAGATCGATGCATGTGTTTATATATTCTCAAAACCACACCTTGATAATCCACATGACCACACACACTCTAGTTGGGTGTGGTGATGCAACTGCTTCTATCACACTGGTTCACCATCCCCATATGGCAGTTGCATATTCTAGAGGCTCTTTGGGCTTTCTGATCACCATGGTTTAACACACATGGAGTCTCTATCTAGAGATAAATGCATGTGTTTATATATTCTCAAAACCACACCTTGATGATCCAGATGACCATACACATTCCAGTTGGGTTTGGTGGTGCAACTGCTTCTGTCACACTGGTTCACCATCCCCATGTGGCAGTTGCACATTCCAGGTGCTCTTTGGGTTTTCTGACCACCATGGGTTTGACACACATGGAGTCTCTCTCTAGAGATCATTGCATGTGTTTATATATTCTCGAAACGACACCTTGAGGATCCACATGACCACACACACTCAAGTTGGGTGTGATTATGCAACTGGTTCTGTCACACTGGTTCACCATCCCCATGTGGCGGTTGCATATTCCAGGGGCTCTTTGGGCTTTCTGACCACCATGGTTTAACACACACGGAGTGTCTCTCTAGATATCAATGCATGTGTTTATATATTCTCAAAACGATATCTTGATGATCCACATGAACACACACACTCAAGTTTGGTGTGGTGATGCAACTGCTTCTATCACACTGGTTCACCATCCCCATGTGGAGGTTGCATATTCTAGGGGCTCTTTGGGCTTTCTGACCACCATGGGTCTGATACACATGGAGTGTCTCTCTAGAGATCAATGCATGTGTTTGTATATTCTCAAAACCACATCTTGATGATCCACATGGCCACACACACTCTAGTAGGGTGTGGTGATGCAACTGCTTCTGGCACACGGGTTCACCATCCCTATGTGTCGGTTGCATATTCAAGGGGCTCATTGAGCTTTCTGACCACCATGGGTTTGATAGTCTCTCTAGAGATCGATGCATGTGTTTATATATTCTCAAAACCACACATTGATAATCCACATGACCACACACACTCCAGTTGGGTGTGGTGATGCAACTGCTTTTGTCACACTGGTTCACCATCCCCATGTGGTAGTTGCATATTCTAGAAGCTCTTTGGGCTTTCTGACCACCATGGGTTTAACACACATGGAGTCTCTATCTAGAGATAAATGCATGTGTTTATATATTCTCACAACCACACCTTGATGATCCACATGACCATACACATTCCAGTTGGGTTTGGTGGGGCAACTGCTTCTGTCACACTGGTTCACCATCCCCTGTGGCAGTTGCACATTCCAGGTGCTCTTTGGATTTTCTGACCACCATGGGTTTGAGACACATGGAGTCTCTCTCTAGAGATCATTGCATGTGTTTATATATTCTCGAAATGAGACCTTGATGATCCACATGACCACACACACTCAAGTTGGGTGTGACAATGCAACTGGTTCTGTCACACTGGTTCACCATCCCCATGTGGCGGTTGCATATTCCAGGGGCTCTTTGGGTTTTCTAACCACCATTGGTTTGACACACTTGGAGTATCTCTCTAGAGATCAATGCATGTGCCTTTATATTCTCAAAACCACACCTTGATGATCAACATGACCACACACACTCCAGCTGGGTGTGGTGATGCAACTTCTTATGTCACACTGGTTCACCATCCCCATGTGGCAGTTGCATATTCTAGAGCCTCTTTGGGCTTTCTAACCACCATTGGTTTTACACACATGGTGTGTCTCTCTAGAGATCAATGAATGTGTTTATATATTCTCAAAACCACACCTTGATGATCCACATGACCATACACATTCCAGTTGAGTGTGGTGATGCAACTGCTTATGTCACACTAGTTCACCATCCCAATGTGGCGGTTGCATATTCCAGGGGCTCTTTGGGCTTTCTGACCACCATGGGTTTGACACACATGGAGTCTCTCTGTAGAGATCATTGAATGTGTTTATATATTCTCCAAACCACATCTTGATGATCCACATGACCACACACACTCCAGGTGGTTGTGACGATGCAACTGGTTCTATCACACTGGTTCACCATTCCCATGTGGTGGTTGCATATTCTAGGGGCTCTTTGGGCTTTCTGACCACAATGGCTTTGACACACATGTAGTGTCTCTCTAGAGATCAATGCATGTGTTTATATATTCTCAAAACCACACCTTGATGATCCACATGACCACACACACTCTAGTTGGGTGTGGTGATGCAACTGCTTCTGTCACACTGGTTCACAATCGCCATGTGGCGGTTGCATATTCTAGGGGCTCTTTGGGATTTCTGACCACCATAGGTTTGACACACATGGAGTGTCTCTCTAGAGATCAATGCATGTGTTTGTATATTCTCGAAACCACATCTTGATGATCCACATGACCACACACACTCCAGTTGGTTGTGACAATGCAACTGGTTCTATCACACTGGTTCACCATTCCCCTGTGGTGGTTGCATATTCCAGGGGCTGTTTGGGCTTTCTGAACACCATGGTTTGACACACATGGAGTGTCTCTCTAGAGTTATGCATGTGTTTATATATTCTCAAAACCACACCTTGATGATCCACATGAACACACACACTAAAGTTTGGTGTGGTGATGCAACTGTTTCTGTCACACTGGTTCACCATCTCCATGTGGCGATTGCATATTCTAGGGGATCTTTGGGCTTTCTAACCACCATGGTTTAACACACACGGAGTGTCTCTCTAGATATCAATGCATGTGTTTATATATTCTCAAAACCACATCTGGATGATCCACATGAACACACACACTCAAGTTTGCTGTGGTGATGCAACTGCTTCTGTCACACTGGTTCACCATCCCCATGTGGCGGTTGCATATTCTAGGGGTTCTTTGGGCTTTCTGACCACCATGGGTTTGACACACATGGAGTGTCTCTCTAGAGATCAATGCATGTGTTTGTATATTCTCAAAACCACATCTTGATGATCCACATGACCACACACACTCTAGTAGGGTGTGGTGATGCAACTGCTTCTGTCACACGGGTTCACCATCCATATGTGTCGGTTGCATATTCCAGGGGCTCTTTGAGCTTTCTGACCACCATGGGCTTGACAGTCTCTCTAGAGATCGATGCAAGTGTTTATATATTCTCAAAACCACAACTTGATAATCCACATGACCACACACACTCCAGTTGGGTGTGGTGATGCAACTGCTTTTGTCACACTGGTTCACCATCCCCATGTGGCAATTGCATATTCTAGAGGGTCTTTGGGCTTTCTGACCACCATGGGTTTAACACACATGGAGTCTCTATCTAGAGATAACTGCATGTGTTTATATATTCTCAAAACAACACCTTGATGATCCACATGACCATACACATTCCAGTTGAGTGTGGTGATGCAACTGCTTATGTCACACTAGTTCACCATCCCAATGTGGCGGTTGCATATTCCAGGGGCTCTTTGGGCTTTCTGACCACCATGGGTTTGACACACATGGAGTCTCTCTGTAGAGATCATTGAATGTGTTTATATATTCTCGAAACCACATCTTGATGATCCACATGACCACACACACTCCAGGTGTTTGTGATGATGCAACTGGTTCTATCACACTGGTTCACCATTCCCATGTGGTGGTTGCATATTCTAGGGGCTCTTTGGGCTTTCTGACCACAATGGCTTTGAAACACATGTAGTGTCTCTCTAGAGATCAATGCATGTGTTTATATATTCTCAAAACCACACCTTGATGATCCACATGACCACACACACCCTAGTTGGGTGTGGTGATGCAACTGCTTCTATCACACTGGTTCACCATCCCCATATGGCAGTTGCATATTCTAGAGGCTCTTTGGGCTTTCTGACCACCATGGGTTTAACACACATGGAGTCTCTATCTAGAGATAACTGCATGTGTTTATATATTCTCAAAACAACACCTTGATGATCCACATGACCATACACATTCCAGTTGGGTTTGGTGGTGCAACTGCTTCTGTCACACTGGTTCACCATCCCCATGTGGCACTTGCACATTCTAGGTGCTCTTTGGGTTTTCTGACCACCATGGGTTTGACACACATGGAGTCTCTCTCTAGAGATCATTGCATGTGTTTATATATTCTCGAAACGACACCTTGATGATCTACATGACCACACACACTCAAGTTGGGTGTGACTATGCAACTGGTTCTGTCACACTGGTTCACCATCCCCATGTGGCGGTTGCATATTCCAGGGGCTCTTTGGGCTTTCTGACCACCATGGGTTTAACACACATGGTGTGTCTCTCTAGAGATCAATGAATGTGTTTATATATTCTCAAAACCACACCTTGATGATCCACATGACCATACACATTCCAGTTGAGTGTGGTGATGCAACTGCTTATGTCACACTAGTTCACCATCCCAATGTGGCGGTTGCATATTCCAGGGGCTCTTTGGGCTTTCTGACCACCATGGGTTTGACACACATGGAGTCTCTCTGTAGAGATCATTGCATGTGTTTATATTTTCTCGCAACCACATCTTGATGATCCACATGACCACACACACTCCAGTTGGTTGTGACGATGCAACTAGTTCTATCACACTGGTTCACCATTCCCATGTGGTGGTTGCATATTCCAGGGGCAGTTTGGGCTTTCTGAACACCATGTATTTGACACACATGGAGTGTCTCTCTAGAGTTATGCATGTGTTTATATATTCTCAAAACCACACCTTGATGATCCACAACACACACACTAAAGTTTGGTGTGGTGATGCAACTGCTTCTGTTACACTGGTTCACCATCCCCATGTGGCGGTTGCATATTCTAGGGGCTCTTTGGGCTTTCTGACCACCATTGTTTAACACACACGGAGTGTCTCTCTAGATATCAATGCATGTGTTTATATATTCTCAAAACCACATCTTGATGATCCACATGAACACGCACACTCAAGTTTGGTGTGGTGATGCAACTGCTTCTGTCACACCGGTTCACCATCCCCATGTGGCGGTTGCATATTCTAGGGGCTCTTTGGGCTTTCTGACCACCATGGGTTTGACACACATGGAGTGTCTCTCTAGAGATCAATGCATGTGTTTGTATATTCTCAAAACCACATCTTGATGATCCACATGACCACACACACTCTAGTAGGGTGTGGTGATGCAACTGCTTCTGTCACACGGGTTCACCATCCATATGTGTCGGTTGCATATTCCAGGGGCTCTTTGAGCTTTCTGACCACCATGGGTTTGACAGTCTCTCTAGAGATCGATGCAAGTGTTTATATATTCTCAAAACCACACCTTGATAATCCACATGACCACACACACTCTAGTTGGGTGTGGTGATGCAACTGCTTTTGTCACACTGGTTCACCATCCCCATGTGGCAATTGCATATTCTAGAGGCTCTTTGGGCTTTCTGACCACCATGGGTTTAACACACATGGAGTCTCTATCTAGAGATAACTGCATGTGTTTATATATTCTCACAACAACACCTTGATGATCCACATGACCATACACATTCCAGTTGGGTTTGGTGGTGCAACTGCTTCTCTCACACTGGTTCACCATCCCCATGTGGCACTTGCACATTCTAGGTGCTCTTTGGGTTTTCTGACCACCATGGGTTTGACACACATGGAGTCTCTCTCTAGAGATCATTGCATGTGTTTATATATTCTCGAAACGACACCTTGATGATCCACATGACCACACACACTCAAGTTGGGTGTGACTATGCAACTGGTTCTGTCACACTGGTTCACCATCCCCATGTGGCGGTTGCATATTCCAGGGGCTCTTTGGGCTTTCTGACCACCATGGGTTTAACACACATGGTGTGTCTCTCTAGAGATCAATGAATGTGTTTATATATTCTCAAAACCACACCTTGATGATCCACATGACCATACACATTCCAGTTGAGTGTGGTGATGCAACTGCTTATGTCACACTAGTTCACCATCCCAATGTGGCGGTTGCATATTCCAGGGGCTCTTTGGGCTTTCTGACCACCATGGGTTTGACACACATGGAGTCTCTCTGTAGAGATCATTGCATGTGTTTATATATTCTCGCAACCACATCTTGATGATCCACATGACCACACACACTCCAGTTGGTTGTGACGATGCAACTTGTTCTATCACACTGGTTCACCATTCCCATGTGGTGGTTGCATATTCCAGGGGCTGTTTGGGCTTTCTGAACACCATGGATTTGACACACATGGAGTGTCTCTTTAGAGTTATGCATGTGTTTATATATTCTCAAAACCAGACCTTGATGATCCACAACACACACACTAAAGTTTGGTGTGGTGATGCAACTGCTTCTGTCACACTGGTTCACCATCCCCATGTGGCGGTTGCATATTCTAGGGGCTCTTTGGGCTTTCTGACCACCATTGTTTAACACACACGGAGTGTCTCTCTAGATATCAATGCATGTGTTTATATATTCTCAAAACCACATCTTGATGATCCACATGAACACGCACACTCAAGTTTGGTGTGGTGATGCAATTGCTTCTGTCACACCGGTTCCCCATCCCCATGTGGCGGTTGCATATTCTAGGGGCTCTTTGGGCTTTCTGACCACCATGGGTTTGACACACATGGAGTGTCTCTCTAGAGATCAATGCATGTGTTTGTATATTATCAAAACCACATCTTGATGATCCACATGACCACACACACTCTAGTAGGGTGTGGTGATGCAACTGCTTCTGTCACACGGGTTCACCATCCATATGTGTCGGTTGCATATTCCAGGGGCTCTTTGAGCTTTCTGACCACCATGGGTTTGACAGTCTCTAGAGATCGATGCAAGTGTTTAGATATTCTCAAAACCACACCTTGATAATCCACATGACCACACACACTCCAGTTGGGTGTGGTGATGCAATTGCTTTTGTCACACTGGTTCACCATCCCCATGTGGCAATTGCATATTCTAGAGGCTCTTTGGGCTTTCTGACCACCATGGGTTTAACACACATGGAGTCTCTATCTAGAGATAACTGCATGTGTTTATATATTCTCAAAACAACACCTTGATGATCCACATGACCATACACATTCCAGTTGGGGTTGGTGGTGCAACTGCTTCTGTCACACTGGTTCACCATCCCCATGTGGCACTTGCACATTCTAGGTGCTCTTTGGGTTTTCTGACCACCATGGGTTTGACACACATGGAGTCTCTCTCTAGAGATCATTGCATGTGTTTATATATTCTCGAAACGACACCTTGATGATCCACATGACCACACACACTCAAGTTGGGTGTGACTATGCAACTGGTTCTGTCACACTGGTTCACCATCCCCATGTGGCGGTTGCATATTCCAGGGGCTCTTTGGGCTTTCTGACCACCATGGGTTTAACACACATGGTGTGTCTCTCTAGAGATCAATGAATGTGTTTATATATTCTCAAAACCACACCTTGATGATCCACATGACCATACACATTCCAGTTGAGTGTGGTGATGCAACTGCTTATGTCACACTAGTTCACCATCCCAATGTGGCGGTTGCATATTCCAGGGGCTCTTTGGGCTTTCTGACCACCATGGGTTTGACACACATGGAGTCTCTCTGTAGAGATCATTGCATGTGTTTATATATTCTCGCAACCACATCTTGATGATCCACATGACCACACACACTCCAGTTGGTTGTGACGATGCAACTGGTTCTATCACACTGGTTCACCATTCCCATGTGGTGATTGCATATTCCAGGGGCTGTTTGGGCTTTCTGAACACCATGGATTTGACACACATGGAGTGTCTCTTTAGAGTTATGCATGTGTTTATATATTCTCAAAACCACACCTTGATGATCCACAACACACACACTAAAGTTTGGTGTGGTGATGCAACTGCTTCTGTCACACTAGTTCACCATCCCCATGTGGCGGTTGCATATTCTAGGGGCTCTTTGGGCTTTCTGACCACCATTGTTTAACACACACGGAGTGTCTCTCTAGATATCAATGCATGTGTTTATATATTCTCAAAACCACATCTTGATGATCCACATGAACACGCACACTCAAGTTTGGTGTGGTGATGCAATTGCTTCTGTCACACCGGTTCACCATCCATATGGAGTTTGACACACATGGAGTGTCTCTCTAGAGATCAATGCATGTGTTTGTACATTCTCAAAACCACATCTTGATGATCCACATGACCACACACACTCTAGTAGGGTGTGGTGATGCAACTGCTTCTGTCACACGGGTTCACCATCCCTATGTGTCGGTTGCATATTCCAGGGGCTCTTTGAGCTTTCTGACCACCATGGGTTTGACAGTCTCTCTAGAGATCGATGCATGTGTTTATATATTCTCAAAACCACACCTTGATAATCCACATGACCACACACACTCCAGTTGGGTGTGGTGATGCAACTGCTTCTATCACACTGGTTCGCCATCCCCATGTGGCAATTGCATATTCTAGAGGCTCTTTGGGCTTTCTGACCACCATGGGTTTAACACACATGGAGTCTCTATCTAGAGATAAATGCATGTGTTTATATATTCTCAAAACCACACCTTGATGATCCACATGACCATACACATTCCAGTTGGGTTTGGTGGTGCAACTGCTCCTGTCACACTGGTTCACCATCCCCATGTGGCACTTGCACATTCCAGGTGCTCTTTGGGTTTTCTGACCACCATGGGTTTGACACACATGGAGTCTCTCTCTAGAGATCATTGCATGTGTTTATATATTCTCGAAACGACACCTTGATGATCCACATGACCACACACACTCCAGTTGGTTGTGACTATGCAACTGGTTCTGTCACACTGGTTCACCATTCCCATGTGGTGGTTGCATATTCCAGGGGCTGTTTGGGCATTCTGAACACCATGGATTTGACACACATGGAGTGTCTCTCTAGAGTTATGCATGTGTTTATATATTCTCAAAACCACACCTTGATGATCCACATGAACACACACACTAAAGTTTGGTGCGGTGATGCAACTGCTTCTGTCACACTGGTTCACCATCCCCATTTGGCGGATGCATATTCTAGGGGCTCTTTGGGCTTTCTGACCACCATGGTTTAACACACACAGAGTGTCTCTCTAGATATCAATGCATGTGTTTATATATTCTCAAAACCACATCTTGATGATCCACATGAACACACATACTCAAGTTTGCTGTGGTGATGCAACTGCTTTAGTCACACTGGTTCACCATCCCCATGTGGCGGTTGCATATTCTAGGGGTTCTTTGGGCTTTCTGACCACCATGGGTTTGACACACACGCAGTGTCTCTCTAGAGATCAATGCATGTGTTTGTATATCCTCAAAACCACATCTTGATGATCCACATGACCACACACACTCTAGTAGGGTCTGGTGATGCAACTGCTTCTGTCACACGGGTTCACCATCCCTATGTGTCGGTTGCATATTCCAGGGGCTCTTTGAGCTTTCTGACCACCATGGGTTTGACAGTCTCTCTAGAGATCGATGCATGTGTTTATATATTCTCAAAACCACACCTTGATAATCCACATGACCACACACACTCCAGTTGGGTGTGGTGATGCAAGTGCTTCTGTCACACTGGTTCACCATCCCCATGTGGCAGTTGCATATTCTAGAGGCTCTTTGGGCTTTCTGACCACCATGGGTTTAACACACATGGAGTCTCTATCTAGAGATCAATGCATGTGTTTATATATTCTCAAAACCACACCTTGATGATCCACATGACCATACACATCCCAGTTGGGTTTGGTGGTGCAACTGCTTCTGTCACACTGGTTCACCATCCCCATATGGCAGTTGCACATTCCAGGTGCTCTTTGGGTTTTCTGACCACCATGGGTTTGACACACATGGAGTCTCTCTCTAGAGATCATTGCATGTGTTTATATATTCTCGAAACAACACCTTGATGATCCACATGACCACACACACTTAAGTTGGGTGTGACTATGCAACTGGTTCTATCACACTGGTTCACCATCCCCATGTGGCGGTTGCATATTCCAGGGGCTCTTTGGGCTTTCTGACCACCATGGGTTTGACACACATGGTGTGTCTCTCTAGAGATCAATGTATGTGTTTATATATTCTCGAAAACCACACCCCGATGATCCATATGACAACACACACTCTAGTTGGGTGTGGTGATGCAACTGCTTCTGTCACACTGTTTCACCATCCCCATGTGGCGGTTGCATATTCCAGGGGATCTTTGGGCTTTTTGACCACCATGGGTTTGACACACATGGAGTGTCTCTCTAGAGATCAATGCATATGTTTATATATTCTCAAAACAGCACCTTGATGATCCACATGAACACACACACTCAAGTTTAGTGTGGTGATGCAACTGCTTCTGTCACACTGGGTCACCATCCCCATGTGGCGGTTGCATATTCTAGGGGCTCTTTGGGCTTTCTAACCACCATCGGTTTGACACACATGGAGTGTCTCTCTAGAGATCAATGCATGTGTTTATATATTCTCAAAACAACACCTTGATGATCCACATGACCCAACACACTCTAGTTGGGTGTGGTGATGCAACTGTTTCTCTCACATTGTTTCACCATCCCCATGTGGCGGTTGCATATTCTAGGGGCTCTTTGGGCTTTCTGACCACAATGGCTTTGACACACATGTAGTGTCTCTCTAGAGATCAATGCATGTGTTTATATATTCTCAAAACCACACCTTGATGATCCACATGACCATACACATTCCAGTTGGGTTTGGTGCTGCAACTGCTTCTGTCACACTGGTTCACCATCCCCATGTGGCCGTTGCACATTCCAGGTGCTCTTTGGGTTTTCTGACCACCATGGGTTTGACACACATGGAGTCTCTCTCTAGAGATCATTGCATGTGTTTATATATTCTCGAAACCACATCTTGATGATCCACATGACCACACAGACTCCAGTTGGTTGTGACGATGCAACAAGTTCTATCACACTGGTTCACCATTCCCATGTGGTGGTTGCATATTCCAGGGGCTGTTTGGGCTTTCTGAACACCATGGATTTGACACACATGGAGTGTCTCTCTAGAGTTATGCATGTGTTTATCTATTCTCAAAACCACACCTTGATGATCCACATGAACACAGACACTAAAGTTTGGTGTGGTGATGCAACTGCTTCTGTCACACTGGTTCACCATCCCCATGTGGCGGTTGCATATACTAGGGGATCTTTGGGCTTTCTGACCACCATGGTTTAACACACACGGAGTGTCTCTCTAGATATCAATGCATGTGTTTATATATTCTCAAAACCACATCTTGATGATCCACATGAACACACATACTCATGTTTGCTATGGTGATGGAACTGCTTCTGTCACACTGGTTCACCATCCCCATGTGGCGGTTGCATATTCTAGGGGTTCTTTGGGCTTTCTGACCACCATGGGTTTGACACACATGGAGTGTCTCTCTAGAGATCAATGCATGTGTTTGTATATTCTCAAAACCACATCTTGATGATCCACATGACCACACACACTCTAGTAGGGTGTGGTGATGCAACTGCTTCTGTCACACGGGTTCACCATCCCTATGTGTCGGTTGCATATTCCAGGGGCTCTTTGAGCTTTCTGACCACCATGGGTTTGACAGTCTCTCTAGAGATCGATGCATGTGTTTATATATTCTCAAAACCACACCTTGATAATCCACATGACGACACACACTCCAGTTGGGTGTGGTGATGCAACTGCTTCTGTCACACTGGTTCACCATCCCCATGTGGCAGTTGCATATTCTAGAGGCTCTTTGGGCTTTCTGACCACCATGGGTGTAACACACATGGAGTCTCTATCTAGAGATAAATGCATGTGTTTATATATTCTCAAAACCACACCTTGATGATCCACATGACCACACACACTCTAGTTGGCTGTGGTGATGCAACTGCTTCTGTCACACTAGTTCACCATCCCCATGTGGCGGTTGCATATTCTAGGGGCTCTTTGGGATTTCTGACCACCATGGGTTTGACACACATGGAGTGTCTGTCTAGAGATCAATGCATGTGTTTATATATTCTAAAAAACACATCTTCATGATCCACATGACCACACACACTCTAGTTAGGTGTGCTGATGCAACTGCTTCTTTCAAACTGGTTCACCATCCCCATCTGGCGGTTGCATATTCGAGGGGCTCTTTGGGCTTTCTGACCACCATGGGTTTGATACACATGGAGTCTCTCTCTATAGAGCAATGCATGTGTTTATATATTCTCAAAACCACACCTTGATGATCCACATGACCACACAGACTCTAGTTGGGTGTGGTGATGTGATACGTTGCTAACGTATACATAATTTTTGATGTTCCATGGTTGGTTTTATCTACTTTCTTATGTTTTGTCCACACTTTGGAGTACTTTTCATATGATTTCTTGGACTAACCTATTAACAAGAGCCACAGTGCCAGCTGCCTGTTTTCATCTGTTTTGGTTCCAGGAAAGTCAGAAAATGAATATTCTCGGAATTGGACGGGACAAAATCCAAAGTCAGTTTTTCACCGAGGGACACGTGGAGCCAGAATACGAGACGGAGAGGGGCTGGGGACCGGCCACACCACCTGGCCACGCGGCTAGGCATGGCCCGCGCCAGGGGGTGGTCTGGCCGCCCTAGGCACCCCCTCGGCCTCTCCTTCCGCCTATAAGTTGCCTCCGATACAGAAACACTAAGGACCCGATCAAAATTCCATGAAATAGTATGTAGCCGCCGTCATCTCCATCCCTAGATCGGGAGGTATCTATAGCTTTTCCCAGCACCCTGCCGGAGAGGGGAATTCACCCTGGAGGCCTTCTTCATCATCATGCAAGCCTTCGGTGTGATGCATGAGTAGTTCATCTCTGGACTATGGGTCCATGTAGTAGCTAGATGGCTGGTTCTCCTCCTTTGTGCTATCATGTTTAGATCTTGTGAGCTCCGTTCATGATCAAGATCATCTATTTGTAATTCTGCATGTTGTGTTTGCAGGGATCCGATCAAAATTGAGATGCTATTTCAGATTGATTATTGATTCTATCATGACTTTGTTATTTGTGATCTTGCATGCGTTCCGTTGTTAGTAGCTATCTTGGCCAAGTAGATGCTAGCAACTCCAAGAGTTAGTATTTATGCTCGATAGTGGGTTCATGCCTCTAGTAATCTGGGGAAGTGACAGAAATCTCTAAGGTACTTGATGTGCTGTTGCTACAAGGGAGAAAACAACAATCCTTTTTTCATAGAACAATCATATTGTTTACTTTACACGCAATTCGTAATGCAATTATCCGTTGCTTGCAACTTAATACTCGAGGGGGTTCGGATGATGACCTGAAGGTGGATTATTAGTCATAGATGCAGTTGGATGGCGGTCTATGCATAATGTTGTAATGCCCAATCGAATCTCAAAGGATTCAAGATGAGTACTATATGCTTGTATGCTTTCTCGATGTTTGTCAATTGCCCCCGCTGTAATTTGTTCACCCAACATGTTATCTATCTTAAGGAGAGCCACCTCTAGCGAACTATGGACCCGGTCCTTTCTTTTACCATCAATCTACAATCAACTGTTTACTGCTTTGCGTTTACTTTCTGCAAACTATTACTTTCTTCCACTTGATACGTTTAATCCTTTGTTTTCAGCAAAACCGGTGAGATTGATAACGTCATCGCAAGTTGGGGACAGAGTTCTTTGGTTGTGTTGTGCAGGTCTCCATGTTGCTGCTGGCACCAATAGTGTGCCCTGCCAAAGTTCAGCTAGCTACACCTTTGGGGTGTTTCCTTGCTCCTACTGGATTGATAAACTTGGTTTCATAACTAAGGGAAAACTTACTACTGTGCTCATCATACCTTCCTCTTGGGGTTCCCCAACGAGCTCGTTAGTACACGAGTTAGCAAGTACTTTTTCTGGCGCCATTGCCGGGGAGACAAGGACATCTTCACAAGGGGATTCCCTCATAACCAATCTCTTTACTTTGTTGTTTTTGTTTTGCTTAGTTTATCCTCTGCTTTGTTTGCTTGTTTCTTTATCAAAACACAAGAAAATTAGTTGTACTATTTTGCTTTCTTTATTAAAAACACAAAAAATGACTACTCTTGAAAATCCTAAGTTGTGTGACTTCACTAGCACCAACAACAATGGTTTTATGAGCACACCTATTGCTCCACATGTTCCTGAAGCTACTTTCTTTGAAATAAAATCTGCTTTACTCAATCTTGTTATGAGAGATTAATTTTCTGGTATTGGTAATGAAGATGTTGCTGCTCATCTAAATAACTTTGTTGAACTTTGTGAGATGCAAAAGCATAGGGATATAGATGGAGATATTATTAAGCTTAAATTGTTTCCTTTCTGTTTGAGAGAAAAAGCTAAAGAATGGTTAAATTCCCTAACTAGGAATAGTATTGATTCTTGGACTAAATGCAAAGATGCTTTTATTGGAAAATACTATCCTCCTGCTAAGATTATATCTATGAGAAGTGAAATAATGATGTTTAAACAATCTGATTATGAACATGTTGCTCAAGCTTGGGACATAATGAAATCTTTGGTAAAGAATTGTCCCACTCATGGACTGACTACTTGGATGATTATCCAAACCTTTTATGCAAGATTGAACTATTCTTCAAGAAATATATTGGATTATGCTTCTAGAGGTACCTTTATGACCATTACTTTGGGTGCTGCAACAAAGCTTCTGGATAATATGATGGTTAACTACTCTGAATGGCATACTGAAAGAGCTCCACAAGGTAAGAAGGTAAATTCTATTGAGGAAACCTCCTCCTTGAGTGATAAGATTGATGTTATTATGTCTATGCTTGTTAATGGGAAAGCCCATATTGATCCAAATAATGTTCCCTTATCCTCTTTGGTTGCTCAAGAAGAGAAAGTTGATGTGAACTTTATAAGTAATAATAATTTGGGCAACAATGCGCATGGTAATAACAACTATAGGCCTTACCCTCCTAATAATACTTATGGTTATAATGGCAAACCTAGATTACCTAGTGAAGGAAGAATTTTAGAAGTTGAAAGAGCCACTAAGAACTTCATGCAAATGCAATATGAGCAAAATAAATTATTTACTAAAACTATGGAGGAACAATCTACCATTTTGAAAAATATTAGCCATCAACTTGAGAGTTTAAATAGGGAAATTCCTAGTTTACAATTGGAACTTTCTAATGCTGAAAGAAATATATCATCTTTGTCTGAAGCACAATCTTCTTTGATTAATAAAATGGCTGCTAAACCTGAAACTAATGATAATCCTTTGCTACTACTAATGTCATACAAGTAAGAATTGATGATAATGTTAGACTATTAGCTGAATTGCATGCTAAGTGGGAAAGAGAAGATGAAATTGCTAGAAACATTAGTGTTTCTACTATCACTACCACAAGTATTGAGGCTAGTAATAGCTCTACTACTTTAGATGATAATTATGATTTTGATCTTGATGGTTGCAACATCTCTGAAGTTATTAAGTTCCTACAAAAGCTTGCTAAAAGTCCTAATGCTAGTGCTATGAATATGGCCTTTACAAAACACATTACTGATGCTCTCATAAAGATTAAAGAAGAAAAAATGAAACATAAAGCTTCTATTCCTATAAAACAAGAAGATGGTTGAGAACCCATCATCAATATGAAAGTGAATGATTTTGATTTCAAAGCTTTATGTGATCTTGATAGTAGTGTTTCTATTATGCCTAGAAGGATTTATGATATGCTTGATTTGCCACCACTTGAAGATTGTTATTTGAATGTCCCACTTGATGATAATGCTAAAAATAAACTCATGGGGAGTATTAATGATGTTCTTATTATGGTTAACAATGCCTATGTCCCCGTTGATTTCTTTGTTTTGGATGTTTAATGCAATGCTTCTTGTCCTATTACTTTGGGAAGACCTTTTCTTAAAATTGTTGGTGCGAATATTGATATGAAAGAAAGCACCATTAAATATCAACTCCCACTCAAGAAAGGTATAGAAAACTTCCCTAAGAAGTGAAAGAAGATTTCTTCTTCCTCTCCTATGAAAACAAAATTTGCTCTTAATGCTTCTTCATTTGAGAATACTTGATTCTTTTTCTTGCTTCTTATGCATAACTTAAAGGAGTTAAAGAAAAGTTCTTACTGGGAGATAACCAAAAAGTTTTAGATGAGTCTTGGAAGCTATTATCTCTGTAATAACCTCTCCTTATCCTTTATTTTTGATTTTTGTGCCAAGAGTAACCTCTAATGAGAGAGATGTAATGATTGGGAAAGTTGCTGTCCCGAAACAGATTTCTGTGCTTCACCGTAAAAATTCGTGTAAAATATCTTGACGTCCTTTTGAGGCACGAATTTTTGTGCTTCTGCCCCAGGTTGTTATATAACTTTCGTTAGTTGAACACTTTTCTATTTGAGCAACAGAAGGTCTTCGAAAAAAAATTCTTTACCTACTGGTCTGTTTTGACAGATTTTTGACATTTACTGCATTTGCTTCTTGTTGGTTCCTTTTTTAGTTCTTTTGGGGAATTGAGCTTTTTGAGGGAAGTGCTACAGTAGCTAATGTTTTAATCGAAGTTTTATTGGTGTTAGAACTGAACCTAAAGACTTATTATCTTGAATGTACTAATGTTACTAATAAAGATGCTGTGAAGTTTTGTATGAAGGAAAAATTTTAGGTGTATGGAAGGAATGAGTAATGAGATGAAGGATGGACTAAAGCTCAATCTTGGGGATGCCACGTGTGTCACCCAAGAAATATCCAAAAAGTACCAGCGTCAAAGCTTGGGGATGCCCAAGGCATCCCCTTCTTCATCAATAAAAATCCCAGGATTCTTCCAAACACTTCATTTTTATTGTTTCATGCACAGTTGTGTTGTTCTTGGAGTGTCTTCTTTTTCATTTCCGTTTTGGTTTTCGTTTTCTTAGTTTTCTTAGTTTTCTGAATATATTGGTTGGACCCCCTCTTTCATAAATTGGTTTTCAAATAGTTTGGTCTGGATTGGAAAAGAGTAGGAAAGTTCATGCTTAAGTGGTAAAGAGAGCTTGTTTTTGACTGTGGCCCATGCTTTGTCATGCCATGCTTGATATTGTTTTGGATTTATGCTTAGTATTCTTTGCTATAGCATGACTTGTTATAAACAATTGAGATTTCTTAATGTGCCTTGGAAGAATCATGCGTTGTTTTAGCATATTAAAGCATAGTATTGTGGTATTCTCCTTTGATGGTTTATTTGGGTTGACTTGGCACATGATCACACCATGTATGACTATCCCAAGTCACCATAGCCTTTATGATCCTTTAGTTTTCAACTTGTAGTATCACTTTATGCTTTGATCAATGATGTTTTGTCGCTCTGCATGTTATGGCCATTATTGCTCTCTTAGTTTGTCGCTCCCAGTCTTTTGCTAGCCTCCACAACCAAGTATGAGATCCACTCATGCATCCAACTCCTAAAACCAATTTATTCCAAAGAGTCCACCATACCTACCTATTAGTATATGCTATTCCAAGTATATTCATGTTTTTATCTACCTTCCGAATTAAACTTGTTATGTGAAAATTAGTGATTAAAGCTCTCACGAACTTGATGGCACACTTTACTTTCTTGCATTTAATAAACTTGAACCATTGGGTCCATCTTTGTTGCGTATATGCTTGCGCTTTATAAGTTGAAATTAGCAGAACCATGTATCATGGGGAACGCTTTGAAAATTGCACTTGTACTTTGTACCCCGTTGTTATCATGTTATTTTGCTTATGGATCCCAACAGTGTGAAATAAAAGTGGAACTTGTAAGATCATGGAGTTTGTATGTGTGTTAGAGAAATGCTTGGGCTGCTAGCCTAAGCCATGCCTAATCATGGTGGAAACTTGCAGCATCACCATAATGAGCACTTTATGAAGCATCCTCAATAAAAACCTATGCAAAGAGCAAATAAAAAGATCACTGAGATGCTCATTGTCTGCTTGCCTTATCATTTTGATTATGGGATAGCTCATGTATCATGTGCAAGGGGTACCCCGTTGGCGGTTCTTTATGATACATATGTACTTACAATGACAAGAGCTTACTTGTGACTAAAGTTGAGTAGCATGAGGTTCGATCTTCGTAAGTAAGGGGCATGAGGTTTCGGCTTATAACTTGTGACATATATCCTCTTAGTTGTGTCACTTTATCCTTAATCACCTTAAAGATGCTTATGATAGGGGCAATGAGAGCTGAAAGCTAATAAGTACCATAATTTTTGGAAGCTCTTTATGAGACTTGAATCCCTACTTCCTTCTATGAAGGCCTTTCTTTTACTTTTATGATTGAGTCTCCACCTTCTATCTTTATGCACCTACTTTGAGAGCATAGTGGCCATTCTTAGTTCTATGTGCATTGTCCCAAGACTTGTTGATTGATGCATAGCTTTGATATTGCTTGTTTTAAACTATTTGTATCTAGTCACTCTTATGAACTTTTAAGGTGTCCTATGCATTCATGTTTGCTACTCTATGAGGGACAAGCTAAATGCCACTATGCTATGTTTTCTTTATGTGAAACAAACAAACGTCTTGCAAAGCATTGTTATTCATTAATCTTTTGTTTGTGCATTTTCATGTTGCAACATAGTTTCTTTGTCTTATTGCTAGAACTTTGTCTTTCATGTTATGATTGAAGTACTATGATCCCAGCTTTGAATGTTTTACAAATACTTTGATCAAGTTTATGATGGTGCATGTCACCTAAAAAGTTATTCTTTCTTTTTATCACTTGCCTACTCGAGGACGAGCAGGAGTTTAGCTTGGGGATGTTGATACGTTGCTAACGTATCCATAATTATTTATGTTCCATGCTTGGTTTTATCTACTTTCTTATGTTTTTTCCACACTTTGGAGTACTTTTCATATGATTTCTTGGACTAACCTATTAACAAGAGCCACAGTGCTAGCTGCCTGTGTTCTGCTATTTTTGGTTCCAGGAAAGTCAGAAAATGAATATTCTCGGAAATGGACGGGACAAAAGCCAAAGTCAGTTTTTCACCGAGGGACACCTAGAGCCAGATTACGAGACGGAGAGGGGCTGGGGCCCAGCCACACCACCTGGCCGCGCGGCAAGGCCTGGCCTGCGCCAGGGGGTGGTCTGGCCGCCCCAAGCACCCCCTCGGCCTCTCATTCTGTCTATAAGTGGCCTGCGATACAGAAACCCTAAGGACCCAATCAAAATTCCACGAAAGAGTCTGTAGCCGCCGTCATCTCCATCCCTAGACCGGGAGGGATCTGAAGATCTTCCCGGCACCCTGCTGGAGACGGGAATTCACCCTAGAGGCCTTCTTCATCATCATGCAAGCCTCCGGTGTGATGCGTGAGTAGTTCATCTCTAGACTACAGTCCATGTAGTAGCTAGATGGATGGTTCTCCTCCTTTGTGCTATCATGTTTAGATCTTGTGAGTTCCGTTCATGATCAAGATCATCTATTTGTAATTCTGCATGTTGTGTTTGCGGGGATCCGATGGATATTGAGATGCTTTTTCTGACTGATTATTGATTCTATCATGTATTTTTTATTTGTGATCTTGCATGCTTTCCGTTGTTAGTAGCTATCTTGGCCAACTAGATGCTAGCAACACCAAGAGTTAGTATTTATGCTCGATAGTCGGTTCATGCCTCTAGTAATCTGGGGAAGTGACATAAATCTCTAAGGTACTAGATGTGCTGTTGCTACTAGGGAAAAAACAACAATCCTTTGTTCATAGAACAATCATATTGTTTACTTTACACACAATTCGTAATGCAATTATCCGTTGCTTGCAACTTAATACTAGAGGGGGTTCGGATGATAACCTGAAGGTGGATTATTAGTCATAGATTTAGTTGGATGGCGGTCTATGTATAATGTTGTAATGCCCAATCGAATCTCAAAGGAGTCAAGATGAGTAGTATATGCTTGTATGCTTTCCTGATGTTTGTGAATTTCCCCGCTGTAATTTGTTCACCCAACATGTTATCTATCTTAAGGAGAGCCACCTCTAGTGAACTAGGGACCCCGGTCCTTTCTTTTACCATCAATCTACAATCAACTGTTTACTGCTTTGTGTTTACTTTCTGCAAACTATTACTTTCTTCCACTCGATACGTTTAATCCTTTGTTTTCAGCAAAACCGGTGAGAATGACAACCTGATCGCAAGTTGGGGACAGAGTTCTGTGGTTGTATTGTGCAGGTCTCCACGTTGCTACTGGCACCGATAGTGCGCCCTGCCAAAGTTCAGCTAGCTACACGTTTGGGGTGTTTCCTTGCTCCTACTGGATTGATAACCTTGGTTTCGTAATTGAGGGAAAACTTCCTGCTGTGCTCATCATACCTTCCTCTTGGGGTTCCCCAACTAGCTCGTTAATATACGAGTCGGCATGATGCAACTTCTTCTGTCACACTGGTTCGTTATCCCCATGTGGCGGTTGCATATTCCAGGGGCTCTTTGGGTTTTCTGACCACCATGGGTTTGACACACATGGAGTGTCTCTCTAGAGATCAATGCACATGATTATATATTCTCAAAACTACACCTTGATGATCCACATGAACACACACACGCTAGTTGGGTGTAGTGATGCAACTGCTTCCGTCACACTGGTTCACCATCCCCATGTGGCGGTTGCATATTCCAGGGGCTCTTTAGGCTTTGTGACCACAATGGCTTTGACACACATGTAGTGTATCTCTAGAGATCAATGCATGTGTTTATATATTTTCAAAACCACACCTTGATGATCCACATGACCACACACACTCTAGTTGGGTGTGGTGATGCAACTGCTTCTGTCACACTGGTTCAACATCCCCATGTGGAGGTTGCATATTCCAGGGGCTCTTTGGGCTTTTTGACCACCATGGGTTTGCCACACATGGAGTGTGTCTCTAGAGATCAATGCATGTGTTTATATATTCTCAAAACCACATATTGATGATCCACATGATCACACACACTCTAGTTGGGTGTGGTGATGCAACTGCTTCTATCAACCTGGTTCACCATCCCCATGTGGCAGTTGCAAAATCTAGGGGCTCTTTGGGCTTTCTGACCACCATGGGTTTGACAGACATGGAGTCTCTCTCTAGAGATCAATGCATGTGTTTATATGTTCTCAAAACCACACCTTGATGATCCATATGACCACACACACTCCAGTTGGGTGTGGTGATGCAACTTCTTTTGTTACACTAGTTCACTATCCCCATGTGGCGATTGCATATTCTAGGTGCTATTTTTATTTTCTGACCACCATGGGTTTGAGACACATGCAGTGTCTCTCTAGAGATCAATGCATGTGTTTATATATTCTCAAAACCACACCTTGATGATCCACATGACCACACACACTCCAGTTGGGTGTGGTGATGCAACTTCTTTTGCACACTAGTTCAATATCCCCATGTGGCGGTTGCATATTCTAGGGGCTCTTTGGGATTTCTGACCACCATGGGTTTCACACACATGGAGTGTCTCTCTAGAGATCAATGCACATGTTTATATATTCTCAAAACCACACCTTGATGATCCACATGACCACACACACTCCAGTTTGGTGTGGTGATGCAACTGCTTCTGCCACACTGGTTCACCATCCCCATGTGATGGTTGCATATTCTATGGGATCTTTGCGCTTTCTGACCACCATGGGTTTGACACACATGGAGTGTCTCTCTAGAGATCAATGCATGTGTTTATATATTATCAAAAGCACATCTTGATGATCCACATGACCACACACACTCTAGTTGTGTGTGGTGATGCAACTGCTTCTGTCGCACGGGTTCACCATCCCTATGTGTCAGTTGCATATTCCAGGGGCTCTTTGGGATTTCTGACCACCATGGGTTTGACACACATGTAGTGTCTCTCTAGAGATCAATCCATGTGTTTATATATTCTCAAAACCACACGTTGATGATCCACATGACCACACACACTCCAGTTGGGTGTGGTGATGCAACTGCTTCTTTCACATTGGTTGACCATCTCCATGTGGCGGTTGCATATTCTAGGGTCTCTTTGGGCTTTCTGACCACAACGGCTTTGACACACATGTAGTGTCTCTCTAGAGATCAATGCATGTGTTTATATATTCTCAAAACCACACCTTGATAATCCACATGACCACACACACTCTAGTTGGGTGTGGTGATGCAACTGCTTCTGTCACACTGGTTCACCATCCCCATGTGGCGGTTTCATATTCCAGGGGCTCTTTGGGCTTTCTGACCACCGTGGGTTTGACACACATGGAGTCTCTCTCTTTAGATCAATGCATGTGTTTATATATTCTCAAAACCACATCTTGATGATCTAGATGACCACACAAACTCCAGTTGGGTGTGGTGATGCAACTGCTTCTGCCAAACTGGTTTACCATCCCCATGTGGCGGTTGCATATTCTAGGGGCTCTTTGGGCTTTCCAACCACCATGGGTTTGATACACATGGAGTCTCTCTCTAAGATCAATGCACATGTTTATATATTCTCAAAACCACACCTTGATGATCCACATGACCACACACACTCCAGTTGTGTGTGGTGATGCAACTTCACTTGTCACACTGGTTCAATATCCCCATGTGGCGGTTGCATATTCCAGGGGCTCTTTGGGATTTCTGACCACCATGGGTTTCAGACACATGGAGTGTCTCTCTAGAGATCAATGCACGTGTTTATATATTCTCAAAACCACACCATGATGATGCACATGAACACAGACACTCGAGTTGGATGTGGTGAAGCAACTGCTTCCGTCACACTGATTCCCCATCCCCATGTGGCGGTTGCATATTCCAGGGGCTCTTTGGGCTTTTTGACCACAATGGCTTTGACACACATGTAGTATCTCTCTACAGATCAATGCATGTGTTTATATATTCTCAAAACCACACCTTTATGATCCACATGACCACACACACTCCAGATGGGTGTGGTGATGCAACTGCTTCTGTCACATTGGCTCACCATCCCCATCTGGCGGTTGCATATTCCAGGGGCTCTTTGGGCTAGCTGACCACCATGACTTTGACATACATAAACAACATATTGATGATCCACATGACCACAGACACTCAAGTTGGGTGTTGTGATGCAACTGCTTCTATCAAACTGGTTCACTATCCCCATGTGGCGGTTACATATTCTAGGGGATCTTTGGGCTTTCTGGCCACCATGGTTTTGACACACATGGAGTCTCTCTCTAGAGATCAATGCATGTGTTTATATATTCTGAAAACCACACCTTGATGATCCACATGACCACACACACGCCAATTGGGTGTGGTGATGCAACTTCTTCTGTCACACTGGTTCACAATCACCATGTGGCGATTGCATATTCCAGGGGCTATTAGGGTATTCTGACCACCATGGGTTTGACACACATGGAGTATCTCTCTAGAGTTAAATGGATGTGTTTATATATTCTCAAAACCACACCTTGATGATCCACATGACCACACACACTCCAGTTGGGTGTGGTGATGCAACTGCTTCTGTCACCCTGGTTCACCATCCCCATGTGGTGGTTGCATATTCTAGGGGCTCTTTGGGCTTTCTGACCACCATGGGTTTGACACACATGGAGTGTTTCTCTAGAGATCAATGCATGTGTTTATATATTCTCAAAACCACAGCTTGATGATCCACATGACCTCACACACTCCAGTTGGGTGTGGTGATGCAACTGATTCTGTCACACTGTTTCACCATCGCCATGTGGTGGTTGCCTATTCTAGGGGCTCTTTGGGCTTTCTGACCACCATGGGTTTGACACACATGGAGTCTCTCCTTAGAGATCATTGCATTTGTTTATATATTTTCAAAACCGCACCTTGATGATCCACATGACCACACACACTCTACTTGGGTGTGGTGATGCAACTACTTCTGTCACACTGGTTCACCATCCCCACGTGGTGGTTGCATATTCTAGGGGCTCTTTGGGCTATCTAACCACCATGGGTTTGACACACATGGAGTCTCTCTATAGAGATTAATGCATGTGTTTATATATTCTCAAAACCACACCTTGATGATCCACATAACCACACCCATTCCAGTTGGGTGTTGCGATGCAACTGCTTCTGCCACACTAGTTCACTATCCCCATGTGGCGGTTGCATAATCTAGGAGCTCTTGGGGCATTCTGACCACCATGGGTTTGACAAACATGGAGTCTGTATCTAGAGATCAATGCATGTGTTTATATATTCTCAAAACCACTCCTTGATGGTCCACATGACCACACTAACTCTAGTAGGGTATGGTGATGCAACTGCTTCTGTCACACTGGTTTACCATCCCCATGTGGCTGTTGCATATTCCAGGGGCTCTTTGGGCTTTCTGACCACCATGGGTTTGACACACATGGAGTGTCTCTCTAGAGTTCAATGCATGTGTTTATATATTCTCAAAACCAAACCTTGATGATCCACATGACCAGACACACTCCAGTTGCGTGTGGTGATGCAACTGCTTCTATCACACTGGTTCACCATCCCTATGTGGTGGTTGCATATTCTACGGGATCTTTGGGCTATCTGACCACCATGGGTTTGACACACATGGAGTCTCTCTCTAGAGATTAATGCATGTGTTTATATATTCTCAAAACCACACCTTGATGATCCACATGACCAGACACATTCAAGTTGGGTGTGGTGATGCAACTGCTTCTGTCACACTGGTTCACTATCCCCATGTGGCGGTTGCATATTCCAAGGGATCTTTGGGCTTTCTGACCACCATGGGTTTCACACACATGGAGTCTCTCTCTAGAGATCAATGCATGTGTTTATATATTCTCAAAACCACTCCTTGATGATCCACATGACCACCCACACTCCAATTGGGCATCTTCGTTTGCGGTACCGAAGTTCCCAGGCGAGTGCACCGCGATACCTAAGTTGCGTGAAATTGCCGCGTTTCGAAATGTTCGGCTGCCAACTACCGAGAGGGTCCATTTCGAGGCAAACTCATCTCACCCCTACCACATCCAAATATTCCGTGAAACTACCCCGTGAAGTAGACGGCCAGGGCCCTCATGTCAGTAATATTTCCGTGACGCGAGCGCCAAGTCGGCAACCACGTAGGCAAAACGAGGGACTAAAGGAGAATGGTGTGTTGACCAAATTTACAAATCCACTCCCTCCCTCCTTTCGCATGAACCCTAGCACCGGCGGCGTCAAAATCCCCTCTCCAACCAGAATGGTCTCTTCGGGCATTTGACTTCCGGCACCAAGTTGTTGCGCCTACTAACTGGTACCGAGCTCTAATGCCGAATGTCATTCCAGCCGTTGCGATGATCTAGCCCGCCTCTACCGCCGACAAGCTGAGCAGCGCGAAGGATGGCAGATCCTATTACTGAGGAAGAAGTACTTCGGGCTAATTGCGGGTGAGCTACTCTTCTCTTTGGTATTCATACTACCTATAACTGCTAGCTGGCTATTGGCATTACAGAGATAGATTGAACCTAGAATTGTTTCCTAGCACGACGCTGACAAACAATTCTTATCTTTTGTCCCCAATTTTTTGTCAAGTAGGATCTCCACTGAACCCAAATACATGGTTATGGTCACCCTCTATGGCTACCACATTAAATTAGCAGATGGGAAGAGCAAGTGGAATCAAGATAGTTGTCTGAAGATGGAAGTAGCGCTTGTGCAGTTATGCACTATCCCTGGTATGGTTGCTGCTGTGTGTGAACTTGAAATGGGGCCGGAGCATACTGCATGGTTCAGCTTCATTGATGAACGAGGCTTCACGGTTCCTATAGCGTGTGACATTCAGCTAATTGGGTTGATGAAACAGTTTGCTAGGCTTTGCGTGGTTATGCTGATTTGTAACATATTGGATGTGGAAGCTCCTGCTACTGGGAGTCACCCAGCTATTATTGGACAGGGTGGTCTAACTCGAACCCCTACTTTTGTTGAGAAAAATGTGGTTCCTCGTCCGTGACATGCTTCTGCTCGGGAATCTGCTGGTACTGGTCGTCCCCATGGTGTTATTGCTCCGGATGCTGCTGACCCAATCCATGCCATTGTAGACCAAACTAAGGCTTCCGGAGGCTGCCCCGATGTTGTTGCCAAGACCACTGCCTTGTGTGCTCCTCCTCCTCAAAACTGTGCTCAAGTTCTGCGAACCCGTGCTGTGGAATCTGCTTGTACTGGTCGTCCCCGTGTTGTTGTTGATCTGGCCGTTGTTGACCCAATCCCTACCGCTGTTGAGCAATCTAAGGTTTCCGGAGGCTGCCCCAGTGTTGTTGCCAAGATTGCTGCCTTGTGTCCTCCTCGAACCTGTGCTCAGGTTCAGCGAGCCACTGGTCTGGAGCTAGCTCATGGTCTGGACTCTACTAGCACTCGAAACACTGTTGTTGTGGGAACTGCTCCTGATCATCGATGTGGCATGGCAGCAGCTGATCCTATTGTGTCTGCCGTTAGCTGGGGCCCTACCTATCCACCATGTATTGTAGCTCCTGCTGCTAAGGGCCCTAGCCTTGCTCCTGGTCCTGGTACTTCCACCGAGGTTGATCCAGCTAACGATGACGCTGGTGATGGCGATGGTGGCATTGTGGGTGGGTCTGATGGTGCCGCTCCACCTCTCGAACCTCTCGAAGGTTTCTATCCTATAGAACCTGATCATGGCAAAGTAATTGTTCGTATCGGTGTCGCAAATTATACTGCAAAATTAGATGATGGCACGGAAAAATTCTATGACAAGTTTGATGTAATCCTTGGCAGATACGATCCTGAAGTGGTAGAGTTATCTGACCTGATGGCATCGTTACGTGCGAAGGTGCTATGGGTGTCCTCCCAGGTAGCACGTTTGGTATATTTTGGTAATAGGAGCAAAAAGGCTATAGAAGTGAAAGATACCAGGGATTTAGTCGTACCATTTACAAGGAAACATTATAGAGGTGAAGTGTACTTCCATGGCATTATAGTGCAAATGGTTGGAGAGGAATTGAATTTCGACAATAGAGATGATGGACTTGTAGAAGGCATGCGTGACCTGATCCATGGCATCACAGGGGATGGTGCGACTGAGTGTAGCTTTGAATAGAGGAGAGTCTTACAGAGGAGCGTCATAAAGAGGAGAAGGAAGAGCATCCCCAGAAAGGGCACCCCGAAGAAGAACATCACCAAGGAGACCACGCCAGAGAAGAGGACGCCCAAGAGTCGCACGAAAAAAGGCACCACGCCATAGAGTACACCCCTGAGATCCAGTCAAAATGCCACACCAAACGGTAGCAGCAAAAACGCTAAGATGGCTAGCACGATGGTGAACACTCCCAGGAGTGGTAGCAAAAAGGCGAAGATGGCCAGCACGGAGGCTACCACACCCAGTGGGAGCAGAAAAAATGCTAATTTCGAATGGAGTCAGGCAATAATGTCAGCACGAAGGAGAACACACCCAATAGTAGCAGCAAAAGGGCTAATTTGGAGCAGAACACACCACTGAGGTCAGTTAATAATGCCAGCACGAAGGAGAACACGCCCAATAGTAGCAGAAAAAGGGCTAATTCAAAGAAGAACACGCTGCAGAGGTCAGGCAATAATGCCAGCACCCTAGAGCCGACACCCATGAGGGGAGGCAGGAAGGAGATCACACCCAAGAGCGGCAGCAAAAAGCCTAGTTCGATGGGGAACGGAACGCAGATGTCAAGCCCTACTGATACCATCAGTAAAGATTACATTAGGAAGGAGGATGTACACAAGAAGAGCAAGAGGGTTCTGTACAGTCATGATGAAACTGATTCTGACTACTGTTTGTCTATTGAAGTATGTGGGATGCGTGCAAACGTAAGACCACCCCATGTGGTTGCAGCAGAACCAACCGAGTGTCTTGGAGAAAACAGTGTTGATATTGAGGTAGATTGGGGCAATGTTCTGATCCATCTGGGTGGTTATGATGGTGCAGCCCCACCCATGGGAGTCAATATGATGTGTGCAGTACTAGGCATTAGAGAGGATGGACATGATTCTGAATCAGACGAAGAAGAAGGCACTGTAGAGGATCAAGAATCTGGTGATGATGAAATAGACGAGGAACTTAACGATGAGGCTGGTATTCAAGTTGAGGATTTGGGTGTTGAAGTAGAAGAAATGAAACATGACCATAAGTATCCTATAATTTCGGTCGGCACCGAGTTCAGGAGCATGCATGAGTTCAGGATGTCGTTTCGGCATTTTTGTATCAAGGGGGAGTTCGACGTTTATCGACTAGAGAACACTGCCCAGAGGTATGAGGTCATTTGCAAGTTAACGTGGATGAATGGACGGGCCAAGGTACATTGTCCATGGAGGATCACAGCAAGAGCCTTACCTGCGTCGAAAGCAATTAGGGTACTGGGGTAATGAATGCAGCAAACCATTAGAACTTTCTCTCTTTTCACTCTATAACTACAATTGTTGTGTGATATCTTTCTGGCAACTAGTCGACTCTGCTTATCTTTTAAATGAATTTGTGTTGTAGGTGAACAAAATGGGCCCTCCACACATGTGTCCGACAGGTAGCCAACTGAAATCCTCAATGGCTGATACGAAGTGGGTGGCTATACAAGCTATGTCCATACTAAAGGACAACCCTAAGGAGACTGCGAAGAATATTCAGACTAGCCTCGGTTCTAAATAGAACATTGTCCTACCGTATTACATAGTTTGGAAAGGTAAAGGGAAAGCTCTGGGGAGCTTGCACTGGGATTGGACCAATAGCTTTAGGATGTTGTACAACTTCAAGGTGGAGGTACAAGCTAGGTGTCCGGGGAGTGTTGTGGAGATTGACACTGAATCAATACGTGGTAAAATATATTTCAAAAGATTTTTCATGGCGCTTAAACCTTGCATTTAGGGATTCAAGGACGGCTATAATCCGTATCTGAGTGTAGACAGCACTGTCCTAACTAGCAAATGGAAAGGTTGTCTGCCATCTGCCACAACACTTGATGGTCACAACTGGATGTTCCCAGGGGCTTTTGGGCTGTTTGAAAACTGGGTCTGGTTTAAGAGGCAGCTCAGAAGATCAATAGGCCACATGGATCCATTGGCTATATTCATGGATGCATGCAAAGGGCTGACGAATGCAGTGAAGGAGGTGTTCCCGCGACCTGAAGGTAAAGAATGGCATGCCCATATGATGCTCAACTTATACTCACACTATGCAGGAGCGTATTTCGTTACATGTTTCCTGCCGCTAGAGCTTACAAACCTAGTAGCAGTGAATATTCCATGAGCAAGATTTTTGTGGAAGCCCCTGAACATCCAGAGTACTTAGGCATCCATCATTCGCAACTATGGAAGAGGAGTCAATTCAACCCTGACATCAAAGTTGATTATATAAACAACAACCTTGTAGAATGCCTGAATAACTAGGTGAAGGACATAAAAGTGCGTCATGTTCATATCTTGATGGATAGCATATGTGGTATGATCATGAAGCTGTTAAATATAAGGAGAGAGATCGGTAGGAGACTTAGAGGACATATGGTACCACCAGTTGTGCAACAACTACACAAGAGAAGCCGAGGACTTGCTCATCTTAAGGTTCTCACGTCAATCAGCAGCAGCTGTGAGGTGGTCGATATGTCCAAGAGTGGAAAAAGTGATGTTGTGAACATCCAGCTGCGAGAATGCACTTGCTTAGAGTGGCAGCATACCGAGAAACCTTGCGACCACACCTTGGCCTTATTGGTGAAGAAAAGAACTCTACCACATTTGGATCTGTATTTGTCAGACTACTACTCTATGGAAAAGTTTAGAGCTACATACGCTGGATCCGTCGAGCCATGTACAGACCCATCTCAGTGGCCTCAAGTCCAACTGACTTTCGAGCTTTGCCAGCCAGTTACAAAAAGGGGCAGAGGAAGACCTCAGGTGAATAGGTTTAAGAATTTTCTCCAGAAGAATGTTTTGGCTTTCTGTGCTACCAAGAAGGGCAAAAACAGATGCAAGTCCTGCCATCTTATAGGCCATAGAGCAGTAGAATGTCCCCTTAATGCTCCCAAACCTAGGTATGAGATGGTACATTCACAAAAAAATTGTTTATAGTCTGTAGATATAAGGTAGTAATCCATGTACTGTTTTTTTTACAGGAAGCGCAAGGTAAGAAACAAGACAGTCGACTCAGTGATTTTGCTGCGGGAAGAAAACCAAAACGAGTGGAGTGATGATGTTGGACAAGATTCTGTTGCTAATTGGCCTGACTTCCCTCGACCCGAGATGCAGGGTACGTGAAGGTAACAAAATTGGCACCCAGGAAGGGGAAGAAGGCAGGAGATGAAGAAGCTAGTGGACGTGAAGGCAAGAGGAAGAAAGTTGGCACCCAAGCAAAGAAAGAAGGCTAGCAGTGTAGAATCCTAATGATGTATTGAACTTGAACCTATATATGTAGTTCGGTTAAACTCTGGAGTTGTGTGTGTGGAGCTTGTCGGGCAAAACAATCTGCCTCCCGTACTCGGAGTAAAATGTATTGCGACTCGAGGATTGGATACGGCCGAGGCCACTAGTTGAATCTAGAATTGTGACTGTGCCACTACTATCTGAACAATCGCACCACCGAGACCGCGATAGCTGAGCAGTTAAGGTGTCTCCAAAATCGATGGGTGTTAGTGGCACAGGCATGAATAATTTATAGGCGCTGAATAAATCCCTGATATTGGCATTACACTTATGAAAAGGTTCTGAGCTGAAAAATAAGTTCTAAGCTGGTAGCTACACTCCACGAAGCAACAACTTATTTCAGCTGCTGGACAACGACGTGGCAACATAAACCTCAAAGGCAACAGATAATGCCCAGGTAATGAGGAAATTATTTCCACTATCTGGCCTAATCTTGAGCCCGTCTGTCTCACCACCTCCCTGCTCATGCCTCCCCTGCACCTGCCGAAGCTCCCGGATCTCTCTCCCAGTGCACTAATCTCCTCTTTCTTGTCCCACACAGCATCACGCAGATGCTGAACAAGCTCTTTATGAAAACCTGTCAGTGGCTTTTCGATCAACACAAACTTGTCACAGCCAGTTCCGCTCCCTTCCTGTGCAGTAGATCGAAGGAAACAAAAAAGAGAATTACATTACTCTTTCCGGATCCGGGTTACTATTGTACCTACAGTAGGAACTTACCGCTCTAATGCTGCAGTTGCTGAATTTTCCTGCAGTATTTTCGTTGGTCCACGAAATCCATCTCGGGATCTTCTCACCGCATGAACATAGCATATTGGGGTAGTAATCGTAGGGCGCCCTCCGGTACCTGATGGGGGCACCCGCCTCACGGCATTGAGCTGACCCTGATTCCGGCAGAGACGAACGGCATGAGTTGCGAGCCATGAGCTATGGGAGTGCGGCTAGAGGAAAGAGGAGCCTTTGGATGTCAGGGTAGTGGCACGGTGAAGCGTGATTTATCCCCACTTAATAACTCGGGCAAAATCCTACCGTCCACATTTGGCTGACAGGTGGGGGACCTAGCGTGCGGACTTGTCAACCAAACCTCGTGCCTTCGTGGTTCAAAGGCCCTCTCGCACGCATTGGACGATTTTTTGGCACCTTGCCCGCGTACATATCACTAGGAGTTGCTCAGGAACCAGACACGCCTGGCCCACACTCTTACTCCCTCCTAGGAACTTGTCATGGCTCGCGCCGGCAGATCCATCCACTCCACCACTTCCGGTAGGGCTTGCTGCGGCGGATTCACCTCAAGATCCTATTGTCGTAGTATCAAATGGCCATGGTTTCTTGAGCGGAGCGACGATGCTACGTCTCCGAGCTCGGCCCCTCCTTCCTATAGAAGGACTGATGCGGGTCGAGCTTGAGCAGGAGCCGCCAGGCGCGACGGGGCTCGGTCCATGCCAACAGTGTCACCTTTGTCATTGTCAATTCCGATGTGGAGGACGACGGGGACGAAGTTGTGTAGAATGGCATTGTTGCCTCCTTGGCGAAGGGCAATCCATGGGCGGGAGTGGATGTCGCTAGGAAGGGCACGCTGGTGTCACCAATCGAGGTGGACTCCGACGATATTGCTGTGATGTGGGTTTAGATGTTGTTTAGGATGGTTGCAATTTCGGTTGTGTTTAGTGTGAGTATAATTATTGTAATGGGTTTGTCGAGCTATATTGAGAAATATGTGCAATAGCAGTGTGTGAGTGCTTCCACTTTAGAAATTGTGTCTGTGCCATTTGCATGTTGCATTATCAACGTAGATTACATGTAAAAAATCCAACGAAAATCAGTTTACAACCATCAGACTAGAGTGGCAGGATGGAAGAGAAGTGGGGACAGTGGCTTCGAGGGGAAGGAAGAGAAGAAAGGGGGACGTGACACTAGTAGGTGGGCCCACAGAACACGTGACACTGACATGCGGGAGTAGGAGCACGCGTGTCGTTGTATTAGGAACAGCAGTACCTAAGAAGGTTAGATAGAGGTGTGGGGACTAGCAGGGAAGCTATCGACGACGTCCGCAGGAGGGATTGGATACAAGCAAGCGTAGCTGGACGCAGGAAGTACCCAGGTTCGGAGCCCTCGTGGTGAGGTAAAACCTACTCTTGCTGATCTGACTATGAGTGATATACGAGCTACAAGTGCTCCTCGAGCTGTATTCTCTTGCTACTGCCTTAAATGCACAATGACCAACCCTTTCTACTAAGGCCTTGCCTCTCCTTATATAGGCAGAGAGGCAACGGTCTCACTGGCCAGTCCGACTGGTGGGCCCCACGGGTGGGCCCCAGCCGGCTGGTCTTCTACAGTATCCGGTACAACCATGTCCCATCAGAGTACGAGCGGTATGGCTGTCGTGGGCACAGTGAACGCCGTGCGAGCCTGTTGTCAGCATCTGGCCACTGTTCCCGCGTCATCCCCGCAAAGTCTTCAGTATGGCTGAGTAGTTGCCAGTCTTGTCGTAATACAGGGCGTACCGCGCACTGTCCCGCATGTCACCCTGTCCTCTTGATTTGTTCCGGCTATGCTGCTGTAGCCGGCTACTTCCTACCGCTCCGGCTACCTCACGGTAGCCGGCTTGACTTGCCTTGTCTGGCTACGCTTGACCAGCCGGACACGATCACACTACCGTATTTCTTGTTTGGTTGGGGTATCCGGAGGTCATCCCCCCGACACTAGCCCCCAAGCGCGTGTAGATTTCGCCCTTAGGTGAAATGTGCGGGCGCTCCTTCTTCGTTTTGAACTTCTGGTCGACTACGCCTAGCGGTTGCACTACCCGTGACGTCAGTGCTGACATCGGCCACGCGCGCACGCACCATCATTGCTCTGTGGTGGGCAGCGACACGTCCGGTCGCACGTCGCCTCAGGAAACTGCCACCTGACGCTTCATTTCCCGCTTCGGGATCTTCTGTGCACCCCGCGTCTGCACATGGGATCTAGGGCGGCGGTTGGGGTAGGAAGCGCCTCGATGGATGTCACGTGGTGTCGCGGACGGTTGCCCTTCCGGGCCTTTAAAGAGGCGCCTAGGGAGGGCAGTTCCTTCCTTCGCTTCCCCCCGCTCCCAGTTGCTTTCCCCTCTCCTGTGCTCCTGCCTTCCGTGCTTTGTCGCCGTTGCCGTTGTAGCCCGCCGCGCCGCCCTTTTTTCGTCGTCGGCGGTACGGGGCACCACCACTCGTCCGCCACCGCGCCCCCAGCGAACCGGAGATGGCCACTGAGCGCGGAGCATGGTGCGGCTCCTCTGTTACGGAGGAGCACATCCAAAAGTATCACGCCACCAACGTCCTGCCATCAGAGGAGGAAGTGGAGGTGCGGCTCGTGCCAGCGGGGGAGGTGTCACCGCATCCGACGGAGGGGGAGCGGGTGATCTTCCTCTTGAACCTGGCCCGCCGGTTCGCGCTGTCGGTGGACCCGTTCTTCCTCACCTTCCTCACGTTCTTCGACCTCCGCGTCCACCATCTCGGTGCCAACGCAATCGGCACGCTGGCGCACTTCGTAGCATTCTGCGAGAGCTACCTTGGGATCCAGCCGGATCTCAGGCTCTTCTGTCGGCTCTTCCGAGTCCGGCCCCAGGTCCAGTTCACGAAGGGGCCGCTTGTCGTCTGCGGCGGCGCCTCCATCTACTCTCACACGCAGATCGGCTAACCGAAGTTCCTGCTGCACGACACGGTACGACTCTGGCAGCAGTCGTACTTCTATGTCCAGAACCTCACCAACGTGGACCGGATCAATCTTCCGGTGGTTCAGGACGTGGAGTCCAGCCGACAGCATTGGGACTTGAAGATCTATGGCGAGAAGGCGGACTCGGATGCGATGCTACAACGCGTGCGCTCCCTCGTCAGCGCACGCCTAACCGGTCTGGACATCACCCTCAGCAGGATGTCCGGCTGATGATCCCGCTGTAGTAGCGAGCGCACAAGATGTGCTTCTACTCCGGCCGGTTGGATCCGACCCGACTGTCTCGCCGCGACCCCCGCTACCATAATCTGAAGGAGTGGGTGTGGACAACCACCAAGGAGCAGCTGCCGGAAGGCTGGAAGTTTGGGCTGGCCCCTTACAGTCGTGACAATCGTGCGCCCCGGGTAGGTCCTCATAGCCAGAGTTCTTTTTTGTATTTTTTCCCCTTTTTTGTCCGACTAACTTTTCGTGCTCGACAGCTCTTCCCCTGCATCCTTGTGCGGAGGGTAATGCCCCTCTTCAAACATTCACGCCTGACTTGCCCGAGCCGCGCGCTCGCCGGTCAGGCAAGGAGTCGGACGGGGACGCCTTCCCCAGCCGGAACGATGAGCCAGCCACCGACCCCCATGCGGAGGTCTACGCGGGGGAAGAGGCCGCGCCCGCCCCCGCGCAGGCCCCCGAGCCGGCACGGAGCCTTGCGACGAACAGCGACTCCAGCCGGTCTAGCGCTGGCGGGAGTGGCTCCAGCCGTTCCAGCGCCAGCCGTCCTGCCGCGGAGGAGCCAGCCCCCAAGAGGAGCCGAACCAACGCCCTTCCCCCGAGCCGCCTTGGCCGGAAGAAAGGGCCGCCCCTGATGGTACAGGGGTACGTCTTTCTACGGGTGCCTTTACCATCTTCCGTTTCTTTCGTTTTCTCCTGTTTGCCTTTGGCTCATTTGCTTATTTCTCTTTTTTCTTTCCTTCTGTTGTTTCAGCACGTTGGTCTCCTTTGGCGTCGCGAGCCCGGCGCGAACGCCGACTAGGTCGCCACCCTGCGCGCCGCACACATCTGCCTCCGCCCCTCCTTCCTCCGAGGCACCACCTCTGCCACCGCCTCGAGCTGAACCGGCTGCATCAGCAGGAGCGGGGGGTCCTCAGCCGGCCGCGGTGGTCCAGTTGGAACCGGTTGTGGCCACCTCACAAAGCGGGGACAGATGTTCTGCGGGGATGCGGAGGGCGGCCACCGGCAAAGAGCTCGTAGTTGTCGGCGACGACAACTCTGAGGGCGAGCCGGGAGAGGAATGGAGGACGGCGGTGGTTGTGGCGAAGGAGTCTCTAGCCGCCAATGCCGTGGATGACGACGCCTCCTCCGCTACCTCGCTGACAGATCTCGCCGCCACCCTCGAGCTGGCGGTGAAGGAGATCTGGCTGCTCGAGGCAACAGCCGGCGGGAATCGGTCCTTGGATCAGAAGCGTGTTGCTACCAACGGAACCTCCCAGAGTAAGTTTGCATCATCCAGAATCGTCCTTTTTTTGACGATAGCCGGTTTTGCCGCAGCCATCCTTGTGTGCGCTCAGCGGGAGATTGATCGCTTGAAGAAAGCGAACGACCGGCTGAGGAAGTCCAACTCCATGCTGCGGCTGCAGAACAAGGATTGGCACACTAAGGTGGATGCTCTAGAGGACACCGTCAAGGAGCGTGACGCCTCGCTCGCCAGCCGGATCGATGCCTTCAACCTTCTCGAGGCCCAGAACAAGGACCAAGAGAAGGAAATCAAGCGGTTGGCAACGAAGGAAAAGGCCCTGGTGGAAGAGTTGATGCAAGTCAGGCACACGGCCAAGGGTAAGCTCCCTTTTCCGTCTCCTCCCGTCTTTTCGGATCCGGTAGCCGGATCTGACTATCTTTTTTTTTACAGCCTTTTATCCCAGCATAGACCTGCTGGCCTACAACCGGCTGTAGGAGAACTGGCCGGGAGCGCAGCCAACAGCCCAGGAGCTCGTCATCCTTCTCGGCGAGGAAGCTGCCAAGCTTCGCCAGGCGGCACAAACCATCTTCTCCGGTCCAGGAGACGATGGCGCAGCTAGCCAATATGGTGGGAGAGGTGCTCGCTGCTGTGGACCGGCTGCGAGACATGGCGGCGTGGGCCGGAGCGGAGATGGCCCTGGACCTCATGCTCTCGTGGTACAAGGACGCCCGCGTCGAGAAGATCGACGAGGGTTTCCGTGCCAGCGCCGACCTTGCCGCCATCCGCCTGGCCCATCTGGAGCTCCGAGCCTCCGCCATCAAGATTACTGACTATGTGGATCCCGATGAGGTGCTTACCGACTCGGAGTCCGTCAGCACTCCGGATGCAGAAGCCTCGACGCAGCTGGCTACTGGCGACGCCGGAACCGGGTCGACCGCAGCGCCTACTCCACCGCCTGAGATTGCTACCGGCCAAGGCGCTCCGTACGACAAGGGCCCCACCGCTTAGCTATGACACCGGCATGCCGGGTGTATTTCTTTTGTCCTGTTTTGCTTGAAAACTTTGTCTGTCTGTACCGGCCGCTTCTGGCGCTAGGTAAACTCATGGGAGCTTCGTCTCCTTTTTCCTTTTTAATTCTGGCGCTTCTGGCGCCAGATATGCCTGAGCTGTCTGAAGCGCTGGCACCCATTGCACTTGCGGACTAGCTGTTCGGCGTCCTCGAGGGCGGTGGGCCAATAGAAACCATGGCGAAACGCCTTGGCAACTATCGCCCTAGATGAAGCGTGGTGCCCGCACTCGCCCTGGTGGATGTCTTTGAGCAGCCGGTAGCCTGTGTCCATGTCGACACACCTTTGGAAGATGCCGGATATGCTGCGCTTGTACAATTCTTTGTTGATGATGTTGTACGTGTGCGCGCGGCGCCGGATTTGCCTGGCCTCCACCTTGTCATCGGAAGCTCCCCGTTGGCAATGTAGTTCATGAAGGGTTGTGCCCATGATGGTATTTCCCGGATGACGAAGATGCTTCCGCTTTCCGGTTGATGGTCGTCGGGTGGTCGTCCGAGTGAGGTACCCGGGACGGCAGCGCCTGAGCCGCTTGATGAGTCGGCAGCCCCCGGGTCTTGCTAGCCGGAGGGTACGGACTTGCCGGAGTTGCCGCGCGACTTCTTCTTTGGAGGTTCTGTCGGCTCTGCTTCTGTCGCCCCGTCAACCAGAGCGCTCCTTGCCCATATGATGGAATCTGACCCGGGTGACAGGGTGATGGAGGGCTTGCGCAGGTGCTCCACGGAGACTCCAGGTGTGATCGCCTGCCGGGTGGAGCGAATCGGCTGCCTCGTCGTTGATGCGAGGGACGTGTTGGAATTCACACCGTCGAAGCAAGCGCTGAGCTTCTGTATGTGGAACCGGTAGAGAGCCATATTTGCATCGCGGGTGTCCCACTCTTCGGATACCTGCTGCACCACTAGATCCGAATCGCCGAAGCAAAGGATCCAGTTGACACAGATTTCTTTGGCTAGCCAGAGACCGTGCGCCAGTGCCTCGTATTCGGCTACGTTGTTGGAGGCCTTGAGGTGGATCTACAGGACATACTCCAGCCAGTCTCCTTTGGGCGAGGTGAGCATGATGCCGGCTCCCAAGCCCCCGAGCATCTTCGATCCGTCGAAGTGCATCCTCCAATGGTCCGAATCCGGAACCGGCGGGAGGTATTGGGTCTCGGCCCAGTCGACGAGAAAGTCCGCCAGCGCCTGTGACTTGATCGTGAGTCGGGGCTCGTACTGGATTGAGTAGGCGGCGAGCTTGATAGCCCACTTGGCGACTCAGCGAGTGGCGTCCTTGTGGCCGATGATTTCTGAAAGGGGTGTAGTGCACACGACCTTAATCGGATGCTCCTGGAAGTAGTACTTGAGCTTCTTGTATGCCAGGTACACGCCATAACACATGTTCTGGTAGTGGGGGTAGTTCTACTTGGAGAGGGAGAGAACCTCGCTAAGGTAGTAGACGGGCCTCTAAACCGGCTGAGCCTTGCCTACCTCGGGGTGCTCCACCACCAGGATGACGCTGATGACCCGGCTGATGGCTGCTATATAGACCAACATCGGCTCCCTTCTAGCCGGTGTGGCTAGAACCGGCGCTATGGACATCATGCACTTGATAGTGATGAAATCCGGCGTCGGCTTGCGAGGTCTAGGAGAATTTGTCCATTTTCTTCATCAGCTAGTACAACGGGAGTGCCTTCTCCCCCAACCGGCTGACAAAAAGACTGAGGGACGCCAGGCATCCGGTGAACTTCTGGACTGCGACCAGGCTCCTGGTCGCCTGCATCCTCTCGATGGCCGTGATCTTTTCCGGATTCGCCTCGATCCCTCGTTGCGATACGAGGAAACCAAGCAGTTGGCCGGATGGGAGTCCAAAGACGCATTTCTCCGGGTTCAGCTTCATCTGGTACTGTCGTAGGTTGCTAAATGTCTCTCTCGGGTTTTCGAGGAGGGTGCGCTTCTCCTTGGTCTTGATGACCACATCATCCACATAGGCGTGCATGTTTTGGCCGATCTACGAGTGCAAGCACTTCTACATGCAGCGCTGATAGGTAGCGCCTGCATTTTTCAGACCGAAAGGCATGGTTAAATAGTAGAAAGCCCCGTAGGTGGTGATAAATGATGTCTTAATCTGGTCAGCCGTGTTTAACCAGATCAGATTGTAGCCGGAATAGCAATCTAAAAAAGACAAAAATCACGGCCGGCCATGGAATCGATGACTTGATCGCAGCACGCCTTATTCAGGCTGGTGTAGTCGATAAACATGCGCCAGGTCTTGTTCTTCTTCAACTCCAGGACTGGGTTTGCCAGCCAGTCCAGGTGGTACACTTCCATGATGAACCCGGCTGCAAGGAGCCAGGTCATCTCATCACTGATAATCTTCCTCTTCTCCTCTGCGAACCGGCACAGAGGTTGCTTGATCGGCTTGGTATCTGGCCGCACATGTAGTGAGTGCTCGGCGAACTCCCTCGGTACACCTGGCATGTCCTTGGGTGACCATGCAAAGATGTCCCGATTCTCACGGAGGAAGTCGACAAGCGCACCTTCCTATTTGTTGTCCAAGTTAGCACCAATGGTGACGAACTTGGTTGGGTCAGAGGGGTCGAGCAGGATCCTCTTTGTCTCCGTTGTCGGCTGAAAAGCTCCTTCTCCAGCCGGCTTGCTGCTAGCCGCATGTCTTGGTGGGCTATAGCCACGTTGTGCATGATCACGCGCTTCTCCCCGGCTATGATGAGGGCCTCTACCAGTTTGGAACCGGCTAAGGCGCACTCCATTGACTGCCTGAAGCAGCCGGCGATGGTGATCACGCCGTTGGGTCCCGACATCTTCGTCTTGAAGTATGTGTAGTGGGGGACGACCATGAATTTGGTGAGGGCAGGGCACCCGAGGAGAGCATGGTAGGAGCTCGTCAGGTTTACCACCTGAAACCAGATCGGCTCGCGGCGGAAGTTCTCCTCGGTCCCGAAAATGACGTCTAGCTAGATTTTGCCTAGCGGGGTGCAAGCCGGTCCCGGCAGTACGTCGTGGAACATTGTGGTAGTCGGGCGCAGGTCGCATTCGGGAATGCCTAGCTTCTCCAGCGAAGACCGGTAGAGGAGGTTGAGGCTGCTGCCTCCGTCGATGTGGACGCACGAGAAACGATAGGTGCGCTCTTTGGAGATGATGAGGGGGTCGAGTACCATGGTGTAGCCCCCGGGAGTCGGCAGCTGCTCCGGCTGGTCTTCTCGGCTCCAGGTGATGGGGGTTTTCGACCAGTTCAGGTACTGGGGGACCGGAGAGACGATGGCGTTGACCTCCTTGGAGCGTCGCCTGCGGCTGTGCTTGTCGTCCAGCTCCATCTCGAAGATGTGGTAGGCGGAGTGCGGCTGGGGGTAGCCGTTGTTATTGTTGCCGCCGTTTCCGCCATTACCATCATTGCCGGCTCCCCTAGCCGGTGGTGGTGGTCCACCAGGAGGGGCGGGGGGAGACATTGCTGGTTGCCTTGGTATTTTAGCTGGCGAGTTCAGCTGCAGTTCCGGGTGGTGTGCATAGCCGGTTTGAAGGGACCGCTATGCCACTTGCATGAGCCATCAAACATTTGGTCCAAGGTGAGCCGCGGCTTCTGCCTTCTTGCATCGTTAGCTGGTGCGTCGGGAGAGCCCTCCATAGCATTGACCTGCCACGCGTGGTAGCGGGGCTTCTGCTATCCGTCTTGGCGGTCCCCATGGAACCGGTTATCGTTGCCGTGGCGCCTGGAGGATCTGGCTTCTCTAGCCGGATTGCTCGGACAGTCACGAGACGGCTCCGTAGGAGTCGGACGCCCGTCAGCATTTACTCGGAGGGGCTTCTTCATGGCGGCATCTGTCGTGGCATACTGGTCCGCTACCATCATGAGCTCTGCCATGGTTTTCGGCTCGTCACATAGTAGCTGGTGGCAAAGCATGGTGCCTTCTCGGCATCCCTCGATGAAGAAGCTGATGGCCTGGCTCTCCAGGATGCCTTCGCAAGTGATGCGTAGCTCTGTCCACTTGGCGAGGTACTCGCAGTCAGTCTCGCGGTCGCCCTGGACGCACAAGGCCAGGTCGCGTGGGTGTCCCAGATGCTTGTACGTGTGATTGAAGTTGCGGACGAACACCTTCTCGAAGTCCGGCCAGGCGTTGATGCTGTTGGGCGCAAGGCTGTTGAGCCATGTCCTTTGTCGACCTGGTTAGCATAAGGGGGACGTAGCGCACAGCTGTGCGCTTGTTCCCATGGGTGATGCCGACTACTGTAGCGTAGTCGGTCAGCCAATCTTCCGGCTTCATACTGCTGTCGTACTTGGGGGTGTCCCTAGGCAGGGTGAATTTATCCAGAAACAGCTCATTCCGGATGGGTCCAAAACAAACCGGTCCGGTGGAGTCTTCTTCCTCCGTGACGCGCGCTTGAGCGAGGAGCTCGATGCGGTCATGGGGATCTGGATGATCCGGGTTGGGAGCTCCCATCCGGCCCGAGAGACGGGGAACGGTGGGTCTTGGTGCTCCGGTTGGTGGAGGGGGAGGCGGTGGGTTGCTATTCACCGTTTGCTCCTTGCACGGCTGGCTCTTGTTTCCAGAGATGCGGCGCCTACTACGGGCCTTAGCCGGCTAAGGGGAGGACGCCTGCTGGGTGTCGCGAGGCGCACCCTTGCTGTTGGCGGGTGGCCTACTCCCCTTAGAGTAGCTAGGGTCCTCCTGCATCTGCCGGTTGGCGTCAGCCTGCTCGTCTACGATTTGGAGGAGCTCCTGCACCCGAGCGTGCCGGCTGGTTCGCTCCTCGCCCTCCAAGTTGGGCACCTCTTCTGCTGCGGATCACGCCGCGCGCAGGTTCTTGATGGGCGTGCTGTAGGTGGGCCGGATGAGGGCGAGCACGGGATTCGGTTCCCCATCCTTTTCCATCCTTCCGCCCAGCTCGCCGCCACGGCGTCGCACCTGGCCGCACCGGCTTGGCTCCGCGGTAGCCGGAATGAAGCCGTGCGCGTGGTCGTACTCGTGCCGGGTGATCTCGAGTTGCTTGCGGGTTGCCGCCAGCTCCATGGCCTCCTGGAGGAGAATTTGTCTCTCCATGGCGAAGTTGACTTCCGCCTCCTCAGGGTTGTCCCCGAGATTAACCTGCATCAGGAGCCGATCAATGGCCTCCTCCACCAGATTCCGAGGCTGCGGAGGCATGGAGATTCCGCCCTCGTCCGTGCCCCGCTCCCGCGGCTGGCGGGGTTGAGAACTGGAGCCAGCCATCATGACCTCGACGCCGCAAGAGGTGACGGAGGCGCTGCCGCCTGGGTGCGGCAGCTCTGCGACGGACACGATCTCCTTGGGGAAACACTCCGGAACGGTGGCAACGTAGATGGGGAGGTCGCCGAAAAGCAGGATGGAGCCATTTGCCGGGAAGGTGGTTCTGGCGAAAAAGGAAGCGTTGTTGATGACGCAGTCGAACATGCCGAGCGTGAGCACCAGGCTGGAGGCCATGCGCTCACCGGCTGAAGTGCGGGGTCCCGTGCGGAACGTGACTCGGGTCGAAGCCATCAGCCCCACGGTGGGTGCCAACTGTCGTTGTGTTGGGAACGGCAGTACCTAAGAAGGTTAGATAGAGGTGTGGGGACTAGCAGGGAAGCTGACGGTGTCCGCAGGCGGGATTGGATACAAGAAAGCGTAGCTGGACGCTGGAAGTACCCAGGTTCGGAGCCCTCCTGGTGAGGTAAAACTCCTACTCCTGCCGATCTGACTATGAGTGTTATACGACCTACAAGTGCTCCCCGAGCTGTATTCTCTTGCTACTGCCTTAAATGCACAATGACTAACCCTTTCTACTGAGGCCTTGCCTCTCCTTATATAGGCAGATAGGCAACGGTCTCACTGGCCAGTCCGACTAGCGGGCCCCACGGGTGGGCCCCGGCCGGCTGGTCATCGACAGTATCCGGTACAACCATGTCCCATCAGAGTATGAGCGGTATGGATCTCGTGGGCATAGTGAATGCCGTGTGAGCCTGTCGTCAGCATCTGGCCATTGTTCCCGCATCATCCCTGCAAAGTCTTCGGTATGGCCGAGTAGTTGCCAGTTTTGTCGTTGTATAGGGCGTACAGCGCACTGTCCCGCACGTCACCCAGTCCTCTTGATTGGTTCCGGCTACGCTGCTGTATCCGGCTGCTTCCGGCCGCTCCGGCTACCTCACGGTAGCCGGCTTCACTTGCCTTGTCCGGCTGCGCTTGACCAGCCGGACACGATCCGAATGTCGGATTTCTTGTTTGGTTGGGGTATCCCGAGGTCATCCCCCCAACAACTCGGTATTGCCAGTCTGTCTAGAGCAAGCGGACTTAGCAACGTGACAACAGCAAGCTGATTGGACCAATAACTCGTAGAATTATTAAGGAGTACTAAAAAACTACAACTGGGGTACATTCGCACAAAACGTATGCTCTACGGACCTGAGAAGCATCGCTTAAGTCTAACAGTAATGACATCATAAGTACTACATTTCCCTGTCGGTCCTCTCGATACAAATGTAGAAATGCATCTGCCTGTTCGGTCCAGCACCGACAAGGTACTGAGATGGCACACATAGGATCGACCTTAGGTCCGCATACTCCACCTCCCACGGCGTCTGGCAGCTCGGCTCCTCGTCTAGCACAAGAATGCTATCGGACGATGGCGGCTGGGCGTTCGCCCATATGCGTATCGTCTATAAGGGACAGGCGCACGAGACCGACCTGACAGATACCGCACACACGAAGGTGGGCCTAGCTCTGGTTCCTGGAACACCGGTGGTGATGGTCAGGACAAAAACAGAGTCGTCCCCCCCCCCTAGAAAAGAAGCCGGTGGTGTGTCGAGTCAGTGAACGACACCTGCTCTTAGAGAAGTTGGGCTTGCCCATACCAGATCCTAATCACTTCGATCAAGTGCTCCTTTGCAAGATGGATGACAAACTCTGCCGGCGGGCCCGTGTAGTTGCACCCTGGCTCCATGCAAGAGCACACGCCGTGCGGGCACGCTAGCTCGTGGAGCGAGATCTCGTGGTAGGAGTAACGGCGAAAGCATCCTGGGTGGGAGCACACGAGCGGGAACGTCGCTGCAAAGTTGCACGCGAAGATCTCCAGATTCTTGGGCTGCAGCATCTGCCACATTTGAAGTTCGTCGTGAAATCGGATAAAAGATTAGAAGTTATATCAACAAATAGAAGGATTATGTAAGATAAATTCAAAAGCTTGTGAAATGATTTCTTAGCACGAAGGTAGTGACCCGAGAATCAGCGGTTGTCGTCCGGGCACGGAGCACGAAAGCCGGTGGCGTCGTTCGGGCACGGTGATGTGTGGTGGATGAGGGGGCTTTGGAGTAGACGTGCTCACTCACGAGCTCTGTGATATTACAAGAAGGATATAGGGTATCGAAAATAATAGTAATATAAGTGAAAATGTAAGCGCGACAAATCATGTCGTAGAACAGCCTAGTCATGGATCGCTCTTACGAAGAACCATCTTATTCGTCCACGCGCCCCAATCGAACGGTCTGCAACAATCAGATCAGACAACTAGTTCTTCAGGGGGGCTTCTAGAAGACGCGATCTTATGTGGTCTAGTGGATCCATATGATTTATGAAAAGAACACACATGCAATGTCTCTCATGGATCCTTATGTGGTTTAGAAAAATAACACACAGGCAGTGAAATCTAGTGCTGGTTTAGGATAAGAACAGACATGCAATGACTCTAGTTGTGGTTCATGAAAATAACACACATGCAATGACACTGGTGGATCCATGTGTGGTTTAGGGAAAGAACACACATCCAATGACTCTGGTGGATCCATATGTGGTTTATGGAAAGAACACACATGCAGTAACATTGGTGGATCCATATGTGGTTCATGAAAAGAACACACATGCAATGACATTGGTTGATCCATATGTGGTTTGTGAAAAGAACATACATGCAATGACTCTAGCTGTGGTTTATGAAAAGAACACACATGCAATGACTCTGGGGGATCCATAGGTGGTTTAGGAAAAGAACACACATGGAGTGAGCTCTAGTGCTGGTTTAGGATAAGAACACACATGCAATGATACTTCTGGACTCTAGCTATGGTTTATGAAAAGAACACACATGCAATGACACTGGTGGATCCATGTGGTTTATGAAAAGAACACACATGCAATGAATCTGGTGGATCCATATGTGGTTTAGGAAAAGAAAACACATGCAATGAACTCTAGTGCTGGTTTAGGAAAAGAACGCACATGCACTGACTCTGGTGGATCCAAATGTGGTTCGTGAAAAGAACACACATGCAATGACTCTAGTGGATCCATATGTGGTTTTTGAAAAGAACACACATGCAATGACTCTAGTGGATCCATGTGGTTTATGAAAAGGTAGACATACAATGACTCTAGCTGTGGTTTATGAAAAGACAGACATACAATGACTCTAGTTGTGGTTCATGAAAAGAACACACATGCAATGAGTCTGGTGGATCCATATGTGGTTTAGGAAAAGAACACACATGCACTGAACTCTAGAGCTGGTTTAGGATAAGAACAAACATGCAATGATACTTCTGGACTCTAGCTATGGTTTATGAAAAGAACACACATGCAATGGCACTGGTGGATCCATG